>CM045885.1:10928615-11066115 GCA_025169545.1 Anguilla japonica | reverse complement strand
CCAGAATGCGTCCGTCTTTTTTTCTGGTGGAGAAAAGGGCGTGGCCCCGCGACCTCCGTCTGCAGGCCTCCCTGCGAAAACTTTTGTTTGTATCCGTGGCGACCGCCAGCCTGCGCTCTCCCCCGCCTGCTAAACACACGTGGGGACGCTAAATATACCGCTGGCGGCCCCGCCCCGCCCCGCCCCGTCGCTGGAGTGCTCCCGTCTGTCACCGCGTGCCCCCTGGAGGGCGTCTGCACTGGGCGCGCCCAGACAGGGAACATTCCCGCCCTCCCTGCTTCCCTTTCCTTCACCTTTTTTTTTTTCCCTCCCCTTGTTTTCTTTTCCTTTTTTTTTTACCCCCCTGTGTTGCGATTTCAAACCCAGCTGCAGCTGCTTAGTCCCGCTCTGTGGTGGACTGGTGTAAAATTGTACGGACTTGGTTTGTTTTTTTTGTTTTTTTTTAAATTAAAGTTTTTGTAGGTAGAAAAAAAATTACCATGCTGTCAGTCCTCGTATCAGAAAGTGCATATATAAAATAAAATTTAAATATATATACATATAATAGTTGAAACAAGATCGAAACATTGCTGGCAGCAGCATAAAAACAAGTCACATAATCTGTCCCCCAGAACAACGAGCGGAAAGATATTCGGAAAGGAAGGAGAATTGTGTTTTCTGACCAACTTGTCCTGACGGTTTTTTTTTTTTTTTTGTTTTTTTTGAATGTGTGTTTCGTTTGGGCCGTAAAGGCGAGATTTAAAACGCCGTTCTCGTCCCCAGCTACAACTACTTCCGCGAGGACGAGGAGATCTACAAGGAGTTCTTCGACATCGCCAATGACGTGATCCCCACGCTGCTGAAGGAGACGGCGGCGGCGGCGGAGAGCGGCGAGGAGGGGGGCGGGGACAGGGGCGAGGCTGCCGAAAAGGTGGCGTCCCCTTCGCACCTTTCATTACTGGGGCATACAGGCCCTTTCTTCTCATGCTACTTGCTTTTTCTCTCTCTCTTTGTCCGCCCGCTGGATGTCATGTCTTTCCTCTGTCCATGACTACTTTCCACTGTCAATCACATTTTTGACCCCGCCCACATCACTCATCACCCTCAGAATGTAGTCTTCCCAGGTTCCTAACCTGGCTTTGTTATTGTCCTCGACTCTTTTCATCTCTGCTCTCTTTGTTCACGGCGCTCTCTCTCACTCTCTCTTTCTCTTTCTCCCTCTCCCTCCCCCTCCCCCTTCCTTCTTCCCCGCTCCGTTTTTGACGTTCCCTTTGCTCTCTCTCCCCCCCCCCCCTCCACCCACCCAGCAGGACCAGCCCCGGCAGGCCGCCCTCACTGCCCTCCAGGACCCAGAATGCTTTGCGCACCTGCTCCGTTTCTACGACGGCATCTGCAAGTGGGAGGAGGGGAGCCCCACGCCGGTGCTCCACGTGGGCTGGGCCACCTACCTGGTGCAGTCGCTCAGCCGCTTCGACGCACAGGTATCCGCCGGGGGGGGCGGGGCGGGGCGGGGGGGTCCGGTCCAGTGGGCCTCAGTCCTGGTCCTGCAGGGCCACAGGGGGTCTTCCGGCTTCTGTTGGTCACTCGGCGCTTGAACAGCTCGGCGGTCGGTCGAGTTAAAGCGTTCGATTACGCGGCTAACCCGGGTCACCTGCGGCCTGCCGCACAAAGCAGGGGCGCCGAGTCAGCTGGACAACTGCGCCGAGTAAAACCCGGAACCCTACCGAATCCGGAACACGGACTGAAGTGAAGAGAGCTGGGTTTTTACTCAGCGCAGTTATCCAGCTAAGTCTGCGATCCTGCTCATGACGCAGGCCCCTGGTTTCTTGGGTTTGGTTCGGTCGCTGTTCTTATGGTAAAAACAAAATCCAGCGCCCTGTGCCTGGCTCTCCAGGACCAGGATTGGGGATGTTCAAATGTGAGATCATCAATCGGCTGCCTTGATTGGTTTACCCCGAGGTGCCACGCCTCTTAGCCTAGGCTCTGTCCTCTGCCCTACAGGTGCGTCAGAAGGTGTCCATCAGCACCAAAGAGCCCGAGCCCCAGGACGACGACGACCAGTCGAGCGAAGACCCGCGGGAGGGGCGGAGACGGGGGCCCCGGCGGGAGTCCAAAGCGGAGGACCCGCCCCCTCCCGCGGCGCCGCCCGTGGCCCCGCCCGCTCAGACCGCCCCGCCCAAGAAGGTCGGCGGAGAGGGGGGCGGCCGCCGCCGGTCCGCCACGGGCGCTCGGGCCGGCGACCTGGAGGGGAAGCAGCGGGGGGCGTCGCCCAGCCCCACCCCCACCCCCCCGCCCCAGCAGCAGCAGCAGCAGCCCCCGACGCCGGCGGGGGCCGGGGGAGGGCCGGTGGTGACGTTCCAAAGCGAGAAGATGAAGGGCATGAAGGAGCTGCTGTCCGCGGCCAAGGTGAACTCCAGCGCCATCAAGCTGCAGCTGACTGCGCAGTCGCAGGTGCAGATGAAGAGGCAGAAGCCGGCCCCCGCCGGGGACTACACCCTGTCCTTCATGAAGCGCCAGCGCAAGGCTCTCTAGAACCTCCGTTCCATTTTTTTGTTTTGTTGTTTAGTTTTTTTTAAATTTAATTTTTTTGGGGCGGTCCAGTTATAACTGAAAAGAGGTACATACGGAATATTGTGTCAAAGTGGGTTAAAACTTGATGGATTTTGAAATGGTGAAGAATGAGAAGGCCTCCTTTTCTTGACCCCCCCGAAGGACAGACCTGTCGAATTAATAATACGAATCGACGCGCCAACGTAGACCCCGCCTCGCTGTCGAAATTGTTCGAATGATGCGTCGCGTCTGTGGTCCACGTTGGTACGTCAGAACCGGATGGTAGCCTGGCCGGGCTGGTATTTTTGTCATGGTGTGTCGAATGCGTGCGTCTCATTGGTCAGAACTGAGATCCATCAAGCCTCAGTCCTGCTACGCTCATTTAGGTTTGCCGTACAGGTGAGAAACGTACTGCAAAGTTAATATTTATAGTGTTCCACATTGGGGGGGGTGTGTCATCTGACCTGGCATTTGGCATCCATTTTAGGTCATGCGTGCAGCCGTTAAATATTTATCATGTTCAGACTGAATTTTTTAACCGGTCACTATTTTCGTATGTGCACACGTGAAGGAGCATTTGTTTCAGTGCTTGCTTGGATTGGGGGGGGGGGCCTTAAATAATGACAAAATACTTCCTGTAACGCTCTGTCAGTTGCCTTATTTAGAAAACGTCAACATTAATTGTTATACACTCAGCCTGGGTGAGTCATAATGTCATACAGTCAGAATGTGGAAATGGATTCCAGTAATTCCATTTCAGTGGTAAGACTTGAGGAAAACAAATGCCGTAAACAAACTGTAGTATGAATCTTTGGTCTGTCTAGTTCGTATCCTGCGAAAGCGCTGCTCTTTATCGCTTACTAGAGGTTACATTTTTTTTCCCCCCCAGTTCCAGATTTTATTTTTTTACGGAACAAAGTTTAATTTGAGAGAAACTGGACTGGGAGGGTCGAACTACTGTAGTGAACTGCTTGTTTTCATCATCGACTTTTCAAACTGCTGCCTTTAATTTTTTAAAAATACTTTTCTTAGGACTTTCATTTTTAATAATAGCAGGAACTACAGACATAGGGAATCGTACAGAGGATTAGAAAGTAGAAGTAGATGGTTTTCTATGTAATTGTGGCATAGTTGGCGTCTCCGGATTAACTATTGTTTAACTGTATTGCCTTATAATTTCACTGAATATAAAATAAAATTAATATGAAAACAAATGCGTTGTATTTTTTTGGTTCTATGTTTGTTAACGGAAGGAGTTAGTTTCTTCTGTACAGTGCAATGTCAGCACAGCTGCAGAGCGCGCGCCTCCACACGAGCGAATTTCGGTGCTCTAGTATTGTTCGCAGATCTGGCACGAGAAGGGTCACTGTTTCACAGCTCCTGTAATGCACACTGCCAGGTGTACTGCGTAGTGACGGAGGAGGAAGAGGGGGAAACACTGGCCGCTCCTCCGTACTGTAATACCGTGTCACAAGGTTGCTTCGTTGAAACTGCCATATTTCTAATCGGGTTGTTTGAAAAGAGGCAGTAACGCCAAAAAGAAGACGACGTCGGTCGGTCCGTCGGAGGCTGAGAAGAACGGTCATACCATGAGTGAGTAGGCGCGTGAGAGAGACTACTCGGAGCCGTTATGGATACCATTGGGGTCTCGTTCTTGGACCCGCTGGATGATTATGAATTGATACACCGGGTCGGGAGTGGTACTTACGGCGATGTTTTTAAGGTAAGTGCAAAACCCCGCAGTCCGTCCGCCTGTCTGGTTATGCTGGGCACGCGGTAAAATTTGCTACTGTAGCCTACTACAGGAAAACCTTGCGGCGAGCGTGATAGGAATGTATAGTTGTTTTTATCGGTTTCATCAAACCCGATACTGTTTTTTTTTTTTAACAAACTAATATAGCTAATGGCATTTGTTAGAAGAAAAACTGAAATGTATTGTTGAAATATTGTTGGAAAGCAAAGATCGACATTTTCACCTTGAGGAGTACGGATGGCATCGGACGGATTCGCCGTATTGATTTGTGAACGATACGGAAACTTGGAGAAAGGATCTTGTTTGTTTCCTGAAAAAAACGCTTTGTAGTTGAGTTTTGGTGAGATTGTGTATTGTCACCTTGAAATTACCCCTACATTAAAATCTCAGCCATTTGAATCTGTATAAATTTATAGATTTAATAAAACAGCAGTTTGATATTTTAGATTCGACAGTATTATTGCAGTTCCAGTGCAGCCATTCATAACAGCACGTAATTCTTAGCAGTAACAATGGGTTTATGCAGAGTGAAATAATGTATTTATATGTATTCTTCATTGTTGGCTGAAATGTCTCGCCTAATAATGTGGTATAATGCAAAGAACTGGAGACAAAACAATACTCTTCAAATTGTTTTGGTGTCAATGAACAGAATTTGTGCTACTGTTCATCGTGCGATAAAAACGATGCATGTTAGTTTGAGTGGCGGACCATCCCATTAAAGAGATTTGTTTTGCTTTTTAGTGCACTGTGTGCGGTTTTGGTTGTGAAACTGTCGTACGAAGGAGGCTATGAGGTGTATGTGATTGTTTGATGTGGTATGGGTGTGCATGTGACCGCGTGCGAGGTGGCGCGTGTGTGGGTCTGAGAGAAATTTGAACTGTGCCTCCACAGTTCAGCTGTGTCGTATAGTTCTGTCTCGGTGAACGTTTTTGCAGGGAAATGTCGGTTTAAAAAAAAGAGTTGGTGAAAGCCAGGATATACATTTGGTTGAAAAGTTTTCTAGCCGACTAGGACGTAGCCAGACTATATCCAGGTAAAGACCTGAGCTATATTTCGGTTATCCTAGTCCGTTTATGTCAAAACGTCTCTCAACCTTGACTTCCATCTCTCTCAGACGTCTAGATTGCTCACCGGGTTACGTCGTTTACGTTGCACGTCGATGCAATCAGGGCTGAAATCCATCAGGCCAGATCTATTAAATTAAATTTCCCCAAGGTGTGGGTCTCTCTCTCTCTCTCTCTCTCTCTCTCTCTCTCTCTCTCTCTCTCTCTCTCTCTCTCTCTCTCTCTCTCTCTCTCTCTCTCTCTCTCTCTCTCTCTCTCTCTCTCTCTCACACACACACACACACACACACACACACACACACACACACACCAGTCTGCCACTGCCATCCAGCCCTTTTTGTTGCTCACACTTTTAAGGCTCTTTATTTAAACAGACAAAGTGACCTGAGTCTGACTCTATTCCCCCCCCCCCCCCCCCCCCCCCCCCCCCCCCCCCCCCCCCCCCCACCCCCCCCCCCCCCCCCCCCCCCCCCCCCCCCCCATATGTGAATATCACATTTTTGTATCTGGCTGCACAATGTCTGATTTCCCCTCCCCCCCCCCCCCCCCCCCCCCCCCCCCCACAAAATAAGATGTTTTTTGTGACAGTGTTCAGAAAACAAAAAACCAATAGACTGTCTAAACACATCGATCCAAAACTGGCCACTTGTAAAATTCTTGTGTGGGCGGCTGTTCAAAATGATTTGAAAAACAAATCCTTGGACCCGGTTGAGTCAGTAAGTTGGATATTTAGTTCTGACGCAAGACCCTTTTCTGAAGGGTCCTGGCTGTCTGGCCGCAAATATGATTTCAGGCCATTGCTTTGTTTGGTTTTTGTTCTAAATCTCTGGGATGCCTTGTTGTGTTCTTGTAGGAGCCTCTAGTAGTCAGTGGAGTGCTGTGATTAAGACCTGTGGGATTGCAGGTTCAAATCCTTGATGAAACACTGCTGCAAAAGTGCCCTTCAGTACAACATCGTTTATGCAGTTTTTGGTTTGGTTTTCCAACTTATCAAAGGGTTTCCAAGGGAAAGCTTTTTTTTAATTAAAATTTTTTTTTATTTTATACTAGTTTCTGCCTGTATACTGCTTGCATTAATGAATTCTTACGTCTCCATCATTAATGGGCAATATTTTGACACGATGGCGATCCGTCGTAGCTCCTAGCATTGCGTGTGCGTTCCAGTGTTCCCTTGTTTCTGTGCACTGCTTGCAGGGGCGGACAGCGTGTGCTACGTGACCGGCAGCATCAGACGGTACACAGTCTGTCCTCATGTGGACACTTCGCAACAAGCTGAAGCTTTACGGGGAAAGCGTTGGCCCCGCATTGACCTCCCCTTCCTCTACGCTAGCACTGAGCCAAAATCCCAGTGACTGAATCACGTAGAATCAGAGGTCGGGGTCCTAGCCCGCCCCCCCCCGCACCCCCATCCCCCCCCCCCCCTTGTTTTGGTGTGCAGACACAGCCCGTCGGCCGCAGTATCCTGTGGACACGCCCCGAAACAGCGCTGGCTCACATCCTGTGACGTACGGGGAGGATGAGAGCGCGTGAGTGCCCCCCCCCCCCCCCCCCCCCGCGGCCCCCCGCGCGATAGCTTCCCTGGCACGGAAGCGTCGAAAACGTGCCCGCCGCGCCCGAGCGTGCCAGCCGACCGTGCGCCACCACGAGGCGCTCCAGACCGAGTCACCCGTCACGCTGGCACGTCCCCCCCCACCCCCCCCCCCCCCCCCCCCCCCCCCCTTTTAAATACAGGCCGGGTGACGTGCCGTTCCCCATCGGGCCCTCTTCGCCGTGAATGGGGGAAGTGTCTGCGGCGGGACAATGGACCATTGTGACCTCCCACTGTGCTCTGCGTCCCCGTGAGCTCGCGTAGCGGCAGGGGACCATGGGTCAGCGGGGGGGGGGGTTATACGGGCCGCACGCCCAGCCCAGGCTCCCGCCTCCTCCGGGCCGGGGCGTTTCCACGGAGATGGCACCTCTGCTCTTTCACAGCTCTGGTCACATGCGTACATGCAATGCGTGCAACGTAATGCAATGCACTTCCTCCGTGAGCGTGGAAGCTTGGTTGCAGTTGGCATTGGCGCTGTAATGTAAAAGCGGGAGGTGTCCTCATGGGTGTGGGTTTAGTATGGTCAGTTTTTATCCCCCCCCCCCCCCCCCCCCAGTGCGAGCGTTTTCTGCGCACCCCTGTTCCCAAAACACTCGCACTGGCTTCAGCCCTGTGGGTCGATGACTGTCTGCTGGCTGCGGCTGCTGCCTGCCTGCCTGCCTGCTCGCCACGCGGAGGGAGATCGCTGTGCAGCTCATAAAAGCCTGCGCAGAGGCAGCGATCGCAGTCTGTACTGGAACGCGTCTGCGGAATTACGTAGAGTTATGTGCCTGTTGCAGCTTGTCTCTGCTCCGCTGGGACTTTCGCTCGCCTTCGCCTCTCCCCTGTTTGGTTCGTACGAGCAGAGTATGTTTGCAGAGAGAGCGCGCTGCGCTGCGGCCTGTGCCAGGCCTGAGATGATGATTCATTTGGACGGGGGAAAATGAAAGAAGAGGTGAAGGTAGGAAGGGCTGGTCTGGCTGTGATCGGCAGCCTTCTGACATCCAGAGACAGCCCAGCTGAGAGACAGACAAAGCAGAACTGCCCTAAAATACACGTCTGGGCCATTCCACTTCCAGCTGTCACACCAGCTCTCTCTCTCATAGTCTTCTGCCCTGTGGGCTACACCACAGTCTGTAATGCATAACTTTGTTATTTCTTTGTGATAAAAGGGAAGCTTCAAATCTGGTCGCACAGAATAACACAGTAAGAAACAAGTGCATAATAAACAATCGCAAGCTAGCACGTGGCGTAACCTTGATTTATTTTTTACGAGTAGACGGAAGGTAAAGCTTTTTAAAAAAATATTAATTATTTAAAAGGCAGCAATAATGGCTGGTGATCTTTTCTTAGTATTTTACAAGGTCATCCTGGAGTACGCTGCTACACTGCATGGCCAAAAGTATGTGGACACCTGACACCCAACATCTCATTCAAAATTATCTGCATTAATATGGAGTTGGTTCCATCCGTTGCTGCCATAACAACCTCCACTCTTCAGGGAAGGCTGTGTACTAGATGTTGGAGCATTGCTGCAGGGATTTTCTTCCATTAGGCCAGAAGAGCATTAGTGAGGTCGGGCACTGATTGGTCATATAGTGTATGTCTTTTGCCAATGTAGAATCTTCCCCGAAGCTAGATTTGAGAGGTATCTGGTGTTCCGGTGAAAGAGGAAGTCCTGTTAAGGTTCCTGCCCAGCTGATTGTCCCAAAGTCATAACAATAGTTATTTCAGGCGGCGAAACTTCCCGGCCTTTTAGAGACGTTACTGTCACTTTAGTCACAGGAGTTCCTGCGCTGTAACAGGAAAAAAAACAGGAAGTGAGGCCCGGTCAAGCTCGTGGGGGTCGTTTATGCATCTGAAAACGTGACCCGCTATTGGCCGCTTCTGTCGCCGTGGTGACCGGAGAAGGTATTGTGGAGGTGGCCTTTTTGGTTTTTGTAGCAACAGTGGCATGGAAATGTTCTCTCACCACTGGCATGAGATGCCACTTCGTCTCTGATGCCCGTAGATATTCTTGTTCTGAGCTGCTAGTACGGCACAACTACTTTTTTCTTTTTTTTTTTTTTTTTTACTACGGGCTTGACCGGTTCACAGATACTATATGCAAAAAAAAATGAAGGAAGCAAGTGATCCCAGAGAACCACAGTCAGTGGTCAGACCCTGAGCATGTTAACTGTGACCCGGACTGTGACTTCTCTGTATTGAGTCACATCAGGAGGGAAATACAGACCACAGTCAGGCTAAGGAAACGACCAACCGTGACATAAGCAAAGGACATTGATAATGATATTAACCATCGTAAGAATTCAATTAAACTGAAGAGAGCGAGAACACAAATTGAATGCCTTGTTCCTGCTGAGGCCTTAAGCTCTTGTGTCCTCTCTGTGTTTGCTGAGGAGTTTGAGGGCTCCTTTTTTCTTTTAGCCCATTTGAGTCAACGTATTGATTCCTGTGTCCCAGTTATAAGCCTGTCCTTGAGGTTTTCTGGAATTACTGCATTAAATTCAGTGTCTTTCCACAGTTTGTAGCATCCCTTTTACACACACGTGCTTAGAGACAATGCAGCAAATTAGCAACGTTTATTTATACTAATAATTCAACTGCATAGTGACAGCTGGGAGGGTTTACACACATTTATATGGATTTCAGTCATACCTAATGTAAGCCTATAATACTATTTTATTTTATCCTTTGACCTCTCTTTGCGAATTAAAATCTCTTTCATGAAACAGCTGAAATACTCATTGTATGGCAATGGCCAATAGAAAACATAAATAGACAAACCTTTTGATTGTCACGATTGCTGAACGTTTGGAATATTTGAATACTGAAGTGACCTTTGATGTGACCACCTGATGAACATCTTTCCCGATTTGTGCTCAGCTATGGAGTAGCTGCGGGCGCCACATGTTAACCTCCTCATCCAGTGACCTTGTTCTGACGACGCAGCAGACACCACAAGGTGAAGCTAATCTCACCCTGCACACGCAAGCCGTGATGTCAGTTCCTGTATATCTCGGATGGCTTGATATGGTGCTTCAATGGCCGTGCTGTGGTGGCTGTCTTACCGTTCCGGAGGAGGAGGAGGAGGATTAATGCTTTATTTTCTGTGGGGAACAGTCGGTTTTTAGCTGCGACCGCAGCTCTGTAGCTCTGTCTGTCGGTCGGTCGATCGGTCGGTCGGTCGGTCGGTTGGGTGGTCGGTTGGTCCACAAAAAAAATGTCCCACCCCGTAGCGGCCACAGTTTTTGCCCCAGGAGGCTGAAATTTGGCATGGACATTGGTCATGACCGAAGCTCGAGCTGAGTAACGTTCAAGGGCGATTGACAAAGTGGGGGCGTGGCGATGGGCGTGGCCTCTCAAAAAGGCGCGTAACTCCCGAATGGATTCACAGATTTGCACAAGATTTTGTGGAAATTTTGGTCATGAGCCAAAGAAGAGGTCAGGTGTTTGTGTGAGGGTGTGTGCGTGAGTGCATGCACACATGGATGCATGCGCATGTGCGGTCGCAGCTATTGCGGATTCACGCTTGTTAACGTGCACTTTTCCGTCTGTGTTGTGCGTTTTTATCATTTTTTTCTCAGGCTCGCAACATCAAGACGTCAGAGATGGCGGCCATCAAGATTGTAAAGCTGGATCCAGGTAGGCGGTTAATATGAATGATATGAGCTTAATTCATAGACCACCTTTCATGACAACGTTTTCGGCCAAGAAGTGACAATTATAACAAAAATGACAAAACAATTATATAGTTGTCAACAAAATGTTAAAAACAAAACATGTTCAGGTAAAAAAACGTTTTGAAATGATAAAATATAGCATAACAGAAAAATCCTGAAATCAGTCTCAGAAAGTTATTGGTTTCTCTCCACTTCCTGTTAGGCGATGACATAACTTCCATCCAGCAGGAAATCACCATGATGAAGGAGTGCAAGCACAAGAACATTGTGGCGTACTTCGGTAGCTACCACAGGTGCCAATCCGCGGGCGGGTCCCCTGCTTTTGCATGGCAAAATTGCTTCACATGAACAAATGTAGCGTAGCTGGTTTTTATTTAAAATATCAGGCAAATGAGACACCCCATGAGCAAATCATACAGATTTCCCTTTGTTAATCCGCTTGGTTTCCCAGGCAGTTTATCCCATCTCATTTCCATTGGCTTTTACTTTTCCCTGTCTTCTGTCTGTATTTTGTTTTTCAAATGTTGTCTGTTCAGTGCAAGATAAATTAAACATGTTCACATTAATATTCATTAATAACATTCAGGCTACTAGGAGGACACACACTTGCATCAGCTGTTTAAAAAATGATGGAATGATGGTACTAACTGCACAAACTGTCAGTCAAAGAAGGAAATGCATAGTTGCTTTCTGGAATTAGATATATCAGAAATTAAATATTAATAGTTAAGTGGACAGCATTAACCCCATCCGCTCTACCTGTACAGGGACAACATCAACCCCATCCACTCTACCTATACAGGGACAACATCAACCCCATCCACTCTACCTGTACAGGGATATTAACCCCATCCACTCTACCTGTACAGGGACATCAACCCCATCCACTCTACCTGTACAGGGATATTAACCCCATCCACTCTACCTATACAGGGACATCAACCCCATCCACTCTACCTGTACAGGGATATTAACCCCATCCACTCTACCTATACAGGGACTACATTAACCCCATCCACTCTACCTGTACACGGTCATTATGTCCATCCACTCTGCCTGTACAGGGGCAACATTAACCCCATCCACTGAATACAAATGTATACCAGTCTTACAAAATACGAGATAAGATTTCCAAAAATATTTTGTTTTTCCCCATTTGAACATTCTAACATATAAAATGCACAAGTTGCTGACAATTTACTATTTGGTCAAACAATTTTCTGTGAAAACTGCAGGAGTCTAGATTGTGGCTTATACAGCAATGCATTTCTGTGAGCTCTTTGGAGCTGTTTTTGTTCCATGTTTGTTGAGTCATGTCTGATGATTGCTGCTGCTGTTGTGACATTTCGATGTAAGGCTGAGGTGTAATTCCACTGCTGTGGTGTTTGTGCCCAGGCTCAACTCAAAGGCTTTTATTGCATAAACCCGTCTGGTTTGAATCCTGTGCTTCTGCTTGTGTTCTGTGGCTTCTGATCGATAACAGGGTCCTTTTCTGTCTGTACCCTACAGCCAACTCAATTCCGAGAGATTTATGATCGGAAAAGTGAGAGAGAGATAGCGTGACGGAGGAGAAGGAGAGGGAGAGAAAAACAGAGAGGGTAAAACAGGGAGCAAGGAAGGGAGAGAGAAACTGAGGAAGGGAGAGAGAGCGCGTTAGAGAGGGAGGGAGAGAGTGAGAGAAAGAGAGAGCAAGGGAGGGAGAGAAAGACAGAGGGAGAGGAGAGAGAGAGTGTGAGGGGGAGAGAGAGAGAGATAGTTATTGTACTCGTCCACATATCTGATCTCCTCTCCTCTGTAGGGTATTAGCTGGGCATTCATTCCAGTTTTATCTGCTCTCCCATGTCCGTGCTGAAGCATCTGTCTGGCGGCGTCCCTGTTTAAAAAAAGCTCTCTGCAGATTAAATAAAAAAACCACGCGGGGACTGAAAGGTCTCCAGGAGTCCTGCCCCCCCCCCCCCTCGCGCCCCGAAAAAAAACCCCGCAGTGAAGAGGTTCCAAGTGAGCGGGAACATGACGCAGGCGTTCGCTGCTGCTTCTCCTCAGGAACACCAAGCTGTGGATCTGCATGGAGTACTGCGGAGGCGGCTCGCTGCAGGACATCTACCACGGTGGGTCTGGCCTGTCGTGCGCCTCGCACGCCTCCTCACCCAGGCCCTGCGCGTGTGGCTTGGGCCATCTTCTGACGCAGTTGCTCACCCCTTAATGATAACGATTGAGCCGTGTGGATTTAATGCGCTGTGACGCGTACGCGGTTTTTTTTTATTTTTTATTTTTTTTATATTTCCATGGGTACACGTGGCAGCCGGGCCAGAAGGAACCGTGATCTGGCCTGCGGCTGTGGGACGTTTAAAAACATGCCTGCTTAATGGCGCTCGTTCCGTACGGACACGCCCGTTTCTCCCGCTTTCTGGAATTTAGCGAGAACCTGGCCTTCGGCAACATAAATGATCCCGACTTAAAAGAGGTGCTGCGCCAGAGACTCTTTATGTCTAATGAGAGGTACCGGCATCTGCGCCACTTCCTGTTCTGACTGGGGAGTTCCTGTCACTATTGAAACCGTGCAAACGGCTTAACCAGATTCACCAAGACCAAAATCCACTTAATGAGTGAATGCGTGTCCTGAACCCCATCCCTTACAACACATGCTAAAATACAGAATCAAAATAGTTTTCTGAACGTCTGTTTTTAAAGTACCAGCATGTGGGTGCTGGTTGGCTCGTCCTTTTAAGGCCCTGTTAAAGTGCACGGACGGGCCTCGCTGCCGGGCGTCGAAATCCGGACCGTGCCAATGCCGACGGTGGCCGGCAGCCAGTCTCCGGTTGCGCTAACCTGATGTTCAAAGTCTGGTATCCATTACACTGAATTCCACTAACTTTGTTGCCGCAGTAACGGGGCCCCTGAAGGAGAAGCAGATTGCCTACGTGAGCAGGGAGACGCTTCAGGTGAGTGGAGGGGTTTGGGGGGGGGGGGGGGGGGGGGGGGGAGGGGGGGATGTTGGGTGGGAGTTGGCAGTCATGGGGGGGGGGGGGTATGGGGGGGGGGTGGTGGTGGGGGTGGGGGTGGGGGGGTTGGATTTTGGACTCTGTTCTGCTCCAACGGTCGCTGCTGACCTCTCTGACTCTCCCTTTGCCCCCCTTCCCCCCCCCCCCCCACCAGGGTCTGCACCACTTGCATGAGACTGGGAAGATGCACAGGGACATCAAGGTACCGAACAGCTGCTCGCGCTGCCCGCATCGCACTGGGCAGGTCACGTGACGCCGGAACGTGCCGGGCCGGTCACATGACGCCCCAGGACCCCCTGCTGAGCTCAGACGATAGCCTGTTATGCTAATGATGATGCTGACGCTCACTGCGCCACCTTGCCATTGTTTGTACTCGAGTGAGCTGCCCATAACAGCCTGCAGCTGTGTTAGCTGTCATACACAAACACGTAAATGTGGTATGGGTGTTTTCTAAGTAGCTTGTGATTGGAAAGAGTGTACCTATTGCGCATGTAGAAACTGAGTTGTTTGGGTGTGTGCGGTGGGTGTGGTTGTGTGTGTCCACTTGTGTGTGCGTTTGTGTGATCGTGCATGAATGTGTGATGGATCAGTGGTTATCTCATCCTGTCTCTTCATTGTATTCACAGGGGGCTAACATCCTTCTGACGGAACGAGGAGATGTGAAACTGGGTCAGTGAGGACACACACACTTAGACACACTCCGACACACACACACACACACACACACATACATGCATGGACCCATAGAAATTATATTTGAAATTATGAAGATTATGATCAGTGTGTCATTTTGTTGTCAAAAACATGATGCCGTCTTGCTTTTCACCAGCCTGTTGATATACTGTATGGTGATATTTTTCCTTTTGCTTATTAATAGTTTATACAATATCTGTCAGCACATGCAGAATGAATGAATGAATGAATGAATGGGTGAGTGAGTGAGTGCGTGTGCATGCAAGGTTTTCTCTTGTCTTTCCTAAAACCAGCAAGTTTTCTGCTGTTTTTTCAGTCAGGGTGCATACTGCTATCCAGTAGCATGCATCCTACTGTAGGCCTAGAATCTGGCAACCCGCTCGGGCTTGGCTGGCATGGCTCCAAAAAGCAGGATGAGGGTTAGAGTCTTTGATTCAAAGGCCCGGTGTTAAAATAGCTCTGGATTCCCACTGCTCTGTGCAGGACAGCGCACCGGCATTAGGAAAAGGAGCAGGGCGCGAAAATGTCAGATCTGCATCAGTAATGAGTAGCGCAGTAGTTATTTTCTTAGGTCTGTACTTATCAAACAGGCACCTTTGCGCGTGAGTGCTGATCTAGGATCTGTTATATTATGGAGCGCGTAATGGGTAAACTTAAGCTATGAACCAGGGAATGCTGACCCTAGATCATCGCTCGACTCAAATGTATCAAAGCGTAAATTTATATATGCGTGATAAATTTGGACGATAGTGCCTGTAGAACTGGCGTTTTTTTTTTTTAGTTTAATAAAGCACAGTTCAGCAGAATGTGTGCACCTCCATTTTTCAATTGAGACAGTCCAGCAAGGAAAATAACCTTGCTCATTAATAACACAACTGTGGTGTCCCCCCCCACCAGTGCAAGTCTCCACAGGTGAAACATGATGTGTCCTTCAGTAGACAGGCTCATATGTTTCTAAATAAAGGTACAAAGGTACACAACACAGCTTTTAAATTTAAGCTCAGCTGCTTAAGCTTTGATTATATTGTTTTGCAACACTTTACTCAAACCCTTCATCGTAAGGCTGACGTGGGTTCAGTTCCCAGGTAGCCGTTGTAACCTTGAGCAAGGCAGTTGGCCCGAGTTCTTTTGATCTACCACATATGTCCAGTTGTAAGTGAACTTGTGAAAATGCAGAAGCTGTGTAAGTCACTCAGTATCAGAGCGTCTACTAAATGCCTGTGATGTAATGAAAGCAAGTTCTTGCTCTAGACACAGCTTCTCAAAATTTCTTGGAGTACCTGTGCATATGCAAGTTTTTATTACAAGCTTAAGTGCACTTCCTGAAGTTTAAAGAGCTCACCTGAGTATAACTCTATACTTCCAGGAAGCCACATGCCACCTATAGGGAACTGGCTTGGTTCTAAATACGCAATGCTCACGTTTGTTAATGTTGAATGTCCAGTGTACGAGTTTGTTGAATGACAAAATAGAGCCTTGATAATAACGCAACATTCTTTTTTTCTTTCTCTCTCTTTTGCTCCCTTTCTCTCTCACCCCATTTCTACACCACCCCCCCCCCCCCCCCCTTGTCCTCGCGCTCCCCCCCCCCCCCCACCCTTTGTCTTTCTCTGTCCAGCGGATTTCGGTGTGGCTGCTGAGATAAGCGCCTCTGTGGCCAAGAGGAAGTCCTTCATTGGGACTCCCTACTGGTATGAGGGCTAGCCCCGCCCACGTCTGACATCACTACTGCTTGTGCCGAGGCGGTTCCTCTGGGATGGGCCTTCTCCACTCAGCCAGCTCAGCTGTTTTATACAGTGCCCCCATTACTGAGGAATGATCACACTGCAAAAAAATAATTCTGTCATAACTAGCATTGTAGTCTTGTAATGAGATTTAAAATCTCCTTTTATTTCTGTCAAGTCAAACTTACTGACTTGTTTTTAGTTACTTTCTGCTTGTCGTCCTCCATCTTGAAATCAGTCAAACTGTCTAACCCCATTGGCAGTCTCTTTGTCACATTTACCAGAAATAGGATTTTTAGGTGTAAATATAAGACAAAAATGCTTGACTGATTTATTTTTTGGGTTTTTTTTCTCCAGCGCACAGAAATGGTCACACGTTTCATTGTGTATAATCATTTGAATACTGGTTATGTGGCATTTTATGGGATTGGGAGATGTCTTATTGATTCATTTATATACTTTTTTTCAATAATTTTTTTTTTCAGAATTATTTTGCTACTCAGTGAGGGCCTGAGCTTGTCCTAGCCCCCAGCCGTGATTTGGACTATCCGATTAACTATTTGTAGCCATGCTCATAGACGTCTGTGGGTTCTCCTCCGACACGTGGGGGGGGGGGCACCGGCCTGCTTCTCTGGGGGGGGCAGGATCCCCGATTCAGTAGCTGCCAAAGTCAGGGGAA
This sequence comes from Anguilla japonica, assembly GCA_025169545.1. Lineage (NCBI taxonomy): Eukaryota > Metazoa > Chordata > Actinopteri > Anguilliformes > Anguillidae > Anguilla > Anguilla japonica. The sequence continues at coordinate 11,049,418 of CM045885.1, read as the reverse complement.
GTGTGGTGGCTGTGTTGGGAGTGAGTCAGTTGAAGGAAGTGGGGGATTTAGGAAGGGGGAGTCAGTGCCGGGCTTCAGAGCAGTGTGGAGAGCATTGTTCTCCAGCACTAAGGTTGTGTTTCGTATGAATCAGGCGATATATCAGTGACAGGGCTTTCTGGGTGCTGCTTGGGACTGATTGCACTGTTTTTGGGCACACAAGCGAGGGGCACCTTGTAGAGGCATGTCCTGATAAAGCAGGGGAAACGAGATAGTGCCATACGCAAACACGCACACACTCGTGCTCAAACACACACACACACACACACACACACACACGCGCACACGCACACGCGCACACACGTGCACAAACGCACACACACACACACACACATGCGCGCACAAACGCGCACCGCACACATACATGCAAGAATACACACACATGTGCATACATACGTATATGCACACATACACAAACGCATAAATGTAAATGCATGTGTTTTCAAATGGGCGACAGTACGATGTAAGAGTAGTTATTGTTCATTCTGTCGGTCAGGATGGCACCAGAGGTGGCAGCGGTGGAGAAAAAGGGCGGGTACAACCACCTGTGTGACATCTGGGCGGTGGGCATCACTGCCATTGAGCTGGCCGAACTGCAGCCGCCCATGTTTGACCTTCACCCAATGAGGTAAGGACCTGGCAGGAAGGGGCGGGACTTAGAATAACACACACACACACACACACACACACACATGCATACATACCCTTTGCATGTGAAGGGGGAAGCCAGACTGCAGATTTTCTACTAGACTGAAACTATAGATTTAAAACTGTAAAGTCCAGTCATGCTGAAGACCAGGCAAAACAATAAGAGGCTCTCGCTGGTACAGCAATCCAAACTGAATGGGCTCATAAAAATCAATTTGTTTCAGAGCCTTGATGCTGATGTCAAAAAGCAACTTTCAACCTCCCAAACTCAAGGACAAGACCAAGTGGTAAGATATTGTCAGTTTTTATAGATGTGTGAAAAGTGATAAAGTGCAAAAGGTTTTATTTAATTTAATGGGAGAGACAGAATGACTTGTCAAAAAATTGTGTTTCAAGGAGGCAATATGAGTATGAGTCCTTATTGTTGCATTAACGACTCCTACTGGTTGGTCGGTGCACCTGTTCAGCAGGGAGGGGATCTGGGGGAGATAGCGTGAACCTCCTCACGCGTTACGCTCTCCCAGTGAAACTCCTCGCTGTCAGGCGAAAAGAAGTGGCTGGTGACTCCACATGTATCAGAGGAGGCATGTGGTAGTCTACATCCTCCCCAGACCAAACAGAGGATAGCGCATCGACCAGGACCGTGATTCACACGGGGAATTAGTATAACGACTAAACTGGGGAGGAAATGGGAGAAATGACAAAAAAAGAAGGCAATATGACGGAACACAGCATGGAACAGTAGAAAGAATTCAGCGCATGCACTCTGTGTACATATCAGAGCAGGCCAGCTATGAGTTACATTGTTTGGACCATGGCCCTGATCATTCAATAAGAGACGCTGGCACCTCATTGTGCTAAATGGCACTGTCCCCAGTGATAGGACTGAATAATGACTGAATAATGCTTATTATTATTCGGTCCTATTTTCAGTCTATGCGGATGACCTCATCTCCCTTATCAGATGATTGGTTGCTCACTCCCCTTCTGGTCTCCGTTATTTACACAATGCACAATGTTTGCTGCGCAAATCTTCAGATTTTCTCTTATCTCAAATTAACCGCTTTGACCTACATGTTGAGCGTTAAGATCGACTGTAGACTTTATAGAATGTCAGCTAATATAGCATAGCATGTACCTTGTCAGGTTCCTATGTGTTAGTGTTGACGCTTGTATGGGAAATGTGTAATTGTTCATTGGTGGTCTGTTTTTTTCCCCCCTCTAGGTCTGCTGGGTTTCAGAGCTTTGTAAAGATGTCTCTGACCAAAAATCCCCGCAAGAGGCCGTCGGCGGAAAGGCTTTTGGAGGTAGAGTTGCCTTTCCCCAGAGAGGAGCTTTAGACGATGTTTCTGAATAGCACCACCCCGAGGTCACAGCCATTACATTACATTACATTACAGGCATTTAGCAGACGCTCTTATCCAGAGCGACTTACACAACTTTTACATAGCATTTTACATTGTATCCATTTATACAGCTGGATATATACTGAAGCAGTGCAGGTTAAGTACCTTGCTTAAGGGTACCCGGGAATCGAACCTACGACCTTTCGGTTACAAGCCCAGTTCCTTACCCACTGTGCTACACTCCGCCAGAGAAGCCAGTCGTGCATAGAGCTGTAATTCCTCCCTGTGGCCGAGAGGCTGGCGGCTGCTCAATTGGCCGTAAAATCAGGGGGTGGGGGGCGGGTGAGGGGGGGGGGGGGGTGTTTGGCTGTGAATTTGCTGTCTGGACTGGGGCGTTAGAGATCCACCTGCTCTGTCTCTCTCTCTCTCTCTCTCTCTCTCTCTCTCTCTCTCTCTCTCTCTCTCTCTAGCATCCGTTCATGACTCAGCTGCTGACGCGAACGCTGGTCATCGAGCTGCTGGACATGGCAAACAACCCGGACCTCCACTTCACACACACGCTTCTGGAGAACGACCCGGACGTGAGTTCACACTCTTCACACACACACACACACACACACACACACACACTTCACACGCAGTCTTCACACACACGCACACATACACACTTCACACACACTTCACACGCACTCTCTTCACACACACTCTTCACATACACGCACACACACACACACACACACACTTCACACTAGCCCTTCTAGAGAACAACCCAGACGTGAGTTCCTTCTCCATCATGCACACACATACACACATGCTCTTCACCCACACTCTTCATGCAGACGCGCACGTACACACGCACACATGCATGCACCCGCACACACACACACTGGCATGTGAGCAGTGAGTGGTTACATCTCTCTACCTGCATGTGCTCTACCTCTCTCTCTCTCTCTCTTTCTCTCCCCTGCGTGTGCCCTACCTCTCTATCTCTCTCTCTCTCTCTCTCTGTCTCCCTCCCCCTCTCCCCCCTGTGTGTGCTTCACCTCTCTCTCTCTCTCTGTCCCTGTCCCTCCCTCTCTATCTCCCTCTCTGTGTTTGTGCTTCCCAGTCGAGCGACGCCTTCCCTGATAAGATCCAGGCCGAGGGGAAGCACCTGGCTGTGGAGAGGACTCTGTCGGAGGAGCAGTGTGAGTGAACTACTCCCCCCCCCCCCCCCCCCCCCCCGTTTCCTCTCCACACGGCGTCCTGCCGTCCCGTCCTCCCTGCGGCTCAGTTTCAGCCCCGCCGAACTTTGACCTCTGTCCAGCGCGCTCGCACGAGAGCACGCTGCAGTGCTGGGCGGCACGTCGCCTTAGCGATGCGAGCCTGAGGCTTCCTCAGGCAAGAAGAAGAAAAAAAAAAAAACGGCACTGGCTGCGATTATTAAAAGCGGTGGCCCTGCGATTTGACGTGACCGTTGTGTTTTGCTGCGGGGGGAGCGGAAGACCATAACCAACATTTGATTGGTTCAGGCAAGTCGAGTGCCTGACGCCTCTTTGTGCCTCATCTCAAAATGGGGTTTGTGGAACCTCGCGCTCCCATCAGTAACCCTTTGAAGAGTGGGTTTTTTTTCCCCGAAGGTTTTTTTCAAATCTTCAAGTCAATATTCCAGAACTCATAACTCAACACTGCTCTTGCACCTCAAAGGGTTAATGTCGCCAGCAAAGTGCCGTCACTGGCTGATGAGTGAGTGATGTCACAGGGGATACCGTACTGTAGGCCCCCTGTTTTACCCAGAATTCCACAGTTCCTGGATCTAACTCTGACTTTTTAAATGCTCTTAATGAGCACTTCTAAATCGTTTATGAGTGAACTCCAAGTGACAGCCAGTCCCTGAAATGAGGTGGGGGGTATCGGGGGGTATGGGGGGGAGTCCAGTTCGTGGGCCAGCGCTCGGCGCTGCGTTTGGAAAGATTAGTTTAGGCCCGGAAGGGCCTGCGAGAGACGGAGGGACGGAAGGTTCCTGGCTGTGGGCGAGGAGGAGGAGGAGGCGGAGGAAGGCCGGAGCTCAGCCTCCAACAAGAGGCCCCTCAGTGCCGGGCGATGACATCACTCGCCCGGGCGCACAGAGGTGGCACTGTGGCGTGGCGCGGAGATGCCATGTTCTCTGCGGCCGTCCCCTCACGAGCCTGTCCGCCCACACGCATGGGCAAGGCCTCGCTACAGGGCATCGCAGCGTGGTATCGGGACGGGGGGGGGGGGGGGGGGGGGGGGGGGGGGGAGAGACACAATACAGTAATTTCAGTGGAGCTTTTGTTTGGAGTCACATCAGTGCGATTACAGCACACAAGAGCAGACAATGCGTCCAGTCTGTGGAAGAGAAAGGAGAGCAGTGTCAGAAACGCACACAAACATGCATGTTTTATGTATGTACACACACACATACTTTCACTTTCACTGGGACATGTATGTATGTACTCACACATACTTTCACCTTCACTGGGACATGTATGTATGTACTCACACATACTTTCACCTTCACTGGGACATGTATGTGGATGTATGTATGTATGTATGTATGTACACACACATACATTCACCTTCGCTGGGTCTGTTTCTGTGTCCATTTGATGAGTGTGGTGTGACCTCTCAGTGTGCATAGTGCAGGAGGTGTGGCTGCCGGTTGGGTAGAGCCAGTGATAGTGATGGAAAAATGAGCAATTGTCACACTAAAAATGGAGGGAGTTACCCTATGCTACCAGTGACTCACTGATTTGAACCAGTCAATTGACAGCTAATTGTAGCTCCGCCCATCTTGGGTGTTATCACTAGCCAAGGGTGTGGAAAGTATCTGCCACCCAGAACCATTTCCCTCATTGTGCCACCATAGAAGTAAAGCCAGTAATGTGACAAACATTCCAATTAATGTGCCAAACATTCCAATGAATGTAACAAACATTCCATGAATGTGCCAGACATTCCAGTGAATATGTCAAATATTCCAGTGAATGTGACAAACACTCCAACGATTATGACAAATATTCCGATGAAAGATTCCAATTTTTTGAAAGAGTGCAGAGTGGAACGGAGTGTCGCGGTGGGTGAATGCGCTGTGCGGATTCACTCTCGCTGTTCTCCCCCCCGCAGTCGACCACGTGAAGTTCGGGCGGCCCTTGCGGAAAGAGATGGAACCGTACCCCGATCTGGTGAGAACACCCCCCCCCCCCCCCCCGCCCACTTCCCTCCGTCTCCAAACACCACGGACGTTTGTGTTCGTGACAGCAACTGGGGGGGGGGTTCAGAGAGAGGAAGAGGTATCTATGGTGCGACTCCAGGACAGGATATCCTGTTCCTGAAGTTATCCCAGTAGAATCTGTAGGAATTCACAGTTGGAAGCAGACGTCTAAGGCCCAGAGCTCTGAACTCTGAATCTGTGGGTACTGTGGGTTTGAATCTTGGCCCAGTGCCCTTTCAGTACAGTTTCTCAGCTTCATCTCAGCTACGTTGTCTTGATTTTGTGTTGTTTTCTGATCTTTTTTTCCTTAACAATAAATATGGAGACATACCTAGTCGCTTATAACTATTATTTGTCATTGAATACGGTAATAAACGCAGGTTTGGACTTTGGTCCCCACCTTCCAGGAGGTCAGTGGAGCTACAGTCGAGGATATTCATCAAGCCAAGAATTATGGGAATTCAATAGCAGCCCCATGGGATAGGCTTATGAAATTATGGCAACGGTGTCCCTAACTGTTTTTTTTCTTTGACTCCCCAGGACTACGATGACTGGAGCATCTCGGGGGATGAGGAAGAGTCACCGTGAGCCGAAGCACTTGAGATTAAGGGAACTTTACCCGAAAAGGGCTAAAGCAGGAGGGGGTCACTTAAAGGACTCCTTCCTGCTTTAACCCTCTCGGGTCCATTTTTTGGGGCCCTAGGATATTCGTATGCGTAGGCCTGTAACGGAAGTGTCGCATATCATTTTTATTTTTCAGTACAAACTTGCATTGTGTGCTATTTTATCAGAGGTTCATGTTAGGAGAATGTATAAATGGCAAATGGATGCATTTGGCAAACTGTGCCCCTCGGCGTCCATTTTGGCTCAGATCTGATGTCCCTCTTTGCAGGAGCCTGCTGGAATGCGTGGAGGCGGCGTTGCTGCAGAGGTGAGCCACGGCCCCGGCCTCTCGGACCCGAGTTTGCCGCTGCTCTCCAGGGCCATCGAATTAACCCTTTCAACACCTGGCCAGAGGGGCTTGTGGATTCTAAAAATCACCTCCCATTTTCAAAGTTTTGCCAGCCCATGTTGCCTCTTACGATTTGACACGAACCCGGTTGGTTACCTGCCAAAGTGGCTGTTAGAGTAGAAGGTCTTACCAGCCACAGTCAACATTTTCCAGCATTTGGCTGCTGGTAGGTGGTAATTGCATACCCTGCTGGTCACCGGACCAACTTCCTGTAAAGTGGAGAATAATACTCTTGTGTCATCCTCTTGCCTGCATGTGCCATGAGATTTACTTTCCTGCAAGTTGTTTTGGTAGCCCAACACCTCACCCCAGCCCTCATCACTGTCTCTAAACCAGATGTCCAAAGTTTCCTTTCATTGGAAAGGTGTGATTGTGTGTTTCACTGTGCTGTACATGGGAACACACGACCTTTTCATGACAGTGAAAAATGTAATTACATTCCTGCTCTGTTCTCTCAGTGTAAAACGATGCCTTTCCTCTTTCTCAGAAACTACGGTGTGATGACATTTCTCATATTTCCCACGTGACACAAAAGGTTCTCACAGTGTTACTGGAAGGCAACGACCATTGCCACTATGGCAGTAACTTTGTGAGAATGTTTTGTGTCTGCTGGGATGAGAAAACATGTAATTGTTTGCTGTGTAACAAACATTTTTTTGCTAAATGTATTTCACCTGTTATTCTCTTCCTCTCTCTGTTGCAGAAGCTTAACAATAAAGAGGGCTCCCTCTGGTGAGGTGAGATGGTATTACAGTTCTGAGAACTCCAGACTGTCCTCCTGATGCAGTATTCAGCCTTCCCAACACACACATTTAAAGTGCATGAAAATGCTAGTAGAGCTTTTTTTTGTGATCACAATCTGCATTATTAGTGTAGTATATTTTATACTCTTTCCATGAAGAATATAAACCCAAAGCTTGCTGTAATGTTCATGGTTGGATAGTCACTAGACCTCTAAAAATAAACAGACAATTTAGGTGTGCATGTACCACTAATCATACTTATCATACATGAAATAAGCTGCATTGTGCAATAGCGCCTCATTTCACACTTCAGTGCATGCCTCTGTGTGTTAACAGTGCTATAAGCAGTTGTAAGCAGGCTGTGCTATAAGCAGTTATTCACGGCAGAATCTCTAGTGTTAATTCAGCTCTAACAGAGTTTATGTGAGTGCAATAGGGACCATATGTACACTGTAAGAGTTAATCTAACACTGCATATTTAGCTGTGTTCCATGGGCTGTGCTGTTCCTGTTCTGCTGCAGGCTTCTGGGGAGGAGGGAGGTAGAGGAGGAGTGACGAAGAGGTGTGGTTTGCTGGGCGCCCCCCTGGTGACCAACACGTCCTCCCTGCCCTGCTTCACCTCTCTGTGCCCCGCCCTGGAGGACAAGGACCTGACCCTCCGGCCCAGCGCCACCCTGCAGAACAACTCTACCCTGGTGCCCAACTCCAACGCAGGTACTGCACATGCTCAGCAGTAACTCACTCACTCACTCACTCATTCATTCACTCACACATTCTCTCACTCAATCACACACTGACTCACTCACTCTCTTACTCTCTCACCCACTCACTCACTCACTCACTCACTTACTCACACATTCTCTCACTCAATCACACACTCACTCACTGACTCACACACTCACTCTCACCCACTCACTCACTTACTCTCTTACTCTCTCACCCACTCTTTCACCCACTCACTCACTCACTCACTCACTCAATCAATCGCAGTTCTCTAACCTTAATACTGCTCTGCCGGATGTGACAGCGTACACATGGAAGTTTCTGTTAACGTGCATCATCGTCCTCCGATCACAGGGTTGATGTGGTCAGAAGGTTTTTGGTTACGCCCTGAAGGAGAGGGCGGGTTTAACGCTCTGAGCTCCCCTGCATTTCGGCAGGCTCATAGCTGAGCGGCGTTAGCCTAGCGCGCTAGGCTACACGCGCAGCGTGACATGCCCGGAGGCCCCCCCCACTTCCAGCCCCCCCCCCCCCCCCCCCCGGCCTGTTCTCCCCGTCAGGGGCTCTCATTCCCCCCCCCCCTTCCTCCGTTCCGCCTCCAGCACTGTCCAGGTGCTCCGCCAGCCAGGACATCAGGCTGTGTTGCAGCGACGCTCCTGCGGGGGGCGCCGTGGAGGCACGGAAAGCCGCGGGGGTCCCCTCCGCTCCCCGCGCCCCCCCGCTGTCGCCGGAGTGGAGCACGCTCAGACGCAATAACGAGGAGTCCGTGAGTTGCCCCCGTCCGTCCGTCCGTCTGTCCGTCCGTCTGTCCGTTACACGGGCCAGCGCAGGGAGAAGCGAAAGTCGCTGTTATCCTTTAGCAACAGAAGCAAAATGGCCACATTATTATAAAATGAGCACTTTCTGTGGGCTACGTATTTCTGCGCAAATTCCAGAGTGCTTATTTTGTAATGATGAGTCCATTTGGCGTTTTTTTTTTTAGCAACACATGAAAAACAGCCGCATTATTATAAAATAAGCACTTTCTATTAGCTGCATATTTCTGTCCACCGTGTGACCTTTGCCTGACCTTGAATGTCACCTCCTCACACACTAACTAAGGCACTAAGGTAGGCCAAGCTGTGGCAAATTCAATAAAGCACAAAATAACACACGAGTAACATGTGTAATAATATGTGTATTAACGCAAAGGCAAAAATGCAATAACACAACATCACTATTTTATACGTTAATTCACTTCCTGAATCGCTTGATTTTTTTGTTGCTTCTTATTCTATTTTTTTTATGACTAGGAGAACCAAAAACATTAAAAAAAAAATGAAAATAAGAACAGGAAATGGTAAAGATCAGAATTTAAAGCTCAGTTATGCCTTTTGTTGTGTTGCTTTTCCATCTTTTCATTTCTAATTTAGAGAGCAGGTTGTCATGGGCTGCCCCCCACACCCAAAGTCCATGTGAGTATAGCCCCCCCTGCCTGCCACCCCCCCCCCCCCCACCCCCCACCCGAACCATGACACAGCGACCGATCCCGGGTCAGACACTAGGTGCAGAAGATGAGAGGGCAGATCTGGGTGTGTGGTCATGTATTTATTTTGCTCTGTTGTGTGCTAGTTTTTTTTTTGCACACATTCGCTTCTTATTAGTTTCGTCCTCTGCATCATGCACCGAGAGTGCTGAAATGCAGGGGATGGTCAAACACTGCCTCTCTGAGCAGCCTGGTCCTGGTTTCATCACATTCATATTCATCATGTTCTTTAATTCCCCTTGTCATTCTGACAGGAAGTCGGGTCTGACAGGAAGTCGGCTCACGGGGCGTTCGTGGTGTCAGTCGGTTGCGTTCCTCGCATTGCGTTCCCCCCTCCCTCATTACCTTGCATTTGTTAAACGGTGCCAGTGGATGCTTGCGGTGGGATGGCATTCTGAGGGGCCGTTGCTGTGTTTTTTGCAGATGGGGGCCTGCTTCTCGAAAGTGTTCAACGGCTGTCCCCTCAAATTGCACTGCGCTGTCACCTGGGTCCTCCCCAAAACCAGGGGTAAGGATATATAAGCCACAGTGTCCCGCTGAAAGCTAGAGGTGTCCCACAAAAAGATAGAGAGGTCAGAATGTCCGTCAAAAAGCTAGAGAGGTCACAGTGTCCCACAGAAAGCTAGAGAAGTCACAGTGTCCCACAGAAAGCTTGAGGAGTCTCAGTGTCCCACAGAAAGCTAGAGGAGTCACAATGTCCCACAGAAAGCTTGAGGAGTTACAGTGTCCCACAGAAAGCTTGTGGAGTCACACTGTCCCACAGAAAGCTAGAGGAGTCACAGTGTCCCACAGAAAGCTAGAGGAGTCACAGTGGCCAACGCAATGTTGTCAGACCCCTGTGCTCTCACCCCATCATGTTCTCAGATCAGTACCTGATCCTGGGGGCGGAGGAGGGCATCTACACCCTTAACCTGAACGAACTCCACGAGGACACCATGGAGAAGGTACAGATTAGAGAGAGAGACTCTGCACACCCTTTTCTCTCATTCTAACACATATATGCAAACATTTAAACTTATATTTAATTGCGTATTATTACATATATAAATGTTGTAATGTCAGAGGGGTTATTTCTCTTTAAGATTCCATCGTGAATTGTGTTGCTAGTAGTATATTGGGTTACTGTTTGCACTGTTTGTAAGGACTCTCTGTCTGTCTCTTCATCTTTCTCTCATAGTTGCTCCCACAGAGATGCACCTGGCTATATGTCATGAATAATGTTTTAATGTCTGTCTCAGGTAAGGCTTTTCCTGCACACAAACACCAGCATATGTGTGTGTGTGTGTGTGTGTGTGTGCGAGTGTGCGAGAGTGTGTGTGTGTGTATGTTTAGGTCTGTATGTGTATGTGTGTGTGTGTGTGTGTGTGTGTGCGAGAGTGTGTGTGTGTGTAGGTGTATGTCTGTGTGTGTGTGTGCGAGTGTGTGTGTGTAGGTGTATGTCTGTACGTGTATGTGCGTGTGTTTGTGTGTGTGTGTGTGTGTGTGTATGTGTATGTGTGTGTGTGTGTGTGTGTGTGTGTGTGTGCGAGAGTGTGTGTGTTTGTATGTGTATGTCTGTGTGTGTGTGTGCGAGTGTGTGTGTGTAGGTGTATGTCTGTACGTGTATGTGCGTGTGTTTGTGTGTGTGTGTGTGTGTGTGTGTGTATGTGTATGTCTGTGTGTGTGCGTGTGTGTGTGTGTGTGTGACAGCTCTGGTCCTGCTCTCTCTCCCCAGGTAAATCCTCCCAGTTGTTCTCTCACAGTCTGGCCTTGCTGTTTGACCAGCGGAGACACCTGCAGAAGAGGCAGGGCCACCTGTCACTCAGCACCAACCGGCTCACTGATAGGATCAACCCCAGGTGAGGCTGCCGCTCCGCCCACTGGCCCCCGGCCCTGGGTTCAGGGAGGCCAAAGGGGAACCGTGTTGGCTTCAGCCTAACTGTTCAGCACGTGCCACCGGTCTTACCGCTTTTGATCTCCTGGAATGGTTGAGGAAGTTAGTGTGCATGCGTGGAGCTGAATGGAGATCAGCATTAAAGTTAATAGAAAAGAGCAAAAAAAAAAACAAAAAAAAGAAATTGGGACTTGGACCTAATCCCTGCAGAGTTCAGAAATGGTCTGAAGGTTCTGTGCTTCCTCTGTCAGCAGGAAGTTTGCGGTCTCCGTGAAGATACCAGACACCAAAGGCTGTCGAAGGTGCAGCGTGGGTAAGCGGTGTGTGCTTCACCTCAGAGGCTAAATCACTGTAGCTAACGGGGAAGCAGTGAACCATGGTGGTTAGGGAACTGGGTCATGACCTTTTTTTTAAGGCACTCTTTCTTTCCTTCCCTCCCTCTCTATAACTTTCTCTCCCTCTGTCCTTCTCTCTCTCCCTCCCTGTCCCCTCTCTCTCCCTCTCTTCCTCTCTCCATCTCTGTCTCTCTCCCTCCATATTTCCCTCTCCCTTTATCCCTCTCCCTCTTTTTCTCTCTCTCTCTCTCCCTTCTCCCTCTCCCTCTTTTTCTCCCTTTATCCTTCTCCCTCTCTCTCCCTCCCTCCTTCCCTCTCCCTCTCTCCCTCTCTCACAGTACGGAACCCCTACACTGACAGCACGTTCCTCTGTGGGGCGGTCCCGTCCGGGCTGGTGCTGCTGCTGTGGTACGAGCCCCTGCAGAAGTTCATGCAGCTCAAGGTTTGCTCCTGCCCTTGTCTCACACGCACCCCTTGGGTCCCGCTAAAAACTACATTTCCCTGCAGCTTCTCCTGCTCCTGTCTCACACATACCCCTTGGGTTCTGCTAAAAACTACATTTCCCTGCAGCCTCTGCTGCTCCTGTTTTCAATGAAACACTCTCAATATTTACACCGTGATGCGATTTACACATTATGTAAGTCAGTAATCTTCCCACGCTGCCCCCTGCTGCCTGTATAACTTCATTGCTGTAATGTGATCGTCCAGTTTGGTTTGGTTCCTGTTGTGTTGTTTCCACTAAACTATTCAGCATTCATACACTGCGGGAATTTTACCTGAGCATTTTGGCTATGGACACACAATGTACCAGTATATTGTCTTGTGAATTTTTTGGGTGCTGTGTTAGTCTTAGGAGTGAACTGAAGGAGCTCTATTCTCTCATTGAATTCCCCGCAGCACATAGCTGTGTGCTTGCCTGAGCCCCTCTCCATCTTTGAGCTGCTGGTCGTGGAGTCCGATGAGCTGCCCCAGGTGTGTGTGGGGGTGAGGGGGTGTGTCACGGACAGCCACATCCCGTCAACCAATCAGCAGGTCAAGTTTGACATCATACACCTGAACAACGCAACCAGTGTCTCTCATTCAGGTACTGTTATTTGCATTGTGTGTGTAGATGCTGTAATTGAGATAAATATCTTGTGTGAGTGTGAGTGTGTGTGTGTGTGTGTATATGTGCCTGTGAGTGTGTGTGCGTGTGTGTGACTGCTCTAAATAAGATGCACTGCTCCTGTGTTTGTTACAGACAGTGTGCCTCTGAAGGCTGTACAGGTGACACAGCTGGACAGAGACACTGTGCTCATTGCATTAGAAAGTGAGTATGCACTGTGGTACTGATCTTGCTGATACTGATCTTGCACCTTAAAGGGTTAATATGGGACAGGCGTGCTGACGTCATCCCTCGTTCTTTTCTTCTTCTCCTCCCCAGAGACGGTGAAGATTGTGAACATGCAGGGTTTTCCTAGCAGAGATTTGGCCTCTGAGCTGACCTTTGACTTTACCATCGAGACACTTGGTGAGAACAATTTGACTACTGCATAAGCACTCAAGTTGGCGTAATATGACCGTGACCATTGCCCTCTCTCTCATTCATTGCTATATAGTTAAATGCAGACATACTGGGGCAGGGGACACAGTTTTGATTGTTTTCGCTTTGTGCTCCAGCACATGGGCTTTGAAATGAAACGGTGAACATGAGGTTAGAGTGGAGACTGTCAGCTTTAATCTGAGTGTATTTACATCCGAATCTCTTGTGATCCATTTTGGATTCACTGCCCTGTTTATACATATAGTGCTTAGGTCTATACTGAGTGTGTAGTGGGGGGCAGTTTGGTCTATACTGGGTACTGGGAGCTGACTGTAGCTTTGTGTTAGGATTGAGAATGACATCATTGCCTGTGTTCAGTCTGCCTGCAGGACAGCGTGCTGGCCTTCTGGAAACATGGCCTTCGGGGGCGGAGTCTGCATAATAATGAGGTAGTGCACCCCGCCATGATTGGTGAGGGGGTGGAGTCTGTGGGGCTGGATTGGATTCTCATTCTGTCTGGATGTTCTGTTTGCCGAAGAGCCGTTCAGCCACACGGGATTTCTTTCCTCCACACGGTTTTGTCTAGAAAGTTTCGGGGGTAAATCCAGTAGTTTTCCAGTTTGGAGCTCACTACAAGGGTTCTGCATGTGAGTTTACCCCGTCATGAAGGTTCAGAACAAACCAGCTTCAATAATGGCAGAGTGTTTATTGAATAAGATTGTAAACACAAGGGACTCCATGTCTGTTCCACCACAAATTAGTTTCCTGGTAGTCAAACCACATGTGCATTTGCAATGCCTACAGTCCAATTTACTGCAAAGTATTTATTCAATATTTTAATGTTTTGTGGCTGCATTTCACATTTGGCAGTGAACTCTATGGTGCTTTCCACAGATCACGCAGGAGGTAGTTGATGAAAGCCGCATGTTCCGGGTCCTGGGGACGAACAGGTAGGCTTCTGATCTCATCGTCTCTCGCTAGAGACAAACCACAAACCTGTTGAGATCTTATCCATTTGTTCTAAAACATTTTGAGAAAATCCCGAATCCAATCCCATTTGACCACGTCTGTCTTTCAGGGACATCGTTCTTCAGAGTACCCCTACAATGACCCCCTCTGCCACGAGTAACCTCTACATCCTGACAGGCCACGAGAACAGCTATTGAAAGAGGAAGAAAGAGGGTTGCAGAGGTCAGAGGTCATACTAGAGAGAGGTAAAAGGGAAATAGACACAAAAAAGGGGAGAGAGAGAGAGAGATAGAGAGTGTGAGATGAACAGTGCTAGATGTCAGGCACGGGGACCGAGGGGCCCACACACACTGCCTGGGGCCAGACTACAGACCGCCCCCCCCTCCCCCCCTCCCCCCTCTGTTTGGGAGAATGAGCTCATCCTGGGAACAGACAGACTCAATCAGACCTGGATTTACCTGGAAAACCTGGAGAGGGGAACAGGAATCTTGTGTGACACACTGGACCATGTGGAAGATGAATCTTCATTTCGCGGCGCTCGCATACACACACACACACACACACACACACACACACACACACACACATACTGTACATACACACACACCCTTACCAACACACACTTACATATACATACACACACCCATACAAATATTTGCACACACACACATACACTCATACAAATATACACACACATATGCATACATACACGCACACACACACCCATACAAATATACACACATATATACATACATGCATACATTCATACACACACACACACACACATACGTATGTACACACACACACAAACACGCACACACACGCACACACATACACACTCACATGTTTGTGCACACACACACACACACACAAAACACACATATGTACGCACACACACACACACACACACACACACCCACTCTCTCTCTCTCACACATACACACACACACACCCATGCTCTCTCTCTCTCACACACACACACACACACACACACACACACGCACGCTCTCTCTCTCTCACACACACACACACACACACACACACACACACACACACACACACACACACACACACACACACACACACACACACACACACCCACACTCTCTCTCTCACACACACACACACACACACACCCACGCTCTCTCTCTCTCACACACACACACACACACACACACACACACACGCTCTCTCTCTCTCACACACACACACACACACACACACACACACACACACACACACACACACACACACACACACACACACACACCCACACTCTCTCTCTCTCACACACACACACACACACACCCACGCTCTCTCTCTCACACACACACACGCTCACACACTGTATGACTGCTGCTTTGTGAACAGCGAGCGGGCCTGGCTCAGTGTGACTCCGGGGCCGCGCTCCACAGATGTGTCCTGCTCTGAGGCTGCGCTGTGACATGGCTGGCCGCTCGGTCCCTCTGCACTACAACCCCCCCAGCCTGGACAGCAGCCAATGGGGGCGCAGGACTTCATCAGGTGATATCGATCAGATAATTGATTGGTTAATGGACAAGTTGGATCAACTAATTTAATTCCGCAAGGGGGGCTCTGCCGAATCGTGGGGCAGCTGATAGATTTGGTGCAGTGCAGTGATTCTCGAGCTCGGCCCCCCCTCTGTATGTTGGTTCTTGTTGCAGCTAATCTCTTGCTCGGTCTCGCAAGTCTTCTTCCGCCTCTCAGGGTGGGGTCCCATCGATCGAAGGTCAGGACTGAGGTTGAGTGCATCCAGGTGGAAAGTCCAGGGGGTCAGAAAGTAAAACGTCCTGCTGCGTGTTCCTTCCACCCTTAAACTCAGCCCAGCTGATTGCACTCCTGGCTGAAGAACTGTGCTAATTAGCAAATCCAGGTGGATTGGAACAAAAATACTGGGGTGGACATTTACTCTCTCAGCCTGGATTTTCCACTGTTTTTTGACCGGACTTCTCTCTACCGGTCAGTGAACAGACTGTGGAGGTAGTGATTTCCTCAGTGTTAATGTTCTCTTAACAAAAAAAAAAAAAAGCAGGCTTCCAGGGTAACACTGTCTAAATGTATAAAACAGACTAATAACAAAAGCAATATGTCAACAGCAAACACACCAGCAGAGTTTGTGAGGAGCTACGGGCGAGAGGCAATGGGGAGACCGCTTCCGATAACTGACGCTCGTCTTTATATTTCCTTTTGTGTCGTTAAAGTGAACTCCACCCGTCCGACTGTCGTTTAGTCTGCGCACAAGCAAAAAAAACAAAAACAAACGAATGAAAGAAACTTCCCGCTGAGATCTCTACCCAGTGTTCTCCGAAAGTGTCTTTCATTTGTAATAGAATCAACTGCAAAAGTCATTCCGACCCTCAGAAGTTACTACAGCACCGATTATAATTGTGAAGCGTAAGTGTAATAACAGTAAATGCTTATTTTTAGCCAATATGCAAAACAGCACAGGGTATTTTGATGTGTTCTCTATATGAAACTTTGACCCGTTAGCTAATACCCACATTTAATCCTGACTGGGGTGGGGGTGGGGAGGTTGGGATAACAAAAAGGTTTGAGCCTCTACATGAAAATGTCCATTTTAAATGGTTTGAGAAAAGGTGGACTTGTACATACGTGTTAATACTGTACTAATAAATACATATAATGGAACACTTGTTGGCGTTGTGCTGCTTGTTTCTGCTCGGTAGTGTGTGACTGGGTTTGTACGGACTGGCATAATGCTGAAATTGAAATTAGCTGGGATGAAGTTCAGTTCATTTCAAAGTGAAGAGCGCTGGAATGTAGGCAGACATATCCTGCCCTGTCTTTGATGCCTGGAGAGGAAACGTTCTTAAAAAGTGCGGAGAGCAAAAATGCAACGTGGAATCCTGTGACATTTCCATGGCACTTCTTTGATTGGTGGACAAGCTGTGCCGGTTAAACAGCCTCGAAAAAAAAAATTCCGCACATTGGAAATGAATTTCTGTCCTCGTATAAAATTATTCCACCTGTCGTTGCTGATGTCCTTCTCCTGAGTAATGCCTCACACGTTTAACGCAGAACGAACTGACTAATGTAATTCTCGATGTCGACACAGAGAGGCGCTCTAAGCTCATTCAGTGGCCACGAACGAACATCTCGTTGTTTTGGCACGAGCCCAAGTTCAGGCACGCAGGAGCATTTATGACATTTATGACAGCAGATACGTCTGTATGAATACGGAGCGAATCCCTGCTGTTTGTTCTGGCGAGCAAAGTCTGGGGTGGGGGTGGGGGTGGGGGGGGGGGGGATGGGGGGGATTTCAGCGGGGGGGTTAGCTGGATAACTGCACAGAGTAAAACCCAGAAACCTCGTAAAAATCTGGAACTGTGGTTTTACTTCGCTGCGTCATGAAATGCTAACACAATAATACCGCACCGTGAAACACCCCCTCATACAGAAGTTTATGGTTTATGACAGTATGCTGGCTTTACGATGGCTGGTATATCGACAATTTAGTGGCTTAAAATCAAACAAACAAACTAAAGAAAGTTTGTTTAAGCGCATTTTCGGTTGGTAATTGTCCCTATGGCTCATGCTAGCTACAGTGAGACCTCTGCACTCACGGACAGAAATGGCAACATGATACAAAATACAAATATTAATAATAATAATAATAATAATAATAATAATAATAATAATAATAATAATAAAACCTGTGAATACTGCCCCTTTGGCGGGGAATTGTAACACCGCCAATGTCGTCAGAAACGTCTGCGAAAATCCGTAATACCCATCATCACAGGCTGTCTGCCTGTAACCTTCTCCCCCCGTGTTATTTTCAGTACCTTTCAGCAAAAGAGTGGTCGTGCTGAGTAGGTTATTTAAAAAAAAAAAAAAAATTTTTTTTTAAATCAGTGTCTACAGCAGAGGAAATGATTTAAACAGTTCTCGAATAGCCCGCCCCCCCCGCCCATCTGCCCGCAGCTCTTGGGCCCCACGGTAAGCTTTCTGTTGAAAACCATAAAAGGCATTTAATTAGAAAGAGAAAGAGCTTTGTGCGAAAGAAAGACGTATGGGGTGGAGAGGGGTAGGTGGAACCACCCCTCCCCTTCAACCACAAGCTCTGCAGGCCTCTTAAGTAGACTGTTAAAAGGGAAGGTGTTGAAACACCTTTTTTTTTTTTTTTTTTTTTTTTTTTTTTTTTTTTTTTTTACTCTAAAAGGCTATACATTTCTCCCAGGTGGAGTTTAAAAAGGAATGCACAGTGTCAGCTATGTGCATGTTTCTGTGTGTTAGCAAAGCATGAAAGGATCTGTCGCCCGGCAGTCTTTGACACAGTGTCGGGCCCCTCCCATTTTTAGCTTGCCTGCTGGCACCACAAAGCAGTTTCATACCACTCGAAGCAAGGACAGCTCACCACTGTGCACCTCACAACTTCCAGCCCTCATTTCCACAACAGAAACGACAGAATGGCTTATGGTGTTTTTTCCCCCCACCCCCACCGCCCCCCCCCCCCCCCCCCCCCCCCCATTTAATGTCTGTGTGTGCGTGTGAGGTGTGCATGCATATGTATGCATCTGTGCATGCGTGTGTATGTGTTCATGTATGCGTGCATACAGGCGTGTAGGTTTGTATTTGTTATTGTGTACACTGTCCAGTGTCTGTGTAATATCTTTACAGTTCTGCAGCAAAATCAGCCCGTAAAGGCTTCTCAATGCTCTACAACTGAACTGTTAGCATCGAAGGGCTCTCCTGATAGCAAACGGGGGGGGAGTCAGTCCATCGTCACAGAACTGCCCGTCAGCACACACAGACCAGGAAACGACAGCTCATCTCCAATCAGTGTTACACAACGCATTTAGCATTCAGCAAACGGTGTGCGTCAAAAAAAAAAAAAAAAAGCTTAGCTAGTGTGTATTCTTAGCGGCGCAGAGCAAGACAAGGCGGTGCGGTTTTAGCAGAGAGAAGTGCCTCTGGTTTCGCTTGACGTCTGTGGCACCAGACCTCAGCCAGGGCCTGCCGGCCCGCGGGGCTGAGAGAAATAAAGCCACCAGGCGCGTTCTCAGAAACGCATCCTGTTATCGATGTCCGCTGCGCCACGGTTGCGACAAAACCAAACGTGGCGTTCTGGCCGCACTGCGCAGATTCGGGGCTCTGTTTTTTTTTGTGCTTGCTGCCCGTGGAAGTATCTGGTTTCTGGGGTGTAAGAGTGAGACGCAGTTTTTTTCGCCCACGTCCCAGAGTTTAAGGCTAAAAGTCAGTCTGTTTGGCCCAGCGTCTGCTTCACAGTGTGTTTTAATGTTGTAATGTAATGAATGTCCTATCACCCAAAAAGCTACAGCTTCCTGACACCCGTACTGCATATACCACTGCCCCCCCACGCACACGCTCACGCACAAACACACACACACACACACACACACACACACACATACGCATGCACACACACACACGCATGCACAAACACGCACACGCACACACACACACACACACTCACGCACAAACACACACACACTCACACTCACACACATACATGCCTGCACACAGGCACACACACACACACACACACACACACACACACACACACACACAAGCACACACACGCACACAAGCACACACACGCAGACACATATATGCATGCACACAGGCACACGCACGCAACCACACACACAGACAGAGACATACACAATACCTAAATCATTCAATACCTAAATCATTGCGTGTTGCAACTGTTGTTTAAAATACTTTGATTGGTGGCATGATTTTCATTGGTTTTTCTTTTCTTGCCTGTTGTAATGGAAAGGTGGTCTGAGGTGTGAAGTTGTTCAGAGCGTCAGTGTGGTTTCAGTGCTGAGAGAGGGAGGTGTGAATACAGCTCTGTGCAGCAGGTCAGTCTTCCTGTGCAGCTCTGGTCTGTGTAGGGCTGAATATACAAGGCCGTATATAATATACAAATTAACCCCAGCAAAGGAGACTGAAACAAACAAACAAACAAGCAAACAGAATAAAATGCTTTGTGCTTACCTAACATGCCAAACAGTGTCTTTTGCAACCTGTGAGATGAAATCAGAGTGAAAACAAATGGTGTGCATAAAAGATTATTCTCATAATTAGTTGTTCAACTGGCAAGAAGTGATATGCAGAGTGACTTAGGAGGCTGTAATGGAAAGATACCTGTACTCTACAGTAGTTTATTTTAGGAGCTGAAAGTGCAGTGAAACTGGTACAGAGCCTCTAATAATAATTCAGACCAAAAGACCAGTTAAGCATACAACCGGTCTGATATATGCCTGTACTGTTCTTAAAGGTCCTCCTAAAACCACTGCGCTTGGTGAAGTATGCTTATTGAGCATAATTTACAAGCATACTTTACAAGCGCTGATTACAGCATTGGTTGTTTTTTTAAATATTTGTGTTAATTGTGTATTTTGTTGTGAACCCAGAGCACTAAATTGAATTACAATTACATTTTCCCATTTTGTGATGAAGATGTAATTTATATATATATTTTTTTTTGTATAATCCACGTTAAGGGGGGGGGGGGGGGGGGGGGGGGGCAATAACTCATGTTAATCTGTGAAAAAATACAACGAACGAGGTTTTCATGCAGGTACAGTGATTGTTCAATAAGAGCAAGGAGAAGTCACATGACCTGTTACATGGGTGAATCTGTGGCATTGAGCAATGAAGCCATACCTCACTTCGAGCAATCTGCATGCTCAAAACAGCCCCCCCTCCCCCCCCCCCCCCCCCCCCCCCCCCCCCCCCCCCTCCCGGCCAGAAAATGACCTTTATTAGCGAAAGCTGAGACAGGCATCGGTTCGAGTGGAGGGTGACGTGTCACTTCCTGTGCGTTGGGGGGCAGGGGGGAGGTAACAGCGCGGCGTTGGGCGCGACCCGCCGCGATCAGACAGAAGCGCGATCAGAAACCCCGGTGGACTGAGCAGTGAGGATGTTTGCCGTTCGCTGCTCGTGTCTTGCGCTTGTAGTTAATTCTGTGATTCTGCTCGTTTCCTGACAAACTGGTTTCGTTCACGTTATCCAAATGGCCGACCGTATCCAAACCCCATCCGCTAGCAGCCTGCAGCTTTGCTATTGCTGAGGCTATTAAAAAAAAAAACACAATACAACTTATAATTTAAACAGCAGAATGGCCTTTGAGCCCTGAATGGCCGGTGGCAACAGCAGATGTCCAGGAGATTATACCGTTCACCATTTCCATCGGTCCGTGTCTTCAGTACCGTGGACTGAGTCTGGGCTACGAGCTGCCCCTTTTAAAGAGGGCTAATCAGTGCTCGTACTGCACAACATGTCTGTTTCCTTTCAAAACAGCGTCTAATGAGGTTTTGTGGTGGGCTAGCTTGTTTTGCACTACTGGTAGATCACAGAAATATATGCTAGAGCTAACCTTTGCTCTATAAAGTTTGTTGTCTCCGGTGACAAAGGCAGTCTTCAATATCTTTTTGCCTGCAGTGTCTGGTGCAGCTACTGAAGTCAGCACACCCAGGATTATTATTATTATTATTATTATTATTATTATTATTATTATTATTATTATTATTATTATTATTATTATTATTACTATTATTGTTATTACTATTGTTTTTGATGTTATTATTATTATTATTATTATTATTATTATTATTATTATTATTATTATTATTATTATTATTATTATTATTATACCAATTGTACGTAGAGGGAAATACTGACCTGGCAGGGTGGATGAGTCGCTATATGCTTTATAACGTGTAATAACCAAGTATAAAAATGTAGAAGACTCACAAAACAGTATATAAAAATGGATGAAATCTGAAGAGGAGGCTTCAGCAAAAGTATTTTATTGTGATGATTTATTGTACAAAATGTTCAAAATTCAAGGCAAACGAATGTTTTGGTCACAGATCATCACCAGCAGACCGTCACTAGGTGCCCCTGGAATAATAATTCCAAAAATCACGTGTGATACAATATTGTTTTTTGGAATTATCTGGAAAAAGTGGTACTCATGCAGCATAAAGTATTGTCGGAAACACTTAACCAGTGGGGTGATGGGCAGAGAAGGAGTTCAGTTTCTTACCCGCAATGCTGCATAATATCCCAGCCTCCCTCCTCCCCACCCCCCACCCATCCTTCATCTTGTAGCAGCATATACAACATGGGTGTCCAGCTCCTCCCTCCTCCTGGGTTTCTTCCTGTTCTGAGCAAAATTCAATGCTGCGTAATTCAGTGTTTCTGGGTCTTCATCCTGGAAATGGAAACATACTAGCACTTTAGACAGGGAAAGCAGTCTTTCCACAAGACATAAGCTTACTATCACAGATATTTAAATATATATATATATATATATATATATATAATATAAATTATTATTATTATAATTATTAAGTAGTAGTAGTAATATTGCTGTAGTGAGCATTTGTATGCAAACAGATTTGTAAACGTTATAGTGTATAGAAATATACCATATGACAAACTACACTTAGAGTATAGTAGCACCTCAAGAGAACAGCACCCCAACTGAACAGGTGCTGCAACAAGAAACCGAATTTGCAGTCATTCTTTGTCAAGCCTGAAACATTGCTGAACACTTCGATAGTTCAAGTAAATACCTACTGTATATGGGACGAATCGTATCTTCTCGTTGACAAACGCTCTTGTGCATGAAAGTGGTAAGTACGAGATGCTAGCTGTGTTGCTAACGTGCTGCACTTTTCCATCAGAACCATTTTCCCAAATTTTAAACCAGTGAAACTTACCGCCCGTTTGTTATCTGAGTTATGCTGAGAAGCTTTCCCTGTAAGGCCAAAAGGACAGAGAGGATTTAATGACCGGATCTAAAAATTCCAGCCAACAAATTTAACATAAGTTAATTATTATTATTTTTTTTTACACAACTGAAGACTGTGTTTAACACTATGCATACTCCACAGTAGCTTCGCAGTATCCAGTGGTGATAAAAATCCAGGTTCAGAAAGTAAAAGTCCTTCCCAGAATTCAGTTCCAGTCACCTAGATTTGCGAAATGGCACAACTCTTCTGCCGTGACATTGGCCCAATTAGTGAACTCAGCTGGGCTGAGTTCATGGGGTGGAAGCAACACACGGCGGGACTTTTAACTTTCTCAGCCCTGGACCTTTTCCCCTCTTGACAGTGTCCAGATATAGTGTTGCATGTATTAGCTGGATCATATTTGGGGCAGCGGTGGGGTTCACTCCCCAGGACCACCTGTGTTACGCTTTATTTGTACCTGTCCCAGCGACTCTGCAGACCAAGACGAAAATCACCACGAGCTGTATTGCGCTCACTCCTCCCAAAGCCCAGAGGATGGGAAAATGATTGACACATAAACTTTCTTTGCAATCTCCTGCATGGAGAACAAACAAACAAACAAACAAAAAAAAAAACACATAATGAAACTTTTTTTTCTGTTCACCAGAACATCTGTTCATTGCAGTCCGGAGAAGGTGGTAGCAAAAAAGACTGAGGGGGAAAAAAAAAGGATTCTGAGGAGAAGGACTTGAGAATGAACATGTGAACTGACAAAGACTTTGTTGGTTACGATGGACTTAAATACATCAGTACAGATCTGTGGTGAAGATCAGTCTTATTCCTTTTGCCACTTCAATCAGTGTCATTGGAAAACAAACAAAATGATCTTAGTTAAACATACAAGTAATTCCAACTCAGATGTTATGGAAACGATACAGAAAGCATGATTACATTATTATTTAAAATGAAACAAAATTTGGTGAGATTTTACAGAGCTCTAGTTTTCTTGGAGACTTTTGTAGCCTGGTTTCAGATCAACTCAAATGCTCATGGTTGTATTAAGGAGAAAAGAAAAACCAATTGCTTGACTCTACCTTTTTCTGTTGTTGTCGGTGACATCTGTCCTATTCAAAAATTTAATGAGAGATAAGAAATTAGATCATATCAAATTCATGGTTCATCATACAAAATCAACGACAACAAAAACAACATTTGCCTTTCAGGCATAACATGGCACATGCAGTAGGATGCCACATATCATTTTATAAAACCATTCCTCAAATTAAATTAAATTAAATTCAGGTTAAGCAAGCTAAATAAAATTGAAATAAGTAAACACTTTTATCAATTGTGAACTACAATTTTTAGGTAAAGCAAAACATATGACTTGAAATAGCATACATTACCTTAAGTGGGATTATTTTTATAGTTCTTTTATTTTTATATAATATTAAATCATTTTTATCACATAATATTTCTTCCTTTGTTTATTTATTTTAAAAATGTACAGTTGGAAGGTTTATAATTAAAATGTATAATCATGTATAGGGGTAAATTAGCTAGGAATAGGTAAATTACATACATGTCAATAGATCATTACATAGAAAGAAATTGTTCCAGTATTCACACACAGACTTCCACTGGCCATTGATTTAGTCGCTGCATTATCCAATACTTTTATATTTTTTTCTTAAGGCACTGAAAAAGTAATATTGCAAAAACTTTTTTTTTAAATGTCATGTTTTATTAAGCACTTCCAATCATCAGTGTGTATATTGCGGCGCTTCCTGGCAATCACCCAGTCGATTATTATTAATAATAATAATAATAATAATAATAATAATAATAATAATAATAATAATACTGTAATAACATTTATACATATGTATCAACTGGTAATGACATAAACCAAAATGTGAGATGGCAAAAACAGTTAGAAGTTATGAAAATATGTTCACTGCAATAGCAGTATGATGTGAGAAATGTTCCGCTTTTGGTTTTCAACGGAATGCATTTCCAGTTGTGCTGCTTTCTTCATTAAAATACACAATATTTTATAGAACCCATTAAAGATAAAACCTGCAAAGCCAGAATTTTTTTTTTTTCCCTCAGAACTAAATTCTGCTTAGGAAGTGAATTGTTCTTGTTTTGCTATGCAGCCTGGACATCACCAAACTGTACAGTGATTTTTTTTCAGTCTACTTCTCATTACCCTTCCAGCATGTACATTTGAATACATTTCTATAAAATCTGCTAAATTATTAGCTTGCTCAGGGGCATTTATTCAATATTTAATGAATCTGTAATACATTTAATACAGCTTAATATTAATATTAAATATTCATGTAAAACTTTGTCTTCTTTACCTTCAACCTTCACCCGTGTTGCACTGTCGAAGACCAATTTGGATGTCCCCATTTGTCCACAGAAATACAGACCCGAGTCCGATAAATCCACGTTTATAATTTCACAGTCGAAACTGCTGTTGGTCCAGCGCTGCAGTTTTACATGTTCTTGGCGGAAATTGTTGTGATGTTTAACTTCTGAATGACCGCTATCGTACATCGAAAAGATGCAAAGGGGCACCGAATCGTTTGGCCCGTGCCTGAACCAGGCCATGTAGCCCCCAGCGCCGCGCTGGAAGGAGCAGGGCAGTGTGACGGGGTCCCCGCGCTTCACTACCTTGGAGGGGACCTCAGCGAGCAGTGCTCTGCCGATCAGGCCTGGAACCCAAAAAACAAAAAACAAAACCACTTCACTCATCCGGGCTTGGATCATTGCACGGGCTTGCCTTGCCGTGCCAGTACTTAGATTCAGCAAACCGCTCCTACCCAGGGTCGCTCACGTTCTTTTAACGTAAAATCCATTCGGACCGCTGGACATTTACTAAATATATAATATCTGGTACATTACATTACATTACATTACATTGCAGGCATTTAGCAGACGCTCCTATCCAGAGCGACTTACACAACTTTTTACAAAGCATTTACATCTATGCAGCTGGATGTATACTGAAGCAATGCAGGTTCGGTACCTCGGCAGCGTCCTAGTGGGGACTGTCATTAAAAATTCATGAACTGAATATTTACTGATATTTACTCAGATGAAGAACGCACTTCATGCCCTGCAGCTCTGAGGGCAGCTGTGAATTTGCAGCAAGCATCCAGTCAGAGGTGTCCCATGACACAAAACAGCCTGATTGAAAAGTCAATAGTGCCGCATCCAGCGTAGAGCAAGACCGGCACTTTTAAGATACGGTAAATCTAAAAATCGGCATTGCCACAACGGGGCATGCGTTGGATTAAAAACCCACTTACTCGTGCTGTAGAGCATCAGGACAGAGATGTAGGTCCTTGCCATCCTGCGCCTTGCTGTAGTCTGTCAATCTCAGAAGCTCTTTCAGAATACCGCACAAATAAATGAAAAGACTGTTCATTATGAACAGAACACTGGAAATAAAGAACCAACAGTGACTGCACAGACTTTTTTATTTCACCACAAGGCCACACCCTCACATTTCCGGCTGATATTTAAATACAGACATCAAAATCAGGCTTTAAAAAAAAAAATAGATAAAAGACTTAGAACAGGGAAGTTTGTCTCAGGTGGAAACCTAAAACAGCACTTGGTTGTCTTTTTTATTTTTTACTTGTTGCAGTCACTAACCAAGGCTACACTTGCTCAACATGCTGGAGTTACATTACCTGCAGTGTGTCTTAGAATATATGCAGCCATCCTTTTGTCTTGCTAAAGATGCCAACATGTGTTCTGTACTCTGTAAAGCCTAAATGTGATTTTAATAAAGGAATTAATTAATGCACAAAGCCATTTTCCCCATTAAAGGGTAAAAGAGTTTAACTTAAAAGTTAAAGACCAGTGAATGCTTGAACGGACTGAGCTACCCTATGCCAAACCTTCTTGGCAGTCTTGTTTTCTCACTGGAGTCAACTCAGTCGAACAAACCGAACGAATAGGTTTTATGCTTTGGTAGTAGATCTCAGGGTAGGTCCTTCGCCTGTGCGCTGCGACGAAAAGCAGAGAGGAATTAAGCGTGTGAAAGCGCAGGGGCTTTCATTGATTTCCTTCTATTTCACACCGCAGAAGGAAAGGTCGCATTGTGGCATGCCACCGTGCTTGGTGTGTGAAGCAAGCCCTGTGTGCTTTAGCTTGTACGTCCCCACTCTGTGTGTTTGGGCCATGTTTAACTCAGTTAAACAGTTATCTACATATTCAATTAATGTCTCATTCTCTACCTCATACACAATGCAATGTACGTATAATAGAAACATTAGTGTCTTTCATCTTGCATTGCTATGTAGTGACACTGTGAAATTTCCTGCTCTGGCTTTTCTTCTTCTTAAAAAAAAATCTGAATGTGTTTGTAGGAGCCTGTCCAACTGAAGCACCATAACATGACATAATATGACATGACATGTCATATTACGTTATATCATGTTATGGTGCTTTAGTTGTTCACATTCTAAGATTTAGAACAGGATAGTCTGTCTCAAGTGGAAAGCTAAAATGACATGACTTGACATGACATGACATGACAACACAACACAACACAACACAACACAACACAACACAACACAACACAACACAACACAACACAACACAACACAACACAACAACACAACACAACACAACACAACACAACACAACACAACACAACACAAACACAACACAACACAACACAACACAACACAACACAACACAACACAACACAACACAACACAACACAACACAACACAACACAACGATGAGAACAGGCCATTCAGCCCAACAGTGCTCACAGTGCCATTTTCCTGCCACTGAAGTGTACCTAGTGCTCAGTTTAGGTTCACTTTCGTGGTGGGAAGCACCGGTTCTCAGCGCGGTGAAATGAGCTCCCAGTTCCTCAGGATTCCTGGCCTTCCCAACTTTGACGGCCACCATTTTTTTTCCAGAACACAATCCCTGTTTAAAAATGAACCAGGAGTTTTAATCCTAATGTGCTATTCTGATCATTTTGGCAAAAATCTGGTTTGGTGATGCCTGAGACAGCTGATACTACTCAAAAAATGTAATGCAATTAAAATGAACTGCAGTCATTTGAAATGGTTATGATCATGTTCTTAATACTCTATTTTGAACGCAGACAGTTATAGCAGAAGAACTTTGTCGACTCTAGTCCAGAACTATAAATACAAGCAACGTTTCTTACAGTCTACTGTACCTGCTGGCTCAGGGAAGGAGTCATATTTTGGCCTGTTTGAGGAATCAGATGCATTTTTAGGGAAGACATGCACTGTGGAAAAAGCACTACAATTCCAGCATCTAAACAGAATTAATACACATCACACACATAAGATAATGAGAGTTGAAAATACAGATATATTGAAATATATTGAAAATATATTTTGGGACAGTAAGTTCATGTACAGACTCCTTGTACTGAGAACTAATGGATTTCAAACAGCAGCTTCAAACATACAGGTGAGACACAGCATAAATGTCTTAAGACTGTTATTGCCACTCACCTTTCTTTAACAGAAACGTAACTGTCAAAGGCTGTGACCATTCTGGTAGGGTCAGAAGACCTGGACACGGGGAGACGCGGGAATTCCGGATTACACCGGGTTTTATTGATATATGGAGACAGCGTTTTTCCAGCCCAAGAAAATAAACGCACGAAAAAGCCTTCGCCCGTCACCCTCGCAGGATCTGGGTAAAAACAGAAAAACTAAAACCAAAAAACGATAGCTTTTCAGCTGGCTCTGCCCTCAGCGTGCGCTCCCTCTCTCTCTCTCCGACACGCAAGGGATTCCTGGGCTCAGACGCCTACTGTGAAAGGAGCACACGTTTAAATCCTGGACTGATTCCTTACACAGTCCGGGTGTGTGTGTGTCTGCTTAGCCAGTAGGCCTGGTCCTCTAGTTGCCCTGAGTTCCTCTCGCAAGCCGAGTCCTGCCACAGCGACGTACTGCGGTCCATCCACTATTTTTGGCTCAGGAAAGAATCTGCACGAAACGGTAATGCTAAATACTCGTGCGACACCTCCGCTCACATAGTCTTGCAGAGTGCATCTCATTGACGGTAATTCATTTCCACTAACAGTTGATGTTGTATGTATAGCAGGTTGTGCCTTTAAAATAGGCCTGACGAGGGCCTGGTTATAAAAATGTGATGAGTGTATTACCATTGTCCTGTGGTAAATAGGCAATCTATCTCAAAAGGCAGTTTGAACAATATCATTCCGCATTATGCTAGGGGTCTGTGATTGATTTAGCAAGGTCATGATTTGATTTGTCAACAGTGACTGGCCACTGGTTTCTAAGCAAAGCACATCCCTGGAAATTAGAAAGATGTACCTCACATCATGATGTCACCCTAGTAAGTCTCATGGTACCATGAGTTTTTGAGTTTGAAAAGTATGTCCAGAGAACAGGTAACCAACCGTTAAGCCATCTGCATCATTTAAAACATGAATGAATGAATGAATCATTGCATTTTGATAGCACTTTTCCGAACGTTCAAAGTGCTTCACAGTGATGAGGGGGAACTCACCTCACCCACCATCAATGTGCAGCACCCACCTGGGTGATGCACAGCAGCCATTTTGCACCAGAACGCTCACCACACATTAGCTAAGGTGGAGAGTGAGAATGCATTTTTTTTTAGCCAATTTTAATCATGTTAGCCAATTAAACATGTAAGCAAAGGCACACTTACAGTTATTAAATATGGTGAGCATAAGTCAAACAGATCTATATACAGTATGTACTGTACAGCCACACTCTCACAAGCAATTAACTACATTTGCAGCGGAATTCTACACAGCTCTGATTCTAGATCCTTCAAGATTCTTGAAGTTTTGTGGCTTGATGCTCATGCTGTAACCTGACCCCTGGTGTCAGGTGCTGGGATTGCACCCTTTCTCCGAGGAAGAGTGGTGAACATGTACTCAGCTGCTGTGTAGCATTAATCACACTGGACCCATTCTTTTGCATTTCACAGAAATGTCTGTGTTTTGTGACCATGATTCACATTATAATGTAATTTGTCAAAAAGTCAAATGCTTTGAAGGTAAAGGGGAGCAGGAACTGTGGTGTTGGGAATGGTAGTTCATTTATTTTGTTTGTTTGTTTTTCATATGGGAGGAACCCTCAGCTAGACTGAGAAAGAGAGCATCATATACTACAATGCAGCCCTTAAACAAACAAGATGTATGCGTTTAGCATACAATTACGGTCTCTAAAAGCTGAACAGTGGGATCTTAACCAATCAACACAAATCCTTCAGTAACTCAGACATACAGATGTTCAAAAGTGGCTATCATCTACCTGCACTAATGGCAGACATGTCTCAGGTTAAACAGATGTAGTTTTCATTTTAACTTTGTAGGGGACAACCAACAGGAATATGAACTAAGAACATGAGCATTGGCGGGGGGGGGGGGGTGGGGGGGGGGGGGGTGTATTCTCAACGTTGGGGAGGACGTGTCCCCCCCCATGTCATCCTAAGATCTTCATCCATGGGTCAGGGCAGTCATGAGTAGAGGTTGAACCCTGATAAACAGCTCTATATCAAATAATGAACCAAATCTTATGCATTTTTGTGAATATATATATGGCTGCATATCAGCTGGTCCTTACGCTACATACTACGTATTAGCGAGAGCTAATCCAGTATAGACAGGTAATACAAATACGGGAGTCCCCACCTTGTCTGTGACAGTCGTGATGTCACTTTCCTGGTAGAAAACATAGAGGAGCTCCACCAATCAGAGAGTACGTCAGGAGTAGTGACAGAACAACAATTCTTGGAGGTCGTCTCTGGCTTTGCTGCTGGGATACCTGCGAGAACTGCAACGGAATAGCCAAAAAGTATCTACCAATCAATGTCATCGTTGTTGTACTGGTTGTTACCAATGTCCATAATTGGTGGAGCTCCTCCCTGCCATCTATCGTGACTGGCTCATCCATTTTTTTCATCAGCCTTGACGTGTTTCCATTGGCTGAGCCTGATCCCAGGCATCCTGCCTGCCAGCTCTATAGAGGTACTACACTGTATCAGTTTGTAATCAAGCAAAAGTGTATACCTGATATACCTGTTTATATATGTTTACACTTTGCCAATTAAAGAAAGGCATGTGCCATTATCTCATTTGGTTCTGATTGTATTTTATACCTGACAGGGAAAGGCAATTTTCAATATATAAACTTACTTATATATAAACTTACTTCCATTTTTCTCTTCCTTGTTTAAGGGTTTGGTTCATGTCAGTTCATCTAAAGTGATTGGCTGACAGGGGTTACATCAGCCAGTCACCACAGATGGCCACTGGTTCTGACCTATTTTTTGCAAGATGTTTCCCGTTGATAGCCTTGTGTTTAGACCTTTCTCTTCACATTTCTCACTGTGTTATCACCTTTGAGTGCAGCAGATAACAAAACAAAGAGCTTCGAAGATGAGGGCTGTCTGCTTAATCCTTTTCTGCCTCACTGAAATTTGTAAGTGAAAAATCTAAATGATTAAATCAAAACATATTTTTAAATTTGCAAAAAAAGCAAAAAAGCAAAGATACACATTGAAAAACAGACTATTTCTAAACTTAGGAAGAGATTTAATGCTGAAATATTCAAGAGAGGGAGAACTCTGAAGACGACAGCAAGGAATGATTTTCGTTCCCCCGCATAGATGTGATTCTCTTTCATATGTCATTTTTAATGCATTGTATTGCAAAATGTCATATGTAAAATAAGAAAATACTATCAGTACATTGCTACACCCGACGAAGACCGAAATGGTCGAAACGTTTTAGTCAAATAAAAATCACTTGGGAGCATAATAGCAGTGTGCTGGTAGTATTTTCTTATTTTGCTTTATTCTTCTTTTTTTACCAGGCACCTGTGCTAAATTTTGGATGTGCGTATGCCTTTATTATTAAAATGTCATATGTACTCATAACTGTGATAATATAATGTGATAACATTATGCTTTTTCCAGGTGGCCAGCTTTGGAAGAGTGTAGTTCAGCCTGACGTGCTGGTGACAGCACAGATTGGAGAAAATGTGACTCTCCAATGTTTCTACTCTGCACAAGAAGTGCCCAATATCAACTGGTTCAAGCAGCCTCTTCGACAGAAGCCTCAGCTTGTAGCAATAATAATAAACTCTGCATCAGGTGCTATATTTTTAAATGAGTTTAAAGACAACAGACGCTTCAGTGCTAAAGCAGCAAAGGGGGTCTTTCATCTGATTGTGTCAGGAGTAGAGTCGTCTGATTCTGCAACATACTACTGCGCTATTTCGCGCTACAGTGAGATGAGCTTTGGAGATGGAACTACTTTAATGGTGACGGGTAAGTTTGAACCTTTATTACTTTTTCAATAGCTTAATTTGGTGTTGTCATTTGTCATTCTACAGTATAAAGTGCATGCTATGGATATGCTTGTTATATATGTGTATATATTTTTTTATTTTATTTTTTATTTTGTTTTTTTTTTGGAGAAATGTTATTAAAAATATACCTGCGCACTTTTAAATTACCACCCATGAGCCATCACGCTGATATTTATGACTTTATCAGTCTCTGTTAAAGGTGATGTTTTAGTCAAACACAGGTCTGTAATTTTATATTTGCACCAATGCTCTGAAAGAAAATGATATTGAAGGACAATTTTTTATCATGTTAACACTCCCATTTTGTGACACCATCATTCTGTGTTCAATCTAATAGCATACTGTATCTCATTACATAGTAAGCATGCATAATTTCAAAGGCTAAATATACTTTTATAATTATACTAGAATCTGCCATATGTTTCATTAAATTTTTTATTTTTTTCAGTAATTCAACAAACAGGCATTCAAACATGATTCTATAAATACCATAGCACAGATTTTGTATTTGTCTATTTTCTGAAGTTCCAGTTTGCAAACTATGTCTTTTTTTAGTGATAATAACTATAAGGTAAGGTAAGGTACTGTAATCTTTATTATCCCCGAGGGGCAATTTGTTGCTATTTCTGCCCTGGTGGAACATTGATTTACAAACTAATATTTAATTTCATACAATGGCAATAGTTTCTAGTATGGTATAATTGATCCTTTACAGTCTCATCTTTGCATGTTTTTGTGTCTGCCGAACAGTTCTGAATTTATACACTGGAAGCATTTCCAAACACTGCCACAGCATTGGTTTGGGTCATAAAATCGTAAAACGTAAAATTGTCATAAAATTTAAGTGGGCAACATTTTTCACCCAACTGGAAGAAGCTTTCCTTTCAGCTGCCGCGTCAAAGAATACGCGCTCGTTAACTTCTAACTGCACATTTTAAGCGAGGTTCCAAAATTTATATTCCATTGAATGGTGGGGGGGGGCATGGTGGTCCGGCCTTGGCCTTTTCTTTTCTGCCCGTGTCCGTGTGGTTCAGGTACCCCCGTTTCCACAGTCCAAAGACACGCAGGTAGGCTAACTGGAGACTAAATTGCCCATGGGTGTGAGTGTCCTGTGATAGATTTGCAGATATATATTTTTTATTTTATTTATTTTATTTAACCATTATTTAACCAGGAAAACCCAATTGAGATTGAAATCTCTTTTGCAAGGGGGACCTGACATGAAACACAAAGTTACCCAACAAGACTTACACCTAACAAAATGTACAAACAATGGGAGGAAAGATTTTACTTTTTCCTTACAAACAGTAGGAAAAATATATTATTCTGTTACAAGTTCATCTCAGTTGCTTAATTGCTGGTACATAATACAGGAAGCTACAGTAATTACAAATTACACATGCATATCTTGTCTTAAAACTATGCTACGCATCCTATTTGCCTTGTGAGTGTAACCGAGTATATTTGGTAGACTCTTCTTAAGCAAATGCTCAAACCTGAATAATACCAAGTTAAGTCATACAGTGTTTTCCAAAAGACAATTCTGTGTATTTTAACGAGTATGAACCTTTTACAGGGTCAGAGTCACACAACAGGACAGTAGTGCTGCAGCAGCCCGAGTCTGAGTCAGTGCAGCCAGGAGACTCTGTGACTCTGCAGTGTACAGTACACACTGAGACCTGTGAAGGAGAACACAGTGTGTACTGGTTCAGACAGGGCTCAGGAGAGTCCCCTCTAGGAATCATTTACACCCATGGAAACAGGAGTGATGAGTGCCAGAGAAGCTCTGGGGCTGTGTCTCCCACACAGAGCTGTGTCTACAACTTCCCCAAGAGGAACCTCAGCCACTCTGATGCTGGGACTTACTACTGTGCTGTGGACATCTGTGGGGAGATCCTGTTTGGGAATGGGACCAAGCTGAATGTTGAGGGTAAGCTCATTTAATCTCAAGTACGTTTCAATACCACACTTAATATTGATCCATATTTGCAGTGCATCCAGGTATTGCAAAATGCTTAGATTCTAATGTATTTTTGATGTCATTACATATCCACTTCATTTTTTAAATGCTTGGCAAATGTTTGTATTTCAGGAGGTGAATATGCTGCACAGTTATCCAGGTTTGTCTGGCTGTCAATCATAAGGACTGGAGTCCTGTGTTGCCTCTTGCCGATCTTTATCCTGGCCCATTGCAAAAAGGCATGAATAATAATGCTACTATGGGCTTTCATATCATTTAATCAGCCAGTGAGTCATATTCATAATAATATCTCCTTCTACCTATTCCTTTTCTTCTCCCTTATTATTATGATTGTTATTATTATCATTGTCATCATCATCATCACCATCACCATTATTATTATTATTGTTGTTCTTGTTATTATTATTGTTATTTCCAAGACAGACTCCGTATGCAAATAAACCAAGTGTATTAATCCTCATGTGCTGTTCTGATCATTTTCGCAAAAGCCTGGTTTTATGACACCTCAGACACCTAATATTAAAAAAGTGGTACAATTCAAATGAACTGCAGTCATTTGAAATGGTTATGATTATGTTCATGATACTCTAAACTTTTTGTACGAAGTCAGTTATTGAAACCCCACCCCTCCCACTATTACAAAGATTCACAAATATCATGATAACTCTCCTGGTCAGGATCATCTTTCACAGTGCTAACATAATTACCATCATCATCATCATTGTAATCATCATCATCATCATCATCATCATCATCATCATCATCATCATCTTTTTAAATCAAATTTTTTCCACCTTATTCCAAACAATAAACAAAATGATTTGAGTATACAAATGTGACGAGTTTTTATTTATTTATGATTGTTCTGTGGTAAATGGATAGTCTCAGACTGCGGGAACGCTATCTCTGAAGGCAGTCTGAACAAATTTCATCGAGCATTATGCTAAGAGTCTGTGACTGAATTGGGGCTTGAATCGCTGCTTACAACTGAGACTACCCGCCCTGCCCACACAAGATCACGTTTTGATTTGTCAGCAGAAGTAATAGGCCTGTGGTTTCTAAGCAAAGCACATCCCTAGAAATTGGGAGGACTGAGCTCACTTCAGAATGTGGCCAGGTATGGTATAAGGTTTTGAGCTTGAATTGTATTCCAAGAAAACAAGTAACTATATATATATATATATATATATATATATATATATATATATATATATATAACAACCTATATACTGTACAGCCACATTTACACCGGAAATGAACATGCAGGTCTGAGTCAAGGTCACTCAGCAATGAATGTTTTTTGGGTGATGTTAATGCTGTCACACGCCCCCCTAGTGTCTGGTGCTGGCAATGCACCCATTTTTGTGACCCTGTACTTTGGCACCGTTTAACAACAAACAGTAGCAAAGCACACGGTCACAACCCTTCCTCAGAAAATTGCTCCATCCCCAGCACCAGACACTAGGGGACCCATTCTTCTGAATTTCACAAATACCTGTATTTTGTGACCATGATTTGCGCTATAATGTAATTTGTCAAATAGCCAAAATACAATTTGAACAGAAAGAACTGCAGGTAGTATGGTGGTGGAGGTGGTTTGGGTAACATGGGGGGGAACCCTCAGCTAGGTTGAGAGTGAGAGAGAGCATCAAAAAACTGCAATGTAGCCTACAAATCACTAATGTGTATGATTATTAGGCTGCATTGACTCTTCTGAGTGTGTACTGAACACTGCACCTGGAAATCTTAAGCTTCTTTGCAATTTCTTGCAGGGAATAACCTTCTTGCCACAATACATTAATGTTTACTTGGCCCCGTACATCTAAGCCTAACATTTTATTCTTCACCATACTTCTTGCAACTGTAGTGCCTATTTTACTTGTACTCGAGACTAAAAGTATTAGGATTCCTGTTGTTTAACAAAAAACCAAAAACCAAAAAAACTAAGGTAGATAATATTTAATTCAATTCAATTACTCAGTTCTACTGGTTGTTACCAATATATTCCCTCATTGGTGGAGCTCCCCCCGTCATCTCTATTGTGACTGGCTCATCCATATTTTATTAGTCTTGGTTTGTTTCCATTGGCCGGGCCTGATGTCAGGCATCCTGCCTGCCAAATTTATAGAGGGACTACGCTGTGTCAGTATGTAATCAAGCGAACGTGAAATGTAGACAAAAACTGTAGATATACCCATTTACATATGCAACACTTTGCTAATTCAAGAAGAGCAGGTGCTGTTATCTTCTTCGATTCTGATTGTATTTTATCCCTGCCAAGCAAAGGCAGTTTAAATATATAAACTTATTTATGTAGCAACAGTTTCCTTAGTCCTTTTATTTTTCTCTTCCTGGTTTGAGAGCTTTGTTCATTTCAAACCCCTCCCAGTTAAGTCAGCCAATCATATCACATGGTCACAGGCTCTGACGTACCTTTGCCACCAATCACGCTTTGATATTTGTGTATTTAGGCATTTCACTTCGCGTTTATCGTTGCGCTGTTACCTTTGAGTGCAGGTTCAGCAAAAAATACAAGGTGCTTCGAAGATGAAGGCTCTCTGCTTAACCCTTCTCCTCCTCTCTGGAGTGTGTAAGTGCAAGATCTAAACGACAGAATGTTTAAATAATCAGAACATTTTTTTAAATGAGAAAATACATGGCATTCACATTGAATACAGACTATTTTTGATCTTAGTATTCCAGGCTGATATTCAATAGAGACGTATTAAGAGAGGGATAATTCGTAAGATGGCAGTGAGAAATGACTTTCATTCCTGCTCACGCATGTCATTGTCTTTCTTGTGTCATTTTTTTTTTTTTGGTTTATTCATCAGGGAAAATGTATAATTTTAACATTAATTTCAGCAATTGAAATCTGATTAACTATAACGGATATAGCTAAAAGCTAATTTCCATCCTGCTGTCTGTATTGCAAAATATGATCTGTAATGGTAACTGAAATAATTTGAATAATCTGTTCCAGGATGTCCAAACTTATCCGAAAATGACCAGTGGGTCAGTCTTTGTTTCAGCCCAGCACCGAGACACTTGATTCTACTCATTAAGGTCTTGATTAAAGACCATGATTAGTTAATTAGTTAAGTCAGTTGGTGCAGTCCTTGCCCTTTTTGGATAAGATTGGACACCCTTGCTCTGTATCTTTTCCAGATGGTCTGCTTGGGAAGGATGTTGATCAGCCTTACACGCTGGTGAGAGCTCAGCTTGGAGACACTGTGACTCTCCCATGTTTCCATGCTCAAGATTTTGTGTCCTGTGTCAGCTGGTTTAAGCTGCCTCTTGGAGAGAAGCCCCAGACTGTAGCAATAACAATGAACCCTGAATCAGATGCTATATTTTTCAATGAGTTTAAAAACAATGAACGCTTCAGTGCTAAAGCAGCGAAGGGGAGCTTTAACCTGACTGTGTCACAAGTAGAGCCGTCAGATTCAGCCACATACTACTGCAGTATTACGCACTTCAATGAGATCAGCTTTGGAGATGGAGCTACTTTAATGGTGATGAGTAAGTATGAATCTTAATTCCATGTTTTATACTTTTTTTCTTGCTCAGAATTTTTTTAAAGGTGAATTAAAATTTTTAAAAATCCTAAGAAAGCAGATCTTTTTATTTGTATGGTCACTCAAACTCTGCTTTGTGTATTCATGATTTGGTTAAGCATTAAGAAATATAGGTATATTAACATTTTTTATTATTGGTGATACTGTATGTTGCAGTATTATTTTTTTTAAGTAATTTATACAAAGTCACAAATAGACATTTTCTTGTTATATGAATGGGAATATATGAATTAGAATACAGCTAATTGATATTACTAATTTAATTGTTATAGTGTTCGTACAAAATCAAATGCTGCATTTGCCTTTCAAATTACAGAAATGGAAAAATGATGATTGAATCCATCCAGGCATATATCCTGATATATAATTTTAGTTATTAAACTGAATTCTTTAGGTTCAGAGTCACACGACAGGACAGTAGTACTGCAGCAGCCCGAGTCTGAGTCAGTGCAGCCAGGAGACTCTGTGACTCTGCAGTGTACAGTACACACTGAGACCTGTGCAGGAGAACACAGTGTGTACTGGTTCAGACAGGCCTCAGGAGAGTCCCCTCCAGGAATCATTTACACCCATGGAACCAGGAGTGATGAGTGCCAGAGGAGCTCTGGGGCTGTGTCTCCCACACAGAGCTGTGTCTACAACTTCCCCAAGATGAACCTCAGCCTCTCTGATGCTGGGACTTACTACTGTGCTGTGGCCACCTGTGGGGAGATCCTGTTTGGGAATGGGACCAAGCTGGACTTTGAGGGTAAGCTCATTTAAATGTATGTATGATTTAATAGCACAGTTAATATTGATTCACATTTGTTATTTAATTAATAAGGAAAATATTTAGATTTTAACATAATGTTGATTGTAGCAATTTCATTTACAATATCCTAAACAAATGTTTATATTTCAGGAGGTGAATTATCCAAGCTTGTCTGGCTCTCGATCATACGGACTGGAATTCTTTGCTGCATCTTGCCGATATTTATCCTGACCTACTGCAAAAAGGCATGAATAATAATGCTAATATGGGCTTTCATATCATTTAATCAGCCAGGGAGTCGTATTCATAATAATATCTCCTTCTACCTATTCCTTTTCTTCTCCCTTATTATTATGATTGTTATTATTATCATCGTCATCATCACCATCACCATTATTATTATTGTTGTTATTGTTATTATTATTGTTATTTCCCAGACAGACTCTGTATGCAAATAAACCAAGTGTATTAATCCTTATGTGCTGTTCTGATCTTTTTTTCGCAAAAAGCCTGCTTTTATGACACCTGAGACGCCTGATGTTACTGAAACGATGTAATACAATTCAGATAACCTGCAATCATTTGAAATGGTTATGATTATGTTCTTGATGCTCTTACCTTTTTGTACAAAGCCTGTTATCACATAAAGACTTTTTGGAATTTTACTTTAGTCTTAAACTGTAAATACAAACAACATTTCTTACAGTGTAACTGCTCGCTCTTCGTAAAGGAGTCATATTCTGGCCAGTCTGAGGAATCAAGAGCAGTCTTAGTGAAAATATACCCTGTGAAAAAACACAACCAAAAAAAAACAATACACTGCTCCTCCAACATCTGAATTTCCCTCTCTTTTCCTGAACAGAATTAATACACATCGCACACATAAGATAACGGTAGTTGGAAAACACAAATTAAAATAACAGTAATAATGCGTTATCACTGCTATTGCCATTGACCTTTGTATAAGAGGATAGATGACCAAGAACTCAAATACCCTTGCAGAGGCAGGCTAGTATTTGATTAAGACCACACCGTTACTATTCAGCCTGAGGTGTATGTCTGTTCCACCCAGCATTGTGGTCAAGTGACAAAGATACATTTGTGCCACACAGGAATGTCCGTTCCTGTGTGGAACTTTCAGTATCACACTGTGGTTTTTTTTTTTTCATGAAATGTATAGACTTTCTTGTACGCATCACACTGTACATGGAAAGGTCCCAGCGTTAAATGTCTGATCAGTATTCAAGTTTCATTTTGTTGAACCTTACCTCAAAGTAAAGTAAAATTTGGAATGCTAATACTAGTTGCTTGGAGCTAATTTAAGCTTCTTGAGCTTGCCAGTGCTGTGTCCAGTTCGAAAGAGCTCCAAGGAGCGTTTAGAGAAAGTAGGAACCTGTGTCAGGGAGTAATGTAGCCCCACTCCTCCCACTATTACAGAAATTTGTAAAAATCATGATAACTCTCCTGGCCAGGATCATCTTCCACAGTGCTAACATCACCATCATCATTATCATCATCTTTGTTGTCATCATTATTGTCATCAGCACCACCACCACCTCATCATCATCATCATGGTCATCATCATCATCATCATCGTCTTATAACTTTCTTTTAACCTGATTCAAGACAATAAATGATCTGACAAAGTGACTGAAGCATAATAATGTGCTGAGTGTTTTATCGCTGTTCTGCGGTAAAAAGGTATTCTCGACTGCCAGCAGGCTAAAGGACGTTTGAACAGCTTTCAGCCAGCACAAAGTTAATGAGTTAATTGGCTTCAGTCACTGCCTACAATTGGAGCTGTACCCACACAAGATCATGATTTGTTTTGTCAGCAGTAACTGGCCACTGGTTTCAAAGCAAAGCACATGCCTGGAAATTGGGGAGACTTGATCTCACTTCAGAACGTCACCTTGGTCAGGCTCATGGTACCATACGGTTTTGAGCCTGACCAGTATGTCTCGAACACAGGTAGCAATGAAGCCATTTCCATTATTTAAAAATATTCATAAGCTGAGGCACACTTACGGTTGTGGAATCCAGTGAACACAAGTGGAACAGAATTATATATGTACTGTACAGCCACACTCACACAAGCAGAATCATAAATGGGGTAGTTGGTGTTAAAAACATTATTGAATAATAAGGGCTCTATTTTCCAGTATCAGTGTTTTATGGCATATGGGTGCAGTCAATGGCTCGACTTGAGGGCTCACTGGGTGTGGCTAGTGAATGCTGGTGTTTTCGGGACCACAAGCGAGGACTACACCGTGCAAAATGCATGACACACCTGGAAACAGGGCTGGGAGACACTGAGTTAGGTTGTCACTTTTTTTTTTCTCCTTCAAAAATTGAGTCTGAACAAATCTCCTAAATAAAAGAAATTTGTTTGCATTTGTTACGGACTGTAGCCAAGTCAACTACGACATAAGATTGACTGTAATACTAACATCAGTTCGACATTTTCCCAATGCGATCATACATGACCACATGGCGAAGTATACGTTAACCCTGAAACAAAACAAGAAAATCTCTCGCTAGCAAGCAGACAAAATGGGCGGAGTTGGGGTGCTGACTTGCTTGCGTAGGATTTTTAAATTAGATGTGTACCACGTCTATGTTACGGATGTGGGCTGTTTCAGAATGAAACTTTTCTTCTTCCTTCCTTCTTCCAGCGCATGGCTATTTTCATGCACAAAATACGGTGA
Source organism: Anguilla japonica (assembly GCA_025169545.1). Taxonomy (NCBI): domain Eukaryota; kingdom Metazoa; phylum Chordata; class Actinopteri; order Anguilliformes; family Anguillidae; genus Anguilla; species Anguilla japonica. The sequence continues at coordinate 11,008,312 of CM045885.1, read as the reverse complement.
TGTGGCTTAGTCATATTTTTGCTTTTCTTTACAATGGGGCTAATGTGATGCATGAAATAGAGACAAGATACTTGGCTTTAGAACACAGAAAACATGACTGAGCATTTATTACTCCTTTAATTTGACGCATTGCAAGAGAGAAGTGCACACACTCTGTAGTGAAATTTCACAGCTTTTGATCGCACTTCAGAAAAAGTGAAAATCATTACAATTTTGCCGGGTCTCCCCTATTCAAAGTATCTTACCATGAGTACCATGGTAATGACACTCTGTGACCATCAGCAATTTGAAATAAAGTATACAAGCCATACAGTCTTCTTTGCGTGAAAATTATCATTCTATGTAGGCCTAGAAAAATACTGGACAAAGCAATACCAGTAATATATGTTAGACTGCTCAATTATGTTGGTATGATCTAATACATATACAAATTTGGAATGATTATCACTTTCTTAACTGAAATGCGTATTATTTCTACATTTTTGTTTCATGTTGATATGACTTTGATTACATATTATCTTCATTATACCGAAAAAAGAGAGATTGTCACAAAAAATATATATTGCAATAATCATCAAACTCTGTTTATAAGGGCAGTCTTTCCATAATGTGTATCAGTACTGTAGCACATGATCCACAAAATCCTGGCTTTTGAATAGGCTATGATCATGCAAACATTGCATTGGAAATGTCTTAAATTAGCAATCCACTGCATGATTGCCTGCACTTTCCACAGTAGCTGTGGTCTTAGCAGACAGGCAGTGAAAGGTGCAAATGGCAGACATGACTGACTCAAAAATTCAGACGAGCTGCATTAAAATTGTACTGTGCTATGCCTTATTGACTGGCACCGCCCCCCCACCCACCCCCCCCCCAGCCACACCTTCCCGCCCACTTTGGCACCCACAACGAGTCACAAAATTATCAACTGGCTCAGGCCTGTCAAAATCTGCGAAAAAAATAACCATTTTGCCAGCGTGACAGCTCGCAACACGCCATGCTCCAGCCAGAATGCGGAGCACTAAGAGCTGTATGAAGAACAATTTCAAAACAGCACTGGATTACAGTGCAGAGCATACATTTGCCCTCAAATGACACCAGGTCCAATGTAAGAGCCCGCTTGGGGTGGGGCAGGATTCGGGGCCCATTATGGTGATTTTGGAAATTGGCCCACTATCAGTAACGGTGATCAACAGTAAAATAGAGCAAAGAAGACAATGGCCCAATTTAGATTTCTTACTCCACTTCCTGACTGTTCAGCCACTGATTCAAGCTTCTGCTTTAGATTATTCCCTTTTAATATTTTTCCTTGTCTTTGGAGTTCAATAGTTCAGTTCAGTTGAGTCATATGAAATTTGCAGCTACATCTTGCTTGTTTAAAACAAGATTTTATGATTTATGAGCTGATTCCTTGTATGTTTGACTTTTAGTTGGCTTGAATTTTAATTTCCTTTTGAAGTACTCACACACACACACATACACATACACACAAAAGTAAAAACTACACACAGACGCACACAAACACACACACACACACACATACATACACACACATGCACACATACACACAGACGCTATACAGGTGTATGCATATGTCTGATCAGTGATTAAATGAGCCAATCAGGGACACCCAGATGTTGAACTATTGGTTTGGTGGAAGACACACTTCTCCCTCCTCTAATCAAATCAAATAAAAATGTGCAGCACACAGATGGCAGTGCCCTCTTTTGGTTAAAATGCTGAACCGACATCCACACTCATCATCCTGTTCATTATATTAAAGTTGATATTGTGCATTTACAAGAAGAAGAGGTCAAAGGTCAAGGGGACACACATCAATGTTACACTGCATGAGCGCATCCCGTGATAAGGCTGGTACAGAATGGAGTCATCGGGATGTCCCAGCAGGGGTCACATGTCAGAAGGTATAGTTCCCAATGTGTGACTATTCTCAATGTAAAACTTTCTGAAGAGCTCCACATGATTGCAATACGTAAATAATAGTAATAATAGTAATACTACTACTACTACTACTACTACTACTACTAATAATAATAATAATAATAACTATTATTATTAATAGACCTTTATCAACCAGAATGGTTTGTTGAGAACAACTTGTCATTTACAATGACAACCAGACAAGGTCATAACACATAAAATAAAAATGGAAATAATGACAAGGGTATTCTTTGTTGCACTGAGGGTGTTCATTTACAGATCTTCGTCACCCAATAATTTGCCATATTGAATCAAATTGAGCCAATCAAATCTGCCTCTGACATGTGACCTCCTACGGTTCAGTGAATCACTGGAAACTATTACCTCAAGTCTTCCTCTTATCTGTACAGTTTGAGTTTTACAGTGCAGAGGGCAAGCAGGGTCTCCGGCAGAGGAGAGTCTCTAGAAGAGGAGAGTTCAGATACAGTGATGCCACCACTCTGTGCTGTTCTTGTGCTTTTCAGCAAAGTCTGTGAGTGTTTAACTGTTATTAACTTATAATCTGCCAAATGAACTCTACTCAAGGACCATATTTATACAGATATTGATGGAATGTTTCTTTGATTTTACTGAATTGTCAGTGATGCTGAAATATTGCTTTCTGTTGCATTTCAGATGGCCTATTTGGGGAGAATGTTGTGCAGCCTGATGGTCTGGTGACAGCTCAGCTTGGAGAAACTGTGATGCTCCAGTGTTTTTTTCCTGGGCGAGCTGTGCCCAATTTCAGCTGGTTTAAGCAGCCTCTTGGACAGAAGCCTCAGCTATTAGGAAGGATATGGAGCTATGAATCAGATCCTACATTTTACAATGAGTTTAAAAACAGTAAACGCTTCAGTGCTAAAGCAGCGAAGGGGAGCTTTAACCTGACTGTGTCACAAGTAGAGCCGTCGGATTCAGCCACATACTACTGTGCTATTACGCCCTTCAAAGAGATCAGCTTTGGAGATGGAACCACTTTAATGGTGATGGGTAAATATGAAACTTGTTTTCTTTTATCATAGCCTTATTTATTTATGAAGCAAAAACGACCGTATTTATACAGAAATTGACTGAATGTTTCTTTGTTTTTACTCCATTGTCAGTGATGCTGAAATATTGCTTTCTGTTGGATTTCAGATGGCCTATTTGGGGAGAATGTTGTTCAGCCTGAAGCGCTGGTGACAGCTCAGCTTGGAGAAACTGTGATGCTCCCATGTTTTTTTCCTGTGCAAGATGAGCCCAGTTTCAGCTGGTTTAAGCAGCCTCTTGGACAGAAGCCTCAGCTATTAGGAAGGATACGGAACTATAAATCAGATCCTACATTTTACAATGAGTTTATAAACAGTAAACGCTTCAGTGCTAAAGCAGCAAAGGGGAGCTTTAACCTGACTGTGTCACGAGTAGAGCCGTCAGATTCAGCCACATACTACTGCGCTATTACACAGTTCAAAAACATCAGCTTTGGAAATGGAACTACTTTAATGGTGACGGGTAATTATGAAACTTGTTTTCTTTTACCATAGCCTTATTTAATTATGAATCAAAAAGGACAATATTTATACAGAAATTGATGGAATGTTTCTTTGTTTTTACTCCATTGTCAGTGATGCTGAAATATTGCTTTCTGTTGCATTTCAGATGGCCTATTTGGGGAGAATGTTGTTCAGCCTGAAGCGCTGGTGACAGCTCAGCATGGAGAAACTGTGATGCTCCCATGTTTTTTTCCCGTGCAAGATGAGCCCAATTTCAGCTGGTTTAAGCAGCCTCTTGGACAGAAGCCTCAGCTATTAGGAAGGATATGGAGCTATGAATCAGAAACTACATTTTACAATGAGTTTAAAAACAGTAAACGCTTCAGTGCTAAAGCAGCAAAGGGGAGCTTTAACCTGACTGTGTCACGAGTAGAGCCGTCGGATTCAGCCACATACTACTGCACTATTACACAGTTCAAAGTGAGCAGCTTTGGAGGTGGAGCTACTTTAATGGTGACGGGTAAATATGAAACTTGTTTTCTTTTACCATAGCCTTATTTATTTATGAAACAAAAACACGCAAGAAGAAATATTTTTGTACAGAAACTCATTAGCATTGTTTTTGTCTCTGCCGAACAGTTACCTTTAGTATACCCTTAGAGAAATAAGTGTTGCGCTTAGAACAACATGCTAACATAGCAGAGATATAATAAAATAAAATAAAAAATAAAAACTTGAATAGGTATTTAGAGTAAAGAATGGCAGATATGCTGGTCTGTTTTTCCTTATGATGTACTGTAATGTAGGAAAACATATCACGCCACTATAAGTTTATCTCACTTGCATGGATGCTCACATGATACAGTATGCTACACATACACATTTTGAGTTAAATCATGCTCCTCTTCATATCTGTTTTGTGAGAGTGACTGATTATAATTGGTGGACTCATCTTAAGCTGTTGATATAACCTACAAATAATACCAAGTAATATTTATACAAAACTTATCCAGTACTCTACAATGGACAATTTTGTATTGCACTGAAATGAGTATTAAACTTTTACAGGGTCAGAGTCACACAGCAGGACAGTAGTACTGCAGCAGCCCGAGTCTGAGTCAGTGCAGTCAGGAGACTCTGCAACTCTGCAGTGTACAGTACACACTGAGACCTGTGCAGGAGAACACAGTGTGTACTGGTTCAGACAGGGCTCAGGAGAGTCCCCTCCAGGAATCATTTACACCCATGGAAACAGGAGTGATGAGTGCCAGAGGAGTTCTGGAGCTGTGTCTCCCACACAGAGCTGTGTCTACAACTTCCCCAAGAGGAACCTCAGCCCCTCTGATGCTGGGACTTACTACTGTGCTGTGGCCACCTGTGGGGAGATCCTGTTTGGGAACGGGACCAAGCTGCACTTTGAGGGTAGGCAAAAAATCACTGACATAGTCAGTGAAAGCACCATTTTAGTGCATTCAGATTTTTAAAATGTTCAGTCCTTTTTTTTCTTTTCTTCCGAGGCTAGGGCTAAATGAGTATCAAATAATTTCAACCAGTAGAACATATATACTTCATCTGACATTATTTGATGACTAAAATATTCCCTAATTTATTTTTATGTTGCTAGATTTTTATAGTTTTTTTTCAGTTTTTTATAGTTGCTCTTTGTGATTCTCTTTGTAATGCAGATTAGCTCTCTGGGCAGGTTATCACTGTCAGTGTCTTATTATGTTCTTATTAACCCTTTGAAGGTTTTAAAAAATGTTTTGTAGGTTGTTTGTGACTTAAAAAAAAAAAATTCTATAGTCAGTGTTCTAGAACTCCATTACTTTCAATGATCAGTAGTGATTGTTACATCAGCATTAAAATGTTCAGTTTAGTCCCGATCTAATCACATATGATATTTGTGATCTCACATCTCACAAGGTTAATACTGCTCATGAATGGCGCTATACTAAATTATGTTTTAAAATATCAGGGAATGGACATCTTCCTCTTTATTGCTTGGCGGGGGCTTTGACGTTGAGCGTGGTCCTAAATATTATCCTCGCTCTGAACAGGAGAAAAAACTGCAAAGGTAAGAGAAAAATTTATCGACGTGTGCTGTAAGTCACAAGGTTGTTGTTTTCTTTCTTTTTTTTTTTTTTTTACAATGTATTTACTATAGAATATTTGGTCAATCAAATCAGACTAGTATAAAACATACAGGATCATAAAACTCAATATCATAAAGGATGTCAAACTAAAAATGTACACTGTGTTTAGTGTTTGTGTAAAATAATTGGTTTAAGGTTAGGGTTAAGGTTGGCAATGAATTTGTAAGGCCATTTCATAAATAGCATGCAGAAATGCGTACAGAAACTTCACCTTGCTTTACAGAAATGTTGCATACAGTCGGGGGACAGTTCTGTAAAACAAGGTGAAATTGCTCCATTGGTGCAGATGGCTGTCCCCCACTACCTTTACTTATGTGCAACATATGCACACATACAGTATTACATGTAAAAGCAAGCCAGATCTCACTTGAATTTATCACACTTCAGCTTCTGATATTGAGGCCTATATTATACATTGGTTTTATTTTTTATTTTTTTTGTATTTGTGTTTGGTATCCAGCTGGCCCTAAAATTATAGACACAACAGCTGTGATGTGACAAACCTTTGATTATGAAAATAAAATTGCTCTTAAGCTAACGGCAGTAAAAAGAGTCTAGAATAAATATAATTTTCTGGCCTACAAACAAATTGAAGTATTTTTCAAGTGATGTGAAATTGCCGTTAAAACCTATCCCATTTACCCATTGAAAGATATATGCATAATATATATACTCCCTTTATATATATATATATATATATATATATATATATATATATATATATATATAATTAATATATTAAAAACACAACTACTATTACTGCTATGAATAATAATAATAATAATAATAATAATAATAATAATAATAAGAAGAAGAAGAAGAAGAAGAAGAAGAAGAAGATGATGATGATGAAGAAATAGCTTTCTTATTTGATTATACTTCCTTAAAAATCACTGCATATATTATTTGCGTAATTAATTTCAGACAACCTCCAGTGGTTAAAATCTTATTTTACTGAAACAGGGTCTGCCTCAAACAACCAGGTGTCCAGAGAAGACTTGTCAAGAAAACAGGTACAAATATCATGTTGTGAAGTCCATTTTTAAAAACTAAAATAGACTGTTTCTGTGGTGAACATACTGTTAAATGGTAATAATCATGTTTGTTGCATCCTTTTAGAGTCAAGAGGAGGCAATGAATTACGCTGCTTTGAATTTCACCGCCAAGAAACCCAAAGTGAGGAGGAACAAGAGGGAAGTGGAGAAAGAAACGGTTTACTCAGATATGAGATTTAGAGACCGCGAGTGAAGCTTTCCATGAAAAACTCATCACAAGAATGATCGCCGTTTATCAAACATTTCCTCACTAGCATTGGTGAAAATTATACAATGGGGCTGTAAATGAGAGGCTTATGGTCTTGTTTTTTTAGACCAAGAGCCCCTTTGAGCTGTGCTTGTCAATAGCTGTGCACTTGCTTAAATTAATCTGTTTTTCAAAATAAATGAAGTAAAATATGTAAAAATAGTTCACTGATGTGCCTGTGTTCTGACGTGAAAACATCAGTTAAATGTTGCTTAGTGTTGCTTAATCTTGCTCAGTCAGTTTAAGACAGCCATGTAGTACAATGGTTAGGGAACAGAATGAGTAACCTGATTCTCAAGTGATGCACTGCCCTTACTCTTAAGAAAGGCCATTAACCCAAATGTCTTCAGTCTGTATTTAGCAGTATAAAATAAAACTGTGTGCACTTATAAAATTCTGTAAGTCACTGATTTTTTAACCTCCATTGCTTCTTGGAGGTCCAGGCCTAGTTTTATTTCTGGTTCCAATGTAAGCATTTTTATGTCACTGCCTCGGTAAAAGTCCCACCAGAAATAAAACTGAATTGAATTGAATTGACTTGAGAAGATAGCACAAGATTAACTTAAGGCCTGATGAGTCACCCAATTTTTGAGACCTTTTCAAAAAAGTATTTCTGGATCAAATGGAAGGGTGTCCAAACGTTTACGCATGTCACATTTACTGTTTTACGTCTTTCAATTTATTCAATTTACCAACAACAAATAATTATTAAAATCAAGAGAAATATGTCATGCACCCTGCAGAGGCTGTGTTAACTTATTTTCACTTAGCGATCCATGCTCCTGCATGTTTTAGAACAGCTGGACATGCTTTCTGAAGGCTAAGGCCTCTTGCTAGCAGAGGCCTCCCTGTACCTTCAGTAACAATAAAACTTCCTGTGTGCACAGCGACAGCTTTCTTGTGTTCTCAGTTACTGATGCTGTGCTGCACATTTTAGAACAACTGGGCACATGTTCAGACAGAATGACTCAGTGGCAGATTCCTTCCTGTGTTCAGGGACAGAGCATGAACAGACTCCCACATGTTCATGCACTTCCTGCTGAGATGCCTGTCAGGTGTTCACAGGGGCCGATAATCTAGAGAACAAGGAGAGAGTAATGCCCTTACCCAGAATGGACTTGCAACTGTAACAAGAGTATATATATATATATATATATATATATATATATGAGTGGTGTTTTATTCAATGTATTGATTAAGATGGCAAACATTGGAATCGTTTATTGTCATTGAAACACGGCTCTCATTTTCATTACCAGAAAAATGTGTTTGTCTGTTTCAGACTGCTCTGTTGTGGTGACAGGGGAGGTCCACTTATTTTCCACTCACAGCCTTATACATTCACCTCTACACAGACCAGAGCTGCACAGGAAGACTGACCTGCTGCACAGAGCTGTATTCACACCTCCCTCTCTCAGCGCTGAAACCACACTGACGCTTCGATTAACCTCACGCCTCAGACCTTTCCATTACAACAGACAAGAAACGAGAGGCCTAGAAGTGCACTTATAATTCAAAAGAAAAATACTAATAATCTGTCTCCGAGTTTCCAAATACAGCACACAAATTGCAGTGACAAAAGGTCTGCATTGCTCCCTATTGTTAAAGAGAGCTTTTCACTTTTCTGTCCTATATTCATCATCATTTGCATGTTTTATGATGTTGCTTCTTATGTTGGCCTTACACTAGGAGACGTCTAGGCAACTAATGTCTGACACACACTCACATTGGCTGCAGTGTAAGATTATAAAGTGCATAGGTGACCATAACAAACCTTCTTAACCAAGAATTAAAAAAAAACTTACGATAATTTTATACACGGTTGATGTTATCGGAACGGTCAAGACGAGAAAGAGGACTGTCACAAGCTCTGTTGGAGGCGTCTTAATGCAGTCTCATACTAAATATGAGTCACGACTGGAGCGTGCCCCGACTGGGGTGAGACTGGCACGATTTGCATGTAAAAAAATGCATGTAGTTCAGAGTTTTTCCAGTAGGGTGCAGCACAGCGCAGTCATGCATAATTGAAATACATATATATATATATATATATATGTTTTTTTTAAAATAGATATATATATATAAATGATGTCATGACCTCCATATTATGCTGATGGAAAATTCTGATATTAACATCTGAAAGTTTTAGGGTTCAAACCATGTTCATCTGATTGTGCTGATTAGGATGTATATAAACATTTTGTGCGCACATTTTTTGATAAACCAGGCGCATAAAATGGCCAATAAAGTACAAAAAATAGGATTCAAATATATGTGACGTTCAATAAGTGACAAAAAAAGAAAGAAATTACTGAAGTGATGTGATGAAGTTTTTCAGCACAAACATCATCAGATGCATTGAAACACAGTGTATCTCAATCATTTCCCTCCTTTTCCCGCCTTGATGATGCATTCCATGGTCATGTGACCAATCGTAGTGTCAGGGGTCTTAAGAAAGTTCTTGACTCATTCAGGCCCTGCAGTCTGCATAATGAATGTGTGTGCTGAGTAAGGTGAGGAGTGGAATGCATTCATATAAAACAATCTTTGAATCATGGGGCGTTTTTTTACTGTAACCGACTACGAGTGCATTGGTGAGGGAGAAGGGTGTGTGTGTGTGTGTGTGTGTGTGTGTGTGTGTATGTGTGTGTGTGTGTGTGTTTGTGTTTGTGTTTCAGAAACTCACCACCAAAGAGAATTGTGTACTGCTTACTGGGGGGCAGGGGGCAGGGTATTGTCAGTATTAATTATAGTCTGGTGATGTTTTTGTTTCCTGTTTATAACGTCTTTCCCTTTGAGAGAGTGCTAGAGATCACGCTCTGAGACCTACTTGCTGGTCTGAGGGGGTGTTTTTTGCACAATGCTGGAGGCGCAGCTCTCTCTGTGGTTTGGTCTGACTCTCTGGCCACTGACTCAAAACAAAACCCCTGTGCTCTGCCTTTGTGGTTTCCTCTGCATGCACCCCTTTCATATGGTATCTGGTCCCTCCATCTCTGTCTCTCTCTCTTTCTTCCTTTCTCTCTCTCTCTCTCTCTCTCTCTCTCTCTCTCTCTCTCTTGTGTTTGTCTCCTCTGGTACTTCAGAGGGGGCAGAACTATATTTGCTCTTTTGAGATAATCAGTGATTCAGTTTTGTTATGAGAAATAATTCATTCCTCAGCACTCTGATCAGAAATCCGTCTCAGACAGTTCGAAAGCTTTCTAATCATGGACTTTCTTTAGCCATTTTTTTCCCACTCAGCTAGCGAGCCAATTTTAACAAGATGTGAGCAAATTTAAATAATACACTGTAGACTGGGTGCAACTTCTTGATTGCAAGACTGCAAATGAAAAGTGGGGCAGGGTCCAAAGGATCATTCTTGAGGGACAATGCAAATTTATTCCAAAGGTAAAGGCAAGTAAGTTGAATAAGCAGTCACACAAGTGGATGAACAAAGTCAACGTTTCCCCGCCCCCCAAACAAACTTTAAAACACAAGAGCAACCCTTCAGAAAAAAATATTCTCTGGGACTGTGAGCAAGGCCCTTTCATAAGGCCCTGTGATCAGGCAATGGGGAGCAGCTGGCCTAATTACAATGAGCCACACCTGCCCCCCTGCCTGTGAGAAGGGCCGGTGCTGTCCATGGTCCTGCAGCTCTCCCAGGTTGCTGGAATACCTGGGTGCTGGAGGGACAGCACACCATCACCCTTCCTGGCACCACAACCTGCACAGCTAAGATTTTAAACTCACCCTCTTTTATCAATCTGTTATCCTTCGAGGTAATTTGTGCTTTAAAACTATCAATTTCCCGAAAATGAACGGGATTGAATGGTGCCGGTCAGCCAAGAGGAACAGCGTTGCTGTGAACCATTTAACTACTAAGTGAACGTAGTCAGCTTGCTTGAAATACATTTCCTCTTGTTGATACAGCTAGTTTGGTTTTAGCCAGCTAGCTAGTGCATAAAAAGCAGTTCGCCATGGTGCTGGTTTAACCCTGTATGTTAACTCCTGAATACATAGCCTAGTGATGTGCCCCAAATCTTGCAATTTCTTGAAAATGCTATTATGCCAATACGATGTCACAAAAGTAACATATTACTTATTATTCAATATTCACTGTTACAAGCCTGAGACAACTCAGCAATCCTCTTCTTGCATGAATCTAGCTAGCAAAAATGAAAATAATTCCTGAATTGTTCAGTTGTGATAAATATGGGTTCCATCATTTATTTAAATGATGTTTCGAAACATAATTTCTGCACAAGTTAAACACATGAGGTCAGCTAACCATGCAGAGTACAGTAGCCTAATCACCCCCCCCATATGGAAGTCGAGCTTTGTCGAACCCACATTAATCCCAGATCACGACCAGGGCAGCGGACCCAGGTCAGATAATGAGCGAGTTGACCCATTCACACCAACTGCAAATGTGGTTTTGCTTGAGTCATTGCTTTGGTGAGAAAGGGGCATTAGGTAATGGTTACTTGCTTTCAGACCTCACCTAGCTGCCACCCCCTCTTACTGTCACAGTAAAGCTTAACAGACTCAGGACCAAGACAGCAGCCCAGCACAGCTTCCCCCCCCCCCCCACCACAACTCTCTGTCTCTACAACAGCTTTTTCCCCTTTTCCTTTTGTTGTGAACTTAAAATAGATTTTTTCCACCACACCTTACCTCATCTTACCTCATCCTACACTACACTACAAACACAAACACAAACAAATACACATGCAGTAAGCGCACATACACACACACAAACACACACGTGCACACACCCGCAAAGACACGTGGACAGACATGCAAACATAAATGTGCAAACCCACATGAGCAAACACACAAACACACAGACACACCCGTACATACTCATGCATGCACACACATACACGTACACAAGCACAAACATGTACATGAATGCACACGTGTACACTGTAAATGATGGCTTATGAAGCACAGAAATGCTTGCGCTCTCGCATTCACACACACACACACACACACATGCGTGCACACACATGCAGACACACACAAATACACAAGCACAAATACATACAGAACCGTACACCTACATGGTAAATGTTAGCTCGTGAAGCACAGAAATGCAACTCCAGCATTGCCGATGGATGTGGAGCTATAAGTTCAGTGAAAGACACACTTCTCCCTCCTCTGTGTGATTATTTTCAATGTAAACTATTTGCCATTTTATGGAGAGTTCCACATGATTACAATACATAAATAACAACGGTATATACATAACACATAAAAAAGGAAATAATTGCAACGGTTTACTTGTGTTCCTCTGCAAGTGCTCATTTGCGGACCTTTGTCACCCTATAATTTCCTTCATTGAGCAGCCAATCAAATCTGTCTTTGACATGTGACCTCCTACGGTTCAGAGATACACTGGAAATTATTACCTCATGTCCTCCACTTATCTGTACAGTTTGAGTTTTACAGCGCAGAGGACAAGCAGGGTCACAGGCAGAGGAGAGTCTCCAGAAGAGGAGAGTTCAGACACAGTGATGCCACCACTCTGTGCGATTCTTGTGCTTTTCAGCAAAGTCTGTAAGTGTGTACCTGTTATTAACTTATCAGTTAAAATAATTTTACACTAAGACTGTATAGAGCCATGGCTACAGAGATTGATGGATTTTTTCTTTAGTTTTTTTTTTTTTTTCACTTTCAGTGAAGTTGAAATATTACTTTTGGTTGTATTCCAGATGGTCTGCTTGGGAATATAATTCAGCCTGACTCGCTGGTGAGAGCCCAGCTTGGAGACACTGTGACTCTCTCATGTTTCCATCCTACCACAGATGTGTCCCATGTCAGCTGGTTCAAACAACCTCTTGGGCTGAAGCCTCAGCGTGTGGCAATAGTGTCGAAATATCAATTAAATGCTACATTTTTCAATGAGTTTCAAAACAGTAAACGTTTCACTGCTAAAGCAACAACGGAGAGTGTTCGCCTGACTGTGTCACAAGTAGAGCCATCAGATTCAGCCACGTACTACTGCGCTGTTGTGCACTTCGTTGAGATCAGCTTTGGAGAAGGAACTACTTTAATGGTGATGGGTAAATATGAACCTTAGTTCATGCGTTGCACATGTTTTTTCATGCACATGTTTTCAACAATATACTTTGCACACAGACATATTACCAGTGAAATATTATGCCAAAGTGATATTTTTTTTAAAGTCATTGATAAAAAGTAGACATAAATAGACATTTTTACATTTTATGGATGGGCAAATATGGCTAATTGATATTTGAAAATATGCACACATTTTTCATCAATGCAGATTGGGAAGTTCAGCAATGACCAAAACTTGACAAAAAATAATGTTTCTACAGAATAAATATCTCAATTTATTTGTGAGTTACAGTAACAGAAAATGATGATTGAATCCATGCATATGTCTAGTAATATTTTTAATTATAACTAATTTCTTCAGGTTCAAAGTCAAACAACAGGACAGTAGTACTGCAGCAGCCCGAGTCTGAGTCAGTGCAGCCAGGAGACTCTGTGACTCTGCAGTGTACAGTACACACTGAGACCTGTGCAGGGGAACACAGTGTGTACTGGTTCAGACAGGGCTCAGGAGAGTCCCGTCCAGGAATAATTTACACCCATGGAACCAGGAGTGATGAGTGCCAGAGGAGCTCTGGGGCTGTGTCTCCCACACAGAGCTGTGTCTACAACTTCTCCAAGAGGAACCTCAGCCCCTCTGATGCTGGGACTTACTACTGTGCTGTGGCCACCTGTGGGGAGATCCTGTTTGGGAACGGGACCAAGCTGAATGTTGAGGGTAAGCTCATTTAATCTCAAGTACGTTTCAATACCACACTTAATATTGATCCATATTTGCAGTACATCCAAGTATTGCAAAATGCTTAGATTCTAATGTATTTTTGATGCCATTACATATCCACTTCATTTTTTAAATACTTTGCAAATGTTTATATTTCAGGAGATGAATATGCTGCACAGTTATCCAGTTTTGTCTGGCTGTCAATTATAAGGACTGGAGTCCTGTGTTGCGTCTTGCCGATATTTATCCTGGCCCATTGCAAAAAGGCATGAATAATAATGCTAATATCGGCTTTCATATCATTTGATCAGCCAGTGAGTCGTATTCATAATAATATCTCCTTCTATCTATTCCTTTTCTTCTCCCTTATTATTATGATTGTTATTATTATCATCATCATCATCACCATCACTATTATTATTATTATTGTTGTTATTGTAATTATTATTGTTATTTCCAAGACAGACTCTGTATGCAAATAAACCAAGTGTATTAATCCTCATGTGCTGTTCTGATCATTTTCGCAAAAGCCTGGTTTTATGATGCCTGAGACGCCTGATGTTACTGAAACGATGTAATACAATTCAGATAACCTGCAAGCATTTGAAATGGTTATGATTATGTTCTTGATGCTCTTACCTTTTTGTACAAAGTCAGTTATCACAAAAAGACTTTTTGGAATTTTACTTTAGTCTTAAACTGTAAATACAAGCCACATTTCTTACAGTGTAACTGCTCGCTCTTTGTAAAGGAGTCATATTCTGACCAGTCTGAGGAATCAAGAGCATTCTTAAAAATATACTCTGTGAAAAAAAACAAAAAAAACAATACACTGCTCCTCCAACATCGTAACAGAATTAATACACATCACACACATAAGATACACAAATTAAAATAACAGTAATAATGTGTTATCACTGCTATTGCCATTGACCTTTGTTTAAGAGGCTAGATGACCAAGAACTCAAATACCCTTGCAGAAGCAGGCTAGTATTTGATTATGAAGACCACACCGTTACTATTCAGCCTGAGGTGTATGTCTGTTCCACCCAGCATTGTGGTCAAGTGACAAAGATACATTTGTGCCACACAGGAATGTCAATTTTTTTTTTTCATGAAATGTATAGACTTTCTTGTACGCATCACACTGTACATGGAAAGGTCCCAGCGTTAAATGTCTGATCAGAATTCAAGTTTCATTTTGTTGAACCTTACCTCAAAGGAAAGTAAAATTAAGCTTCTTGAGCTTGCCAGTGCTGTGTCCAGTTTGAAAGAGCTCCAAAGATCTTTTAGAGAAAGTAGGAACCTGTGTCAGGGAGTAATGTAGCCCCACCCCTCCCACTATTACAGAAATTTGTAAAAACCATGATAACTCTCCTGGCCAGGATCATCTTCCACTGTGCTATCATCATTATCATCATCATCATCATCATCATCATCATCATCATCATCATCATCATCATCATTATCTTTGTTGTCATCATTATTGTCATCAGCACCACCACCACCTCATCATCATCATTAAGGTCGTCATCATCATCATCATCCTCTTATAACTTTCTTTTAACCTGATTCAAGACAATAAATGATCTGACAAAGTGACTGAAGCATAATAATGTGCTGAGTGTTTTATCGCTGTTCTGGGGTAAAAAGGTATTCTCGACTGCCAGCAGGCTATCTCTAAAGGACGTTTGACCAACTTTCAGCCAGCACAAAGTTAATGATCTGTGACTGAATTGGCTTCAGTCACTGCCTACAATTGGGGCTGTACCCACACAAGATCATGATTTGATTTGTCAGCAGTAACTGGCCACTGGTTTCAAAGCAAAGCACATGCCAGGGAATTGGGGAGACTTGATCTCACTTCAGAATGTCACCTTGGTCAGGCTCATGGTACCGTACGGTTTTGAGCCTGACCAGTATGTCTCGAACACTTATTTAAAAATATTCATAAGCTGAGGCACACTTACAGTTGTGGAATCCAGTGAACACAAGTGTAACAGAATTATATATGTACTGTACAGCCGCACTCACACAAGCAGAATCATAAATGGGGTAGTTGGTGTTAAAAACATTATTGAATAATAAGGGCTCTATTTTCCAGTATCAGTGTTGTATGGCATACGGGTGCAGACAATGGCTTGACTCAAGGGCTCACTGGGTGTGGCTAGTGAATGTTGGTGTTTATGGGACCACAAGTGAGGACTACACTGTGAAAAACGCATGACACACCTGGAAACAGGGCTGGGAGACACTGAGTTAGGTTGTCACTGTCTTTTTTTTTCTTCAAAAATTGAGTCTGAACAAATCTCCTAAATAAGAGAAATTTGTTCGAATTTTCTTCCGTCAGAATTGAAACTTTGAACATCGGACTACGTTAATGCTTGTTGAAACTGTACACGAACCCGAACCCATTCTTGATCACCTGGAACTTAAAGGGGCGTGAAACCCTCTGTTTTAGTCAGTCTGTTTGGAAACGTCTTAAATTAGCAATCCACTGTATGATTGCCTGCACTTTCCACAGTAGCTGTGGTCTTAGCAGACAGGCAGTGAAAGGTGCAAATGGCAGACATGACTGACCCAAAAATTCAGACGAGCTGCATTAAAATTGTACTGTGCTATGCCTATATCAACTGGCTCAGGCCTGTCAAAATCTGCGAGAAAAATAACCATTTTGCCAGCGTGATAGCTCGCAACACGCCATGCTCCAGCCAGAATGCGGAGCACTAAGAGCTGTATGAAGAACAATTTCAAAACAGCACTGGATTACAGTGCAGAGCATGCATTTGCCCTCAAATGACACCAGGTCCAATGTAAGAGCCCGCTTTGGGTGGGGCAGGATTCGGGGCCCATTATGGTGATTTTGGAAATTGGCCCGCTATCAGTAACGGTGATCAACAGTAAAATACAGCAAAGAAGACAATGGCCCAATTTAGATTTCTTATTCCACTTCCTGACTGTTCAGCCACTGATTCAAGCTTCTGCTTTAGATTATTCCCTTTTGATATTTTGCCTTGTCTTTGGAGTTCAATAGTTCGGTTCAGTTGAGTCATATGAAATTTGCAGCTACATCTTGCTTGTTTAAAACAAGGCTTCATGATTTATGAGCTGATTCCTTGTATGTTTGACTTTTAGTTGGCTTGAATTTTAATTTCTTTTTGAAGTACTCACACACACACACACACATACACATACACACATCAACACATAAACATACAACACAACATGGACACAAACACAAACACAAACACACAAAAGTAAAAACTACACACAGATGCACACACACACAAACACACACACACACACACACACATACATACACACACCTGCACACATACACACAGACGCTATACAGGTGTATACATATGTCTGATCAGTGATTAAATGAGCCAATCAGGGACACCCAGATGTTGAACTATTGGTTTGGTGGAAGACACACTTCTCCCTCCTCTAATCAAATCAAATAAAAATGTGCAGCCCACAGATGGCAGTGCCATCTTTTGGTTAAAATGCTGAACCAACATCCACACTCATCATCCTTTTCATTATATTAAAGTTGATATTGTGTATTTACAATAAGAAGAGGTCAAAGGTCAAGGGGACACACATCAAGGTTACACTGCATGAGCGCATCCCGTGACAAGGCTGGTACAGAATGGAGTCATCGGGATGTCCCAGCAGGGGTCACATGTCAGAAGGTATAGTTCCCAATGTGTGACTATTCTCAATGTAAAACTTTCAGAAGAGCTCCACATGATTGCAATACGTAAATAATAATAATAATAGTAATAATAATAGTTATAATAATACTAATGATAATAATATTAATAATAATAATAATAATAATAACAATAATAATAATAATAATAATAATAATAATAATAATAATAATGACTATTATTATTATTAGACCTTTATCAACCAGAATGGTATGTTGAGAACAACGTGTCATTTACAATGACAACCAGACAAGGTCATAACACATAAAATAAAAATGGAAATAATGGAATAATAAAGGGTATTCTTTGTTGCACTGAGGGTGTTTATTTACAGATCTTCGTCACCAAATAATTTGCCATATTGAATCAAATTGAGCCAATCAAATCTGCCTCTGACATGTGCCCTCCTACTGTTCAGTGAATCACTGGAAACTATTACCTCAAGTCTTCCTCTTATCTGTACAGTTTGAGTTTTACAGCGCAGAGGACAAGCAGGGTCTCAGGCAGAGGAGAGTCTCCAGAAGAGGAGAGTTCAGATACAGTGATGCCACCACTCTGTGCTGTTCTTGTGCTTTTCAGCAAAGTCTGTAAGTGTATAACTGTTATTAATTTATAATCCGCCAAATTAACTCTACTCATGGACCATATTTATACAGAAATTGATGGAATGTTTCTTTGTTTTTACTCCATTGTCAGTGATGCTGAAATATTGCTTTCTGTTGCATTTCAGATGGCCTATTTGGGGAGAATGTTGTTCAGCCTGAAGCGCTGGTGACAGCTCAGCTTGGAGAAACTGTGATGCTCCCATGTTTTTTTCCTGTGCGAGCTGTGTCCAGTTTGAGCTGGTTTAAGCAGCCTCTTGGACAGAAGCCTCAGCTATTAGCAAGGATATGGAGATATGAATCAGATCCTACATTTTTCAATGAGTTTAAAAACAGTACACGCCTCAGTGCTAAAGCAGCAAACAGGACCTTTAACCTGACTGTGTCACGAGTAGAGCCGTCTGATTCTGCAACATACTACTGCAGTTATACGCGCTTAAATGAGATCAGCTTTGGAGATGGAGCTACTTTAATGGTGATGGGTAAATATGAAACTTGTTTTCTTTTTCCATAGCCTTATTTATTTATGAAACAAAAACAGTACAGAAACTCATCTCTGCGTTGTTTCTGTCTCTGCCGAACAGCTCTGAGTTTATATACGAGGAGCATGTCCAACACTGCCACAGCATTAGTTTGGGTCATAAAATTGTCATAAAATTGAAGCAGTTGACATTTTCACCCAACTGGAAGGGCCTTCCATGCATCTCCCATGTTAAAGAATATACACTTGTTAAATCTTGTTTAATTATACATTCTAATGGAAGGCTGCAAAATTTACATACAAGAGGCAATTAATTTAATTGACCTCATCCTTATACCCTTAGAGAAATAAGTGTTGAGCTTAGAACAACATGCTAACATATCAGAGATATAATAAAATAAAAAATAAAAACTTGAATAGGTATTTAGAGTAAAGAATGGCAGACATGCATGCTGGTCTGTTTTTCCTTATAATGTACTGTAATGTAGGAAAACATATCACGCCACTAGAAGTTTATCTCACTTGCATGGATGCTCACATGATTCAGTAAGCTACACATACACATTTTGAGTTAAATCATGCTCCTCTTCATATCTGTTTTGGGAGAGTAACTGATTATAATTGGTGGACTCATCTTAAGCTATTAGTATAACCTACAAATAATACCAAGTAATATTTATACAAAACTTACCCAGTACTCTACAATGGACAATTCTGTATTGCACTGAAATGAGTATTAAACTTTTACAGGGTCAGAGTCACACAGCAGGACAGTAGTACTGCAGCAGCCCGAGTCTGAGTCAGTGCAGCCTGGAGACTCTGTGACTCTGCAGTGTACAGTACACACTGAGACCTGTGCAGGAGAACACAGTGTGTACTGGTTCAGACAGGGCTCAGGAGAGTCCCCTCCAGGAATTATTTACACCCATGGAAACAGGAGTGATGAGTGCCAGAGGAGCTCTGGGGCTGTGTCTCCCACACAGAGCTGTGTCTACAACTTCCCCAAGAGGAACCTCAGCCCCTCTGATGCTGGGACTTACTACTGTGCTGTGGCCACCTGTGGGGAGATCCTGTTTGGGAACGGGACCAAGCTGCACTTTGAGGGTAGGCAAAAAATCACTGACATAGTCAGTGAAAGCACCATTTTAGTGCATTCAGATTTTTTAAAAGTTCAGTCTTTTTTCTTTTCTTCCGAGGCTAGGGCGAAATGAGTATCAGATAATTTCAACCAGTAGAACATCCATACTTCATCTGACATTATTTGATGACTGTATAATATTCCCTAATTTATTTTTATGTTGCTAGATATCAGTTGTTTATAGTTGCACTTTGTGATTCTCTTTGTGGTGCAGATTAGCTCTCTGGGCAGGTTATCACTGTCAGTGTCTTATTATGTTCTTATGAACCCTTTGAAGGTTTTTAAAAATGTTTTGTAGGTTTTTTGTGACTTAAAAAAAAAAAAAATTCTATAGTCAGTGTTCTAGAACTCCATTACTTTCAATGATCAGTAGTGATTGTTATATCAACATTAAATTGTTCAGTTTAGTCACAATCTAATCACATATGATATTTGTGATCTCACATCTCACAAGGTTAATATTGCTCATGAATGGTGCTATACTAAATTATGTTTTAAAATAACAGGGAATGGACATCTTCCTCTTTATTGCTTGGCGGGAGCTTTGTCGTTGAGCGTGATCCTAAATATTGTCCTCGCTCTGAACAGGAGAAAAAACTGCAAAGGTAAGAGAAAAATTTATCAATGTGTGCTATAAGTCACAAGGTTGTTGTTATCTTTATTTATTTATTTATTTATTTATTTTTTTACAATGTATTTACTATAGAATATTTGGTCAATCAAATCAGACTAGTATAAAACATACAGGATCATAAAACTCAATATCATAAAGGATGTCAAACTAAAAATGTACACTGTGTTTAGTGTTTGTGTAAAATAATTGGTTTAAGGTTAGGGTTAAGGTTGGCAATGAATTTGTAAGGCCATTTCATAAATAGCATGCAGAAATGCGTACAGAAACTTCACCTTGCTTTACAGAACTGTTGCATACAGTCGGGGGACAGTTCTGTAAAACAAGGTGAAGTTGCTCCATTGGTGCTGATGGCTGTCCCCCACTACCTTTACTTATGTGCAACATATGCACACATACAGTATTACATGTAAAAGCAAGCCAGATCTCACTTGAATTTATCACACTTCAGCTTCTGATATTGAGGCCTATATTATACATTGGTTTTATTTTTTATTTTTTTTTGTATTTGTGTTTGGTATCCAGCTGGCCCTAAAATTATAGACACAACAGCTGTGATGTGACAAACCCTTGATTATGAAAATAAAATTGCTCTTAAGCTAACGGCAGTAAAAAGAGTCTAGAATAAATATAATTTTCTGGCCTACAAACAAATTGAAGTATTTTTCAAGTGATGTGAAATTGCCGTTAAAACCTATCCCATTTACCCATTGAAAGATATATGCATAATATATATACTCCCTTTATATATATAATATATATATAATTAATATATTAAAAACACAACTACTATTACTGCTATGAATAATAATAATAATAATAATAATAAGAAGAAGATGATGATGATGAAGAAATAGCTTTCTTATTTGATTATACTTCCTTAAAAATCACTGCATATATTATTTGCGTAATTAATTTCAGACAACCTCCAGTGGTTAAAATCTTATTTTACTGAAACAGGGTCTGCCTCAAACAACCAGGTGTCCAGAGAAGACTTGTCAAGAAAACAGGTACAAATATCATGTTGTGAAGTCCATTTTTAAAAACTAAAATAGACTATTTCTGTGGTGAACATACTGTTAAATGGTAAGAATGGGGAATAATCATGTTTGTTGCTTCCTTTTAGTGTCAAGAGGAGGCAATGAATTATGCTGCATTGAATTTCACCGCCAAGAAACCCAAAGTGAGGAGGAACAAGAGGGAAGCGGAGAAAGAAACGGTTTACTCCGATATGAGATTTAGAGACCGCGAGTGAAGCTTTCCATGAAAAATTAATCACAAGAATGATCGCCGTTTATCAAACATTTCCTCACTAGCAATGGTGAAAATTATACAATGGGGCTGTAAATGAGAAACTTATGGTCTTGTTTTTTTAGACCAAGAGCCCCTTTGAGCTGTGCTTGTCAATAGCTGTGCACTTGCTTAAATTAATCTGTTTTTCAAAATAAATGAAGTAAAATATGTAAAAATTGTTCACTGATGTGCCTGTGTTCTGACGTGAACACATCAGTTAAATGTTGCTTAGTGTTGCTTAATCTTGCTCAGTCAGTTTAAGGCAGCCATGTAGTACAATGGTTAGGGAACAGAATGAATAACCTGATTCTTAGGTGATGCACTGCCCTTACCCTTAAGAAAGGCCATTAACCCAAATGTCTTCAGTCTGTATTTAGCAGTATAAAATAAAACTGTGTGTGCACTTTTTAAAATTGTTTAAGTCACTCTGCGTAAAGGTGTCTGAACAGAGATGGGAGGGTAAAACATTAGGACTTCAAGACAAGGCCAGACTGTTGATGTGTCATCAATGATTCGCTGATTCAAAATAATTGTAGTGTTTCGCAATGTAGACGTTTTGTTGTTCAGAAGAAGTCAGGGATGAAGGTAAGTAGCTGATTATTTATTTTGAGGTTCACAGGCATGGTGTCAGCTGGGGAAAGTTTCCAAATATTTCCCCAACTGTTTATGAAAGGTCAAATTCTGTCCCTACCACTTTTCATACGACACAATAGTCATCACATACAGTGGTGTGCAATAGTTTGGCCACTGCTGGTCAAATTGCATGTCTTGATGATTTGATTAATGAAAAGAAATACATTCGGTCTATGCCATCCCTATCCCAGCTGAGAATGGGCTGCCCCTCTGTCGCCCTGTTCCTCCTGAGACTTCTTTCCATGGGGAATGTTTTTTTTTTGCCTCCATCCAGTTTTTAAATTTTTTTTTTTTTTTAACCTCCATTGCTCCTTGGAGGTCCAGGCCTAGTTTTGCCAAATTTTTTATTTCTGGTTCCGATGTAAGCATTTTTATGTCACTGCCTCGGTAAAAGTCCCACCAGAAATAAAACTGAATTGAATTGAATTGACTTGAGAAGATAGCACAAGATTAACTTAAGGCCTGATGAGTCACCCAATTTTTGAGACCTTTTCAAAAAAGTATTTCTGGATCAAATGGAAGGGTGTCCAAACGTTTACGCATGTCACATTTACTGTTTTACGTCTTTCAATTTATTAAATTTACCAACAACAAATAGTTATTAAAATCAAGAGAAATATGTCATGCACCCTGCAGAGGCTGTGTTAACTTATTTTCACTTAGCGATCCATGCTCCTGCATGTTTTAGAACAGCTGGACATGCTTTCTGAAGGCTAAGGCCTCTTGCTAGCAGAGCCCTCCCTGTACCTTCAGTAACAAAAACACTTCCTGTATGCACAGCGACAGCTTTCTTGTGTTCTCAGTTACTGATGCTGTGCTATACGTTTTAGAACAACTGGGCACATGTCCAGACAGAATGACTCAGTGGCAGATTCCTTCCTGTGTACTGGGACAGAGCATGAACAGACTCCCACATGTTCATGCACTTCCTGCTGAGATGCCTGTCAGGTTTTCACAGGGGCCGATAATCTAAAGAACAAGGAGAGAGTTATGCCCTTACCCAGACTGGACATACTACTGTAACAAGAGTAATTATATATATATATATATATATATATATATATATATATATATATATATATATATATATATATGAGTGGTGTTTTATTCAATGTATTGATTAAGATGGCAAACATTGGAATCGCTTATTGTCATTGAAACACGGCTCTCATTTTCATTACCAGAAAAATGTGTTTGTCTGTTTCAGACTGCTCTGTTGTGGTGACAGGGGAGGTCCACTTATTTTCCACTCACAGCCTTATACATTCACCTCTACACAGACCAGAGCTGCACAGGAAGACTGACCTGCTGCACAGAGCTGTATTCACACCTCCCTCTCTCAGCACTGAAACCACACCGATGCTTCGATTAACCTCACGCCTCAGACCTTTCCATTACAACAGACAAGAAACGAGAGGCCTAGAAGTGCACTTATAATTCAAAAGAAAAATACTAATAATCTGTCTCCGAGTTTCCAAATACAGCACACAAATTGCAGTGACAAAAGGTCTGTATTGCTCCCTATTGTTAAAGAGAGCTTTTCACTTTTCTGTCCTATATTCATCATCATTTGCATGTTTTATGATGTTACTTCTTATGTTGGCCTTACACTAGGAGACTTCTAGACAACCACAGTCTGACACACACTCACATTGGCAGTGTAAGATTATAAAGTGCATCGGTGACCATAACAAACCTTCTTAGCCAAGAATTAAAAAAAACTTATGATAATATTAAACACGGTTGATGTTATCGGAACGGTCAAGACGAGAAAGAGACTGTCACAAGCTCTGTTGGAGGCGTCTTAATGCAGTCTCATACTAAATATGAGTCACGACTGGAGCGTGCCCCGACTGGGGTGAGACTGGCATGATTTGCATGTAAAAAAATGCATGTAGTTCAGAGTTTTTCCAGTAGGGTGCAGCACAGCGTAGTCGTGCATCATTTATATATATCTATCTATCTATATATATATATATATATATATATATATATATATATATATATATAAAAATGATGTTATGACCTCAATATTATGCTGATGGAAAATTCTGATATTAACATCTGAAAGTTTTAGGGTTCAAACCATGTTCATCTGATTGTGCTGATTTGGATGTATATAAACACTTTGTGAACACATTTCTTGATAAACCAGGTGCATAAAATGACCAATAAAGTGCAAAAATAGGATTCAAATATATGTAACGTTCAATAAGTAACAGAAAATGAAAAAATACTCAAGTGAAGCCATGATGATGTTCACCTCAAACATCATCAGATGTACTGAAATCACTTCCCTCCTTTTCCAGTCCTGATGATGCATTAAATGGTCATGTGACCAATCGTAGTGTCAGGGGTCTTAAGAAAGTTCTTGACTCATTCAGGCCCTGCAGTCTGCATAATGAATGTGTGTGCTGAGTAAGGTGAGGAGTGGAATGCATTCATATAAAACAATCTTTGAATCATGGGGCGTTTTATTTACTGTAACTGACTACGAGTGCATTGGTGAGGGAGAAGGGTATGTGTGTGTGTGTGTGTGTGTATGTGTGTGTGTGTGCGCGTGTGTGTGTGTGTGCATGTGTGTGTGTTTGTATTTTTCAGAAACTCACCACCAAAGAGAATTGTGTACTGCATACTGGGGGGCAGGGGGCAGGGCATTGTCAGAATTAATTATAGTCTGGTAATATTTTGTTTCCTGTTTATAACCTTTTTCCTTTGAGATCATGCTAGAGATCACGCTTTGATACCTGCTTGCTGGTCTTAGGAGGTTTTTGGCACAATGCTGGAGGTGCAGCTCTCTCTGTGGTTTGGTCTGACTCTCAGGCCACTGACTCAAAACAAAACCCTTGTGCTCTGCCTTTGTGGTTTCCTCTGCATGCACCCATTTCATACGTCACCTAGTACCTCCTCCCCACGCCCCCCCCCATCCCATCTCTCACTCTCTTTCTCTCTCTCTCTCGTTTCCTGTGGTACTTCAGAGGGGGTAGAGCTATTTGTGCTCTTTTGAGGTAATCATCAATTACATGCTCATTTTAAAAGAGGAATAATACATTTTCCCAGTGCTCAGACCAGAGGGCTTTCATAAATCCTACACAAACAATTTGGAAGCTTTCTATTCAAGGTCTTTCTTCAGTCATTTTGTTAACTTTCACCAACCTCAAGCCACCCTGTTTCTACAATAGGGTGTTTAACCATGTTACGAATGTAAACATTTTGATTTAATTCTTGATGAAGATTAGTATCCAAAGACTCTTTATTGATTTATTTACCCTTTTTGCCCTTGTGATGCAGTGCTGAGGGTGACCACTGTATCGCGTCAGTCAAAATAAAGTAAAAAATATACTTGGTTTTTTTTAGTCCAGAAACTGAAGTACAACTGAAAAAATAAATGAGGAAACTGTAACAAAAATGCTGCGGAGGCCAAAAGTCAACAACAAATTAATCCACAAACACAACATTTCACAAATAAAAGAGACCTGTGAACAAGGCCCTTTTATAAGGCCCAGTCATTAGGCAATGGAGAGCAGCTGGCCTAATTATAATGAGCCACAACTGCCCCCCTGCCTGTGAGAAGGGCCGGTGCTGTCCATGGTCCTGCAGCTCTCCCAGGTTTCTGGAATACCTGGGTGCTGCAGGGACAGCACACCATCACCCTTCCTGGCATCACAACCTACACACTGCAGTCTCCTCACATAACTCCTCTAGTCCACACTCTGGGAACTCTACCTATACCTAACGCATAAAATCCAGCATGATGCTTTGTTGTAATGAATAGGCTCAAAAATGTGGGCCTCTAATTCTGAAACGCTACACAATTCACCCCTGGGCAACTGCAATAGGATATGAAATCACATAGCCTGGAAAATTTCACTCGCTGTTAAAGCAACATCTAAATCAGTTTAACAAAATATCTGCTACAGCAACAAGATCAGAATCCCACTCCTGTCCACCTACGGGCAATGCTGACTCCTACTGTTCCGTTCCACAGCAGGGACACTGATCACCATGAACAGTGCTGGCAGGGCCAGGAGAAACATCAGCACCCTCCAGTGAAACCTGCACAGCTCCATGAGGGCCAATTATTGAATGAGGGCAGCCAATAGCTCTATGGACATCACAGGACACGATCTGTGCACACACAATGAACTGTACTATTCGAAGCACACACGCATGCACACACAAGCATACCCACACACATACTGTGCTTCGTCACACACACACACATACACACATGCATATTAGCACATATACATATCCACATCAATACATAAACATATAACAAGGCTTGCACACAACCACACACAGACAGACACACACACACGCGCACACACATGAACACACCCACAAGCAAACACACATCCAAACATATGCATGCAAACACACATATGCAAGTATATACACACACGCACACATAAACATACATATGAGCACATAAAGGCACACACACTACTCACATGCATGCACCCACACATAACCACAGAAACACACACACACACACACACACACACACACAAACACAGTTATATCACAACGGAAATGGTACCCCAGAAGCCATGTCGGCTTACGTCTGATCAGGGATCAAATGAACCAATCAGAGAAGGCCGTCATTGCTGGTGGATGCGGAGCTATTGGTTCAGAGTAAGACACTCTTATTCTCCCTCCTCTAATCAAATGAAGAAAAAAAAGTGCGGCTTGTGGATGGGAACACAGTGCAGTAGGTGGTGCCTTCTTTTGGTTAAAATGCTAAACCAACATCCACTCTCGTTATTGCACAAATCTTAATTAATCTTATTAGATGTTCTATGGTACATTTTCACAAAGAAAAGACAGTGTGGTCAAGCCGTGACCCTCTCGTCGTCATGGTTACATTGCCTGAACGAATCCTCGCCCTCTGAAATTTTGTGATAAGGCTGGTGTCCGTGGAGTATCCTGGCGGGGGTCACAAGTCAGTAGGCATTGAGGTGCAGTTTCTGACAGTGGGGTTATTCTCAATGTAAACTGTTCCAAACTTTATGAAGAGTTCCGCGTGATCCTTCATTAACCAGGTCAGTGAAATGAAAACAAATTTACATTTACAATGACAACCTGTCATGATCATCACACATGAAATAAAAATGTAAATAATGACATGGGTTTTCTTTTGTTGCACTGAGGGTGCTCATTTGCTGATCTTTGTCATCCAATAATTTGCCCTATTGAACAGCCAATCAAATCTGTCCCTGACATGTGCCCTCCTACTGTTCAGTGAATCGCTGGAAATGATCACCTCAAGTCCTCCTCTTATCTGTACAGTTTGAGTTTTACAGATCAGAGGACAAGCAGGGTCTCAGGCAGAGGAGAGTCTCCAGAAGAGGAGATTTCAGATACAGTGATGCCACTACTCTACTGTGCTATTCTTGTGTTCTTCAGCAAAGTGTGTAAGTGTATTATTATCATTGACTTATCAGCCAGAATAACTTCTTCACAACTTCAGTTCAGTGGTATTTACTCAGAGGCTGAGAGTGGAGTGTTTCCCATTTTCAGTGAAGCTGAAATTTTCCTTTCTGTTTTAATCCAGATGGTCTGCTTGGGAAGAATGTAGTTCAGTCTGACGCACTGGTGACAGCTCAGCTTGGAGAAAATGTGACTCTCTCATGTATCTATTACTTAGATGAAATTCCAGCTGTCAGCTGGGTAAAGCAACCTTTTGGGCAGAAGCCTCAGCTTGTGGCAATAATAATGGACCCTAAATCTGATGCTATGTTTGTGAATCAATTTAAAAACAGTAAACGCCTCAGTGCTAAAGGAACAAAGGGGACCTCTACCTTGACTGTGTCACAAGTAGAGCTGTCGGATTCTGCAACATACTACTGCGCTATTACACTCTTCAATGAGATCAGCTTTGGAAATGGAACTACTTTAATGGTGACGGGTAAATATGACTCTTAATCCAAGTCTTATACTTTTTCATGTACAGGATTTTTTAAAAGCTGAATTTAAATTATCATAAGACGTTTCTTTCGTAGGGTCATTCAAGCTCTGAGTTCTGTGTCTACATTTTGGTTAAGCAATTTTAATATATTAAGGTTGGTTATTAATTAAGATACTTCATGTTCAGCCAAAGTCATTGATTCAAAGTCAGAAATTGACATTTTCTCATTACATACGGGAAAATAATACTAACTGATATGACATGTACACAATTGTCATCAATTCAATTCAAATAAATACTAAATCAAAGTTTTTTTTGTTGTACAGAATAAATACCCGTGTGTACTTGTGAATCATAGGTATGCAAAAATAGTGATTGAGTCCAGGCATATATAGTGTAATATTTTTAATTATCAAACTTCAGGTTCAGAGTCACACAGCAGGGCAGTAGTACTGCAGCAGCCCGAGTCTGAGTCAGTGCAGCCAGGAGACTCTGTGACTCTGCAGTGTACAGTACACACTGAGACCTGTGCAGGGGAACACAGTGTGTACTGGTTCAGACAGGGCTCAGGAGAGTCCCGTCCAGGAATCATTTACACCCATGGAACCAGGGGTGATGAGTGCCAGAGGAGCTCTGGGGCTGTGTCTCCCTCACAAAGCTGTGTCTACAACTTCCCCAAGAGGAACCTCAGCCCCTCTGATGCTGGGACTTACTACTGTGCTGTGGCCACTTGTGGGGAGATCCTGTTTGGGAACGTGACCAAGCTGGACTTTGAGGGTAAGCAAAATAATCGCTCACATAGTCAGTGAAACCACCGTCTTATTTATGCAAGGCGAGGGCTAAATGATGTATTAAATCATATCAACCTGTAGAGCACACAGACTTCATCTGGTATAAGTGGATTATTGTCGCTTCTGCTTATTTATTTTTATATTGTAAGTTGTTAATTGTTATCCATTTTTATTCTCATGCAGATAAGCTTTTTGGACAGGTATCACTACCAATGTCTTGTTATGCTCTTATTAATATTACTCATGCCAGGTGTTATACTAAATCTTGCTTTTAAAATGTCAGGGAATGAACATCTTCCTCTTTATTGCTTGGCGGGAGGTTTGACGTTGAGTGTGATCCTAAATGTTGTCCTCGCTCTGAAAAGGAGAAAAAACAGTGAGATTTGCAAAGGTAAGAGACCAAGTTATCCATGTGTGGAATATGCCAGTGTATTTTTTCAAGTTATCTTCGCTCAAATTTTTATTACATCAAATCCAACTGGTGTGTAACACACAAGACCACAAAATATACACATTATCTTAAACAGCTTGGAGTCAATGAAAAATGTGAACTTAATGTGAAAATACGTTATGTGTTCGCCGAAAGTATTTGGCTTTCAAAATCTGACAAATTTGTCATGTGTATGTAAAATCATTTTCTAAATAGCATGCAGTAATAATTATATGCAGTCCCTATTAAACAGCATCAGGTTGTTACTCCATCGGTGCAGATGATCAGATGACTCCCACTATTAGGTTTGTGTAACTTATGCACACAGATCACATGTAAAATAAAGCCAAATCTCACTTGAATTTATAAGATTGTAGGTTCTGATATTGACCTCAAAAATGTATTGGTACCCAGCTAGCACTAAGTAAATTATAGACACTACAGCTATGATGTGACAATCCCTCAGTTATGAAAACAAAATTGCTCTCAAGAAAAAGGCAGTAAAAATAGTCCAGAGTAAGGCAGAATTTTCTGGCCTCCAAACAAATTGAAATATATTTTAGGTGATGTTTAATCTTCATTGAAGCCCCGTTTCTCTAGCGATTATATAATAGATGTACTCCTCAGATATACAGTGTAATACTTCTTGTTGGAATGGCAACTTATGGCAAGTCTTACTGTGGTGAATATAATTTACTATATGAAAAACACTACTACCACCTCTGCTACTACTGCAATTAATAATAATAATAATAATAATAATAATAATAATAATAATAATAATAATAATGAGAAGAAGAAGAGGAAGAAGAAGAAGAGCTTTCTTATTTGATTGTGCACCAACCACGAGTGATTTACATTTTAATTTTACTAAACAGGGTCTACATCAAACAACCAAGTGTCCAGAGAAGACTTGTCAAGCAAACAGGTATAAATATTATTTTGTAAAAAAAGATTTTTAAGAAAACGAACTACCTAACTAATGAACACAATTGCAGTGTTGAGTATCCTGGTAAAATGATAATCAGAATGGGATGTAATCATATGTTTTCCTTTCAGTGTCAAGATGAAGCAATGAATTACGCTGCTTTGACTTTCACCACCAAAAAACCCAAAGTGAGGAGGAACAAGAGGGAAGTGGAGAAAGAAACAGTTTACTCAGATATGAGATTTAGAGACCGCGAGTGAAGCTTTCCATAAAAATTAATCTTCATTTTCAGATCTGTGATCTTCACCACAAGATTTCCTCACCAGAACTGGTAAACATTATAATATGTGGCTGACAAAAACAGATACAGGATTTGCCTTGTTTTAAAATATGGGCCTCTTCCAGCTGTGTTTGTTCTTAAATTCTGCTGTTCTTCAAATAAATAAACAAACTTTTAAAAAATTGTACACTGGTGCGCCTGTCTGGCTGGACAGTCTCAGTTAAATGGTGCTCATTGTTGCTAAACCTTGCTTTGTTTAGGGCAGCAGTGTAGTACAATGGTTAGGAAACAGGACGTGTAACCCAATTCTCAGGTGATGCATTGCCCTACTACCCTTGAGCAAGGCTGTTAACCCGAATGACTTCAGTATATATCCAGCTCTATAAAAAGAAACGGCGTACACATATAAAATTGTGCAAGGCACTCTATGAAAGGCAAATTCTGTCCCACCCACTTTTTGTAAAATATCATAGTCTCAAAATGCTGAGGTGTGGAAAAGTTTGGCCACTGAAGGTCAAATTACAAACAACATCTTGTTGATTGTATTAGTGAAAAGAAGTTTATCCATCCATTATCTCTACCCGCTTATCCTGGGCAGGGTCACGGGGGGTGCTGGAGCCTATCCCCGGCTTTATAGATTGAAATTTGGCACATGCAAAGCCTTGGGCTCCTTGTCAGTACTTCGTAACACCTCCTTTGGTGAAATCACAGCTTTCAAATTTTCCTTCCTGCCAGTTCACAGTCTTTTGTTCTTGCATTAGGAATTCCCCGCTCACTGGCAGAATCCTTCTAGTTCAGAAATATTCTTATGTCTCAAATTCACTGCGTGTTTGAGGTCTCCCCACATAAAACTTTCATCTTTCATTCATTTAAGTAGATTGGGGATCCATTAATCTGAAGGATTTTTGGATTATTGTCATACCAACATATCTCTGCCCAGCTATGGTTTCTTCACTGACTCTGTGACATTAGCTTCAATGGTTTTGTTATTTAGTTGAACCCATTCTTCCTTCCACCCACACAATATTTCCTGGGGCCACTTGTTACCACACAACCCCAAAGTGTAATAGATCCACCCCCATGCTTAATGGTTAGCAAGGCTGTTATTTCCTGTGTACAGGGACAGAGCATGTTCATGCACTTCCTGCTGAGATGCCTGTCAGGTGTTCACAGGGGCCGACAATCTAGAGAACAAGGAGAGAGTAATGTCCTCACCCAGAGTGGATGTGCTACTGTAAAGTGTTTCGTTTTGACAGCTGAACATGATTATAGCACTCTTTGACCTGAACATGATTACAGTGCCCTTTGCCTGTGCGAAATTACTGACATATTACCTCTCACCATATTCAATAAAGGACATAATGCATAAACATAATTAAGATGGAAAACATTGGAATTGGAAACAGGTGACTTGAGCTCAAATAAATTTCTACATGTTTTTGAATGCACTGTTGATTTAATTTGAACATTCTGATATTTGATGCATTGAAGCACAACAGCTTCATAAATGTCACCCAGTGATTCACATTAGACTCAATAAACAAGCACTCTTACTCAGTTAAGTTAAGCCAACTGGTGTTTCTCTTCAGGATAACGTATATCAGCATTGCACGAGATTGTGACAGATTTTATCTTGCATCGGGGTAACTTTGACTGCAAATGTGGGGGCCCCTTTTTGTTTGGTGAACCACCACATTCTATTTCTGTTAGCAAGATAATACAAACTGTCATGCTGACATTCCCTGGAAGGCAAGGACAGAAAAACTAATTTAAAATACTTAAATCTACACATTTTACATGTAAACTGATTTTTTCCCCACAAACACAGCATCCCTCTCTTTGCAGTTTGCTGTGACTAAACTGCCTGTTCTCTGCTGGGTGGGCAGTGTGAGCACCAATTAAGGCTAATTAACTAACTAGAAGGAGTTATTTAGTTAGCATTAATTAGCGTTAATGAGCATTTTAGCATTAAAATTAAATAATTAAAGGAGGCCCTAAGACAAATGTTATTTTGTCATTTTGCTCTGTGATGGTGACAGGGGAGGTTCACTCACATTTTCCACTCACAGCCTTATATATTCAGCTCTACACAGATCAGGAAGACTGACCTGCTGCACAGAGCTGTGTTCACACCTCCCTCTCTCAGCGCTGAAACCACACTCACGCTCCGATCAACTTCACACCTCAGACCACCTTTCCATTACAAGAGGCCAGAAGAGACAGCACTCGGAAACAGGACACTTACGTTAAAAAATAAAAATGCTAAAAACTTTTCTCATGTTTCCAAATACAGTACATGATTTGTCATGAAAAAAGGTTGGTATTGCTCTCTATAATTAAAGAGGGCCTTTCACTTTTCTGTTCTATATTCATCGTCATTCACGTTTTATGCTGTTTTTAGTAGCGTTACTTCATCATCTCTTAAAATGTTTGTAGTTCTGACTTTTACCAGCAGGGAGCAGTGTGCACAGCAATGTAATTGCATTATTTAAAAATGATTGTGATAATTTGTGTCATTATGATTGGAAAAATTTTGATTCACACCATATTGGTCTGATTGTGTTGATTTGGACATGTGCTATATTTTAGCTTGTTTTAGCAGAATTTTCATATACTGCTTACAATGTTGTGTATTCTCAATAGAGTGCATGTCATAAAGAATAACAAAATAAGCGACAAAACCATTTTTCAGCACAAACATTATCAGATGCATTGAAACACACCATCCTGATCATTTACCTCCTTTTCCCACCCTGGGCATGTGACCAGCTGTAGTCTCATGGGTCATGAAAGAGCTCTTGACTCATTCAGGCCCTGCAGTCTGCAAAATGAATTTGTGTGCGTAGTGAGTAAGGCGTGCAGCAGAATGGATTCAAATGAAACGATCCTTGAACCATGTGGGTTTTGTATATAACTAGGTGTGAGGGTGAGGGGTGAGGGGTAAGTATGTGTGTTTGTTTGTTTGTGTTTTAAATACACTTACCACCAAAGAGAGTAGCAAGTTAATTTCCATTGGGTACTGGGGGAAGGAGGCAGGTCATTGTCAGTATTTATCATAGTCCGGTAATGTTTCAGTTTCCTGTTTATGACACCTTTCCTTTGAGAGCACGCTAGAGATCATGCTTTGAGACCTGCTTGCTGGTCTGAGGGGGGTTTTTGCACAGTGCTGGAGGTGCAGCTCTCTCTGTGGCTCAGTCTGACTCTCAGGCCACTGACTCAAAACAAAACCCTGTGCTCTGCCTTTGTGGTTTCCTCTGCATGCACCCATTCCATATGGTACCTGGTCCCTCCATCTCTATCTCTCTCTCTTTCTTCCTTTCTCTCTCACTCTGTCCCTCTCTCTCTCACGCTCTCTCTCTCTCTCTCTCTCTCTCTCTCTCTCTCTCTCTCTCTCTCTCTCTCTCTCGTGTGTTTGTCTCCTCTAGTACTTCAGAGGGGGCAGAACTATATTTGCTCTTTTGAGATAATCAGTGATTCAGTTTTGTTATGAGAAATAATTCATTCCTCAGCACTCTGATCAGAGGGCCTATCAGAAATCCATCTCAGACAGTTTGAAAGCTTTCTAATCATGGACTTTCTTTTTCACTCAGCTAGCGAGCCAATTTTAACAAGATGTGAGCAAATTTAAGTAATATACTGTAGACTGGGTGCAACTTGATTGCAAGACTGAGAATGAAAAGTGGGGCAGGGTCCAAAGGATCATTCTTGAGGGACAATGCAAATTTATTCCAAAGGTAAGGGCAAGTAAGTTGAATGAGCAGTCACACAAGTGGATGAACAAAGTCAACGTTCCCCCGCCCCCCAAACAAACTTTAAAACACAAGAGCAACCCTTCAGAAAAAAATATTCTCTGGGACTGTGAGCAAGGCCCTTTCATAAGGCCCTGTGATCAGGCAATGGGGAGCAGCTGGCCTAATTACAATGAGCCACACCTGCCCCCCTGCCTGTGAGAAGGGCTGGTGCTGTCCATGGTCCTGCAGCTCTCCCCGGTTGCTGGAATACCTGGGTGCTGGAGGGACAGCAGACCATCACCCTTCCTGGCATCACAACCTGCACAGCTTAGATTTTAAACTCACCCTCTTTTATCGATCTGTTATCCTCCAAGGTAATTTGTGCTTTAAAACTATCAATTTCCCGAAAATGAACGGGATTGAATGGTGCCGGTCAGCCAAGAGGAACAGCGTTGCTGTAAACCATCTAACTACTAAGTGAAGGTAGTCAGCTTGCTTGAAGTACATTGTCTCCTGTTGATACAGCTAGTTTGGTTTTAGCCAGCTAGCTAGCGCATAAAAAGCAGTTCGCCATGGTGCTGGTTTAACCCTGAATGTTAACTCCTGAATACATAGCCTAATGGTGTGCCCCGAATCTTGCAATTTCTTGCAAATGCTTTCATGCCAATACGATGTCACAAAAGTAACATATTACTTATTATTTAATATTCACTGTTACAAGCTTGAGACAACTGAGCAATCCACTTCTTGCATGAATCTAGCTAGCAAAAATGAAAATAATTCCTGAATTATTCAGTTGTGATAAATATGGTTTCCATCATTTATTAAATGATGTTTCGAAACATAATTTCTGCACAAGTTAAACACATGAGGTCAGCTAACCATGCAGAGTACAGTAGCCTAATCACCCCCCATATGGAAGTCGAGCTTTGTCGAACCCACATGAATCCCAGGTCACGACCAGGGCTGCGGACCCAGGTCAGATAATGTGCGAGTTGACCCATTCACACCAACTGCAAATGCGGGTCATTGCTTTGGTGAGAAAGGGGCATTAGGTAATGGTTGCTTGCTTTCAGACCTCACCTAGCCCCCCCCCCCCCACTGTGACAGTAAAGCTTAACAGACTCAGGACCAAGACAGCAGCCCAGCACAGCTCCCCCCCCCCCCCCCCCCCCCCCCCCCCCCCCCCCCCTCACCACAACTCTCTGTCTCTACAACAGCTTTTTCCCATTTTCCTTTTGTTGTGAACCTAAAATAGATTGTTTCCACCACACCTTACCTCATCTTGCCTCCTCCTGCACTACACTACAAACACAAACACAAACAAATACACTCGCATACACGCACAAGCACAAGCACACACACACACATACATACACAAACACAAACAAACACACTCGCATATACGCACAAGCACACACACACACATACATACACAAACACAAACAAATACACATGCAGTAAGCGCACATACACACACACAAACACACACACATGCACACACCCGCAAAGACACGTGGACAGACATGCAAACATAAATGTGCAAACCTGCATGAGCAAACACACAAACACACAGACACACTCATACATACTCATGCATGCACACACATACACGTACACAAGCACAAACAGGTACACGAATGCACACGCGTACACTGTAAATGATGGCTTATGAAGCACAGAAATGCTTGCGTTCTCGCATTCACACACACACACACACACACACACACACACACAGACACACACACACACATACACAAGCACAAATACATGCATAACCGTACACCTACATGATAAATGTTAGCTCGTGAAGCACAGAAATGCAACTCCAGCATTGCCGATGGATGTGGAGCTGTAGGTTCAGTGAAACACACACTTCTCCCTCCTCTGTGTGATTATTTTCAATGTAAACTATTTGCCATTTTATGGAGAGTTCCACATGATTACAATACATAAATAACAACTGTATAACACATAAAAAAGGGAATAATTGCAAGGGTTTTCTTGTGTTCCTCTGTGAGTGCTCATTTGCGGACCTTTGTCACCCTATAATTTCCTTCATTGAGCAGCCAATCAAATCTGTCTTTGACATGTGACCTCCTACGGTTCAGAGATTCACTGGAAATTATTACCTCAAGTCCTCCTCTTATCTGTACAGTTTGAGTTTTACAGTGCAGAGGACAAGCAGGGTCACAGGCAGAGGAGAGTCTCCAGAAGAGGAGAGTTCAGACACAGTGATGCCACCACTCTGTGCTGTTCTTGTGCTTTTCAGCAAAGTCTGTAAGTGTGTACCTGTTATTAACTTATCAGTTAAAATAATTTTACACTAAGACTGTATAGAGCCATGGCTACAGAGATTGATGGATTTTTTCTTTAGTTTCTTTTTTTTTTTCACTTTCAGTGAAGTTGAAATATTAATTTTGGTTGTATTCCAGATGCTCTGCTTGGGAATATAATTCAGCCTGACGCGCTGGTGAGAGCTCAGCTTGGAGACACTGTGACTCTCCCATGTTTCCATCCTACCACCGATGTGTCCTATGTCAGCTGGTTAAAACAACGCCTTGGGCTGAAGCCTCAGCTTGTGGCAATAGTGTCAAAATATCAATTAAATGCTACATTTTTCAATGAGTTTCAAAACAGTAAACGTTTCACTGCTAAAGCAACAACGGAGAGTGTTCGCCTGACCGTGTTACAAGTAGAGCTGTCGGATTCAGCCACATACTACTGCGCTATTACAGGCTACAAAGAGATCAGCTTTGGAAATGGAACCACTTTAATGGTGATGGGTAAATATGAACCTTAGTTCATGCGTTGCACATGTTTTTTCATGCAAATGTTTTCAACAATATACTTTGTACACAGACATATTAACAGTGAAGTATTATGCCAAAGTGATATTTTTGTACATTGATATACTCTCCTGATCAATATTTTATTATGAATTTGCGTTTTGATTTTTTAAGTGGGAAGTTTTTTTAAAAATTTAAATTATCCTAAGAAAGCAGATATTTCTTTTAGGGCATGGTCATTTAAACTCTGCTTTGTGTGTTCATGTATTGACCAAGTATTAAGAAAGTATATGTTAAGGTTAGTTATTACTTAAAATATTGCATGCTAAGCCAAACATGCTCAATTTGCATTATTATTTTTTTTAAGTCATTGATAAAAAGTCATAAATAGACATTTTTACATTTTATGGATGGGCAAATATGGCTAATTGATATTTGAAAATATGCACATATTTTTCATCAATGCAGATTGGGAAGTTCAGTAATGACCAAAACCTGACAAAAAAATAATGTTTCTACAGAATAAATATCTCCATTTATTTGTGAATTACAGTAAAAGTAAATGATGATTGAATCCATGCATATGTCTAGTAATATTTTTAATTATAACAAATTTCTTCAGGTTCGAAGTCAAACAACAGGACAGTAGTACTGCAGCAGCCCGAGTCTGAGTCAGTGCAGCCAGGAGACTCTGTGACTCTGCAGTGTACAGTACACACTGAGACCTGTGCAGGAGAACACAGCATGTACTGGTTCAGACAGGGCTCAGGAGAGTCCCGTCCAGGAATCATTTACACCAATGGAACCAGGAGTGATGAGTGCCAGAGGAGCTCTGGGGCTGTGTCTCCCACACAGAGCTGTGTCTACAACTTCCCCAAGAGGAATCTCAGCCCCTCTGATGCTGGGACTTACTACTGTGCTGTGGCCACCTGTGGGGAGATCCTGTTTGGGAATGGGACCAAGCTGGACTTTAAAGGTAAGCAAAAAAAACTATGACATAGTAAATGCACTGTCTTAGTGCATTCAGTTTCGAAAAGGTTTGTGCATTTATTTTTGCGAGGCTAGGGCTAAAAGATTTAAAAAATAATTTCAACCAGTAGAACTTCATGCAGAATTCATCTGATATTATTGTGTGATTACTTTACGTTAGCAATTTTATTTTTATGTTGCAAGTTGTTAATTGCTTGCTTTCTGTTATTCTCATCCAGATCATTTGACTACTCCTTTGAAGAGTAGGTTATTTGGAATGTTTTGTTCAAAATTCTATGTCAGTGTTCTTGAACTACATTGCTTTCAATTAACAGCAGTGATTGTTACATCAGCATTAGAATGTTCAGTTAAGAACATCCTAATCATGCATTTGCAATCTCACCGCTTACAAGTCTAATATTACTCTTGAAGGGTTCTAAAATAAATCTTGTTTTTAAAGTGCAAGGAAAAGAACATCTGCCCTCTTTTTTGCTTGGCGGGAGCTTTGACGTTGAGTGTGATCCTGAATATTGTCCTCGCTCTGAACAGGAGAAAGAGCTGTGAGAAGTACAAAGGTAAGAGACCAGGTTTAATTGTGTGGTATGTGTCAATCAAATGTTTGTTAAATCAAATCAGACGATTATAAAACATACAAAAGCATAAAATACTCACTACCTTAATAGGTGCGGCACCAAACAAAATATTTGAATTGTGAAAATATGCTCAAATGTTAGTGTAAAGTAGTGAAGTTTCAAAATCAGACGACAATTTTGTCATCTGTACATAAGGCCATTTCATTAATAGCACATAGGTAGCAATGGGCATATGAGTTTTACAGAACTGTCTGTCTGAACAGTTCTGTAAATCAAGACTAAGTAAAGTTCCTCCATTGGTGCAGATGTCTGTTTACTTTCCGGTATGTGCACATTATGTACACATGTCACAGGTAAAAGCAAGCCAAATCTGACATTATTTTATTCAACTTTAGCATCTGATATTCACCCAAATAATAGATTTTGGTTGTAGTTTTTATGTATTTGTGTTTGGTACCCAGCTGGCACTAAGTAAATTATAGGCACAACAGCTGTGATGTGACAAATCCTCGATTATGAAAATAAAAGTGCTCTTGAGCAAAGTCAGTAAAAAGCAGTAAAAGAGAATGCAGAGAAAGCAGAATTTTCTGGCCTCCAAACAAATTAAAATATTTTTAAAGCGATATGTAATCTCCACTGGGGCCAACCCTGATTCCCTGGAGATTCTATCATAGATGTACTCCTCTGATACATTTCTCCTCAGAGCAGCAACTTATATTCCTGAGCTGAATGCAAATGACTACATGAAAAACACTACTACTGCTACTACTACAAATAATAATACTAAGAATAATAAGAAAAAGAAGACATAGTTTTCCTATTCGATTGTACACCATTGAAAATCACTGGATAAATGTATTATTGTCAGGCAACCACCAGTGCGTTATGTTTTTATTTTACTCAAACAGGAGCTGCGTCAAACAAACCAGTGTCGGAAGAAGACTTGTCGAGCAGACAGGTACAAATATTATGCTGAAAAGGAAATGAATTACTGTAAATGACTAACTAACTAATTAACTAACTAATAACTAACTTAAATCCATTTCTGTGGTGAATTTTCTCCTCAATTATTATAAGACTGAAGTGTAATAATACTGTATGTGGTGTGTAACGCTTTCTCTTTTAGTGTCAAGATGATGCAATGAATTACGCTGCTTTGACTTTCACCACCAAGAAACCTAAAGTGAGGAGGAACAAGAGGGAAGTGGAGAAAGAAACGGTTTACTCAGATATGAGATTTAGAGACCGCGAGTGAAGCTTTCCATAAAAATTCATCTTTGTCACAAAAATAATCAAACTGTTCCCTCACTAGAGTTGGTGAACATCATACTATGTGGCTTCAAATTATACAAACTTACAGGATTTTCCTTTTCTAAACCAAGAGCCTCTTTTCTAATTTAAACATGGGAACCAACATTAATTGTTGCAAAATAAAACTTTTCTGTTTTAAAAGATATTGTTTCAAGAAATATTTGTGAACCACTGAATAAACTATAAACTGCAAATTACTGAAGAATTACCTATGCAAAATCCAGTTAAAATTTACATTTCTCATTTTAGTGTGAAAGTGTTGAAAATGAAATGGCAAAATGAAAATGCCAGTGCATTTGTCCTGCGTGTAGTAGTAACTGTGCCATGATTCTAATGAAAACGACAAACTGGAAGAAGAAACAGTGCATATTTTAAGAGACCAGAGCAAAAACATTTATTAAAATATTATAAACCATGAGAAAACGCGACTGCTTTCCCTGCAGCGGTGCTGGATGGCTGTCAGACATGCTAATTTTATTTTGGAAGTTGACCCCTCATTGTCCTTTTCATGGAGATCAATTATCTTGTTCCTCACTCGGGTTAGGCTCTGAAAATGATACTTAAAGTGAAAGATGTTAAATTAAATTGCTTCTTAAAATGTCCACAACTGATGAAAAAATAATGTGATGTGAGCATGTTATCAAAGTTTATATCCTGCACAAGAGAAAAAGCTGTGAGAATAGCAAAGGCGAGTGGCCTTGTGTATTTAATCTGTCATGTCGTTCCACAACTTATTTAACCATAAAATAACTATTTATTTTACATTCATACAGTCTCTGGTATAATATCTTTATAACTGTATATCTAAAATAGCAAACTAATGCTCCCTGGGGTACAAACACTCCCAGGTGGACAGTAAATTCAGCCGTTTGTGTTGTTTTAATTCTGAGGTGTAGAAGCATGTGTGATTGTAAGTGGGCATGTTATTATCAGGCCATCATCAAACTCAAATTAAAATAATGGTTAGTGTTTCCCAATCCACATTTTTCACATTGGCTACTTAATAACTCCATATATCAGACAGTGAGTGTATATGAATCTGATACATTTCTATCAGAATGCATCTTATGAATTCTGTCATTTAAAGTCTTAAAGAGAAGGAGAAGGCATGTAGAGATATGTCTGCACATCCATACCAAGGCTGGATCTGGCATGAATACCAATATGTGTCTGCCACTGCTTAGACAAGGAAAACATTGCTGTGAATTTAGGTATTCTCTAGCATACTTAACACCTGGACATGCTTTCTGAAGGCTAAGGCCTCTTGCTAGCAGAGCCCTCCCTGTACCTTCAGTAACAAAAACACTTCCTGTATGCACAGCGACAGCTTTCTTGTGTTCTCAGTTACTGATGTTGTGCTGTACATTTTAGAACAACTGGGCACATGTTCTGACAGAATGACACAGTGGCATATTCCGTCCTGTGTACAGGGACAGAGCATGAACAGACTCTCACATGTTCTTGCACTTCCTGCCTGTCAGGTGTTCACAGGGGCCGATATTCTAGAGAACAAGGAGAGAGTAATGCCCTTACCAAGGGTAGTTGTTACTGTGACAGCTGTTTACGTTTTGACAGCTGAACACGGTCAGGTCAATCATATTTATGCATTATATTCTTCATTGAATGCATTGATTAAAATGGCATACATTGGAATTGCTAATTAGGAATTAAGCTAGTCCAACTACTGTTTTACCTCAAGATGGCTTATCTTAGCATTGTAAGAAATTGTGATTTTTTTTTGCCTGGCATTTCTTACATTTGATCCCAAATGTGGGGAACAAATATTTTTTGAAAAACTGCCACAATAGTTGACAGGTGACAGTAAAATAAAAAAATGTAACATGGGCAGATTCTGTTGGCTGATATGCTTCCTGCACACAGTTCACTGCACTGCTTATTGTTTCTGAAAGCTTTTGCACACGGCTCTCTGTTTCATTACCAGTAAAATGTGTTGTTTGTTTCAGACTGCTCTGTTGTGGTGACAGGGGAGGTCCAGTTATTTTCCACTCACAGCCTTATACATTCAGCTCTACACAGACCAGAGCAGCATAGGAAGACTGACCTGCTGCACAGAGCTGTATTCACACCTCCCTCTCTCAGCGCTGAAACCACACTTACGCTCTGAACAACTTCACATCTCAGACCACCTTTCCATTACAAAAACAATAAATAAAAATAGTGCACTTACATTTCACAATAAAAATACTAATCTGTATCTGTCCCGAAGTTTCAAAATTTAGTACCTAAATTGCAGCGACCAATGGTCAGTATTGCACACTATAATTAAAATTATTTTCTATTACAGAATGTATTCATCGTCAATCACATGTTTAATGCTGAGGCTTTAAAGTTTCATTATGACCCACTGCAACATCATCATGACCTCCTTTCAAAATGTGTGTAATTCAGAGTTTTACCAGTAGGGAGCAGCACATCATAGAAATGTATAATGTAATTTCATCCATATTATGGTGATGATAAATTATGGTTTAAAGACCTAAAAGTTTTAATATTCACACCATATTGGTCTGATTGCGCTCATTCAGATGTACATTTAGATTGACTGGTACAAACATTTTTCTGTAATTTTTGAAATATTACTCACAATGTCCAATATCATTGTGCATAAAATGTTCAATAAAGTGCTTATAAAAAAAGATTTAAATATACTCAATAAGTAACAGAAAATGAAAAAAATACTCAAGTGAAGCCATGATGATGTTCACCTCAAACATCATCAGATGTACTGAAACACAGCATCTGGATCACTTCCCTCCTTTTCCAGCCCTGATGATACATTTCATGGTCATGTGACCAACTGTAGTCTCATGGGTCATGAAAGAGCTCTTGAATCATTCAGGCCCTGCAGTCTGCATAATGAATGTGTGTGCTGAGTAAGGCGTGCAGCAGAATGGATTCAAATGAAACGATCCTTGAACCATGTGGGTTTTGTATATAACTAGGTGTGAGGGTGAGGGGTGAGGGGTAAGTATGTGTGTTTGTTTGTTTGTGTTTTAAATACACTTACCACCAAAGAGAGTAGCAAGTTAATTTCCATTGGGTACTGGGGGAAGGAGGCAGGTCATTGTCAGTATTTATCATAGTCCGGTAATGTTTCAGTTTCCTGTTTATGACACCTTTCCTTTGAGAGCACGCTAGAGATCATGCTTTGAGACCTGCTTGCTGGTCTGAGGGGGGTTTTTGCACAATGCTGGAGGTGCAGCTCTCTCTCGGTGGCTCAGTCTGACTCTCAGGCCACTGACTCAAAACAAAACCCTGTGCTCTGCCTTTGTGGTTTCCTCTGCATGCACCCATTTCATATGGTACCTGGTCCCTCCATCTCTATCTCTCTCTCTTTCTTCCTTTCTCTCTCACTCTCTCCCTCTCTCTCTCTCTCTCTCTCTCTCTCTCTCTCTCTCGTGTTTGTCTCCTCTGGTACTTCAGAGGTGGCAGAACTATATTTGCTGATGAGATAATCAGTGATTCAGTTTTGTTTTGAGGAATAATTCATTCCTCAGCACTCTGATCAGAGGGCCTATCAGAAATCCGTCTCAGACAGTTCGAAAGCTTTCTAATCATGTACTTTCTTTAGCCATTTTTTCCCACTGAACTAGCGAGCCAATTTTAACAAGATGTGAGCAAATTTAAATAATACACTGTAGACTGGGTGCAACTTCTTGATTGCAAGACTGCGAATGAAAAGTGGGGCAGGGTCCAAAGGATCATTCTTGAGGGACAATGCAAATTTATTCCAAAGGTAAAGGCAAGTAAGTTGAATAAGCAGTCACACATGTGGATGAACAAAGTCAACGTTCCCCTGCCCCCAAACAAACTTTAAAACACAAGAGCAACCCTTCAGAAAAAATATTCTGTGGGACTGTGAGCAAGGCCCTTTCATAAGGCCCTGTGGTCAGGCGATGGGGAGCAGCTGGCCTAATTACAATGAGCCACACCTGCCCCCCTGCCTGTGAGAAGGGCCGGTGCTGTCCATGGTCCTGCAGCTCTCCCAGGTTGCTGGAATACCTGGGTGCTGGAGGGACAGCACACCATCACCCTTCCTGGCACCACAACCTGCACAGCTTAGATTTTAAACTCACCCTCTTTTATCGATCTGTTATCCTTCGAGGTAATTTGTGCTTTAAAACTATCAATTTCCCGAAAATGAACGGGATTGAATGGTGCCGGTCAACCAAGAGGAACAGCGTTGCTGTAAACCACCTAACCACTAAGTGAACATAGTCAGCTTGCTTGAAGTACATTGTCTCCTGTTGATACAGCTAGTTTGGTTTTAGCCAGCTAGCTAGCACATAAAAAGCAGTTTGCCATGGTGCTGGTTTAACCCCGTATGTTAACTCCTACATAGCCTAATGATGTGCCCCAAATCTTGCAATTTCTTGCAAATGCTTTTATGCCAATACGATGTCACAAAAGTAACATATTACTTATTATTTAATATTCACTGTTACAAGCTTGATACAACTGAGCAATCCTATTCTTGCATGAATCTAGCTAGCAAAAATGAAAATAATTCCTGAATTGTCCAGTTGTGATAAATATGGTTTCCATCATTTATTAAAATGATGT
Organism: Anguilla japonica; assembly: GCA_025169545.1. Lineage (NCBI taxonomy): Eukaryota > Metazoa > Chordata > Actinopteri > Anguilliformes > Anguillidae > Anguilla > Anguilla japonica. Next base: position 10,963,810 of record CM045885.1, on the reverse strand, counting down.
TTCGAAACATAATTTCTGCACAAGTTAAACACATGAGGTCAGCCAACCATGCAGAGTACAGTAGCCTAATCACCCCCCCATATGAAAGTCGAGCTTTGTCGAACCCACATGAATCCCAGGTCAGATAATGTGCGAGTTGACCCATTCACACCAACTGCAAATGCAGGTTTTACCTGAGTCATTGCTTTGGTGAGAAAGGGGCATTAGGTAAGGGTTGCTTGCTTTCAGACCCTACCTAGTTGCCCCCCCCCCCTCTTACTGTGACAGTAAAGCTTAACAGACTCAGGACCAAGACAGCAGCCCAGCACAGCTTCCCCCCCCTCACCACAACTCTCTGTCTCTGCAACAGCTTTTTCCCCTTTTCCTTTTGTTATGAACCTAAAATAGATTGTTTCCACCAGACCTTACCTCATCTTGCCTCATCCTGCACTACACTACAACACAAACACAAACAAATACACTCGCATATACACACAAGCACAAGCACAAGCACACATACATACACAAACACAAACAAATACACTCACATATACACACAAGCACAAGCACAAACACACACACGTGCACACACCCGCAAAGACACATGGACAGACATGCAAACATAAATGTGCAAACCTGCATGAGCAAACACACAAACACACAGACACAGACATACATACTCATGCATGCACACACATACACGTACACAAGCACAAACATGTACATGAATGCACACGCGTACACTGTAAATGATGGCTTATGAAGCACAGAAATGCTTGCGCTCTCGCATTCACACACACGCATGCATGCACACACACGCAGACACACACAAATACACAAGCACAAATACATACATAACCATACACCTACATGGTAAATGTTAGCTCGTGAAGCACAGAAATGCAACTCCAGCATTGCCGATGGATATGGAGCTATAGGTTCAGTGAAAGACACACCTCTCCCTCCTCTGTGTGATTATTTTCAATGTAAACTGTTTGCCATTTTATGGAGAGTTCCAAATGATTACAATACATAAATAACAGCTGTATATACATAACACATAAAAAAGAGAATAATTACAAGGGTTTACTTGTGTTCCTCTGTGAGTGCTCATTTGCGGACCTTTGTCACCCTATAATTTCCTTCATTGAGCAGCCAATCAAATCTGCTTTTGACATGTGACCTCCTACGGTTCAGAGATTCACTGGAAATTATTACCTCAAGTCCTCCTCTTATCTGTACAGTTTGAGTTTTACAGCGCAGAGGACAAGCAGGGTCTCAGGCAGAGGAGTGTCTCCAGAAGAGGAGAGTTCAGATACAGTGATGCCACCACTCTGTGCGATTCTTGTGCTTTTCAGCAAAGTCTGTAAGTGTGTACACTAAGACTGTATAGAGCCATGGCTACAGAGATTGATGGATTTTTTTCTTTAGTTTCTTTTTTTTTCCACTTTCAGTGAAGTTGAAATATTATTTTGGTTGTATTCCAGATGCTCTGCTTGGGAAGAACATAGTTCAGCCTGACGCGCTGGTGAGAGCTCAGCTTGGAGACACTGTGACTCTCTCATGTTTCCATCCTACCACCGATGTGTCCTATGTCAGCTGGTTAAAACAACCTCTTGGGCTGAAGCCTCAGCTTGTGGCAATAGTGTCGAAATATCAATTAAATGCTACATTTTTCAATGAGTTTCAAAACAGTAAACGTTTCACTGCTAAAGCAACAACGGAGAGTGTTCGTCTGACTGTGTCACAAGTAGAGCCGTCGGATTCAGCCACATACTACTGCGCTATTACAGTCTTCAGAGAGCTCAGCTTTGGAAATGGAACCACTCTAATGGTGATGGGTAAATATGAACCTTAGTTCATGCATTGCACATGTTTTTTCATGCACATGTTTTCAACAATATACTTTGCACACAGACATATTACCAGTGAAATATTATGTCAAAGTGATATTTTTGTACATTGATAAACTCTCCTGATCAATATTTTATTATGAATTTGCGTTTTGATTTTTTAAGTGGGAAGTTTTTAAAAAAAATGTAAATTATCCTAAGAAAGCAGATATTTCTTTTAGGGCATGGTCATTTAAACTCTGCTTTGTGTGCTCATGCATTGACCAAGTATTAAGAAAGTATATGTTAAGGTTAGTTATTACTTAAAATATTGCATGCTAAGCCAAACATGCTCAATTCGCATTATTATTTTTTTTAAGTCATTGATAAAAAGTCATAAATAGACATTTTTACATTTTATGGATGGACAAATATGGCTAATTGATATTTGAAAATATGTACACATTTTTCATCAATGCAGATTGGGAAGTTGAGCAATGACCAAAACTTGACAAAAAATGTTTCTATAGAATAAATATCTCCATTTATTTGTGAATTACAGTAACAGTAAATGATGATTGAATCCATGCATATGTCTAGTAATATTTTTAATTCTAACAAATTTCTTCAGGTTCGAAGTCAAACAACAGGACAGTAGTACTGCAGCAGTCCGAGTCTGAGTCTCAGTCAATGCAGCCAGGAGACTCTGTGACTCTGCAGTGTACAGTACACACTGAGACCTGTGCAGGAGAACACAGTGTGTACTGGTTCAGACAGGGCTCAGGAGAGTCCCCTCCAGGAATCATTTACACCCATGGAAACAGGAGTGATGAGTGCCAGAGGAGCTCTGGGGCTGTGTCTCCCACACAGAGCTGTGTCTACAACTTCCCCAAGAGGAACCTCAGCCCCTCTGATGCTGGGACTTACTACTGTGCTGTGGCCACCTGTGGGGAGATCCTGTTTGGGAACGGGACCAAGCTGGACTTTGAGGGTAAGCAAAATAAGCAAAAAAAACAATGACATAGTAAATTCACTGTCTTAGTGCATTTATTTTTGCGAGGCTAGGGCTAAAAGATTTTAAAAATAATTTCAACCAGTAGAACTTCATGCAGAATTCATCTGATATTATTGTGTGATTACTTTAGGTTAGCAATTTTATTTTTATGTTGCAAGTTGTTAATTGCTTGCTTTCTGTTATTCTCATCCAGATCATTTGACTACCCCTTTGAAGAGTAGGTTTTTTGGAATGTTTTGTTCAAAATTTTTTGTCAGTGTTCTAGAACTCCATTGCATTCAATTAACAGCAGTGATTGTTACATCAGCATTAGAATGTTCAGTTAAGAACATCCTAATCATGCATTTGCAATCTCACCGCTTAAAAGTCTAATATTACTCTTGAAGGGTGCTAAAATAAATCTTGTTTTTAAAGTGCCAGGAAAAGAACATCTGCCTCTTTTTGGCTTGGTGGGAGCTTTGACATTGAGTGTTATCCTGAATATTGTCCTCACTCTGAACAGGAGAAAGAGCTGTGAGAAGTACAAAGGTAAGAGACCAGGTTTAATTGTGTGGTATGTGTCAATCAAATGTTTGTTAAATCAAATCAGACGATTATAAAACATACAAAAGCATAAAAATACTCAATACCTTAATGGGTGCGGCACCAAACAAAATATTTGAATTGTGAAAATATGCTCAAATGTTAGTGTAAAGTAGTGAAGTTTCAAAATCAGACGACAATTTTGTCATCTGTACATATGGCCATTTCATTAACATGTAGGTAGCAATGGGCATATGAGTTTTACAGAACTGTCTGTCTGAACAGTTCTGTAAATCAAGACTAAGTAAAGTCCATTGGTGCAGATGTCTGTCTACTTTCCGGTATGTGCACATTATGTACACATATCACAGGTAAAAGCAAACCAAATCTGACATTATTTTATTCAACTTTGGCATCTGATATTCACCCAAATAATAGATTTTGGTTGTAGTTTTTATATATTTGTATTTGGTACCCAGCTGGTACAGTAAATTATAATAAATTATAGGCACAACAGCTGAGATGTGACAAATCCTCGATTATTAAAATAAAAGTGCTCTTGAGCAAAAGTCAGTAAAAAGCAGTAAAAGAGAACGCAGAGTAAGAAGAATTTTCTGGCCTCCAAACAAATTAAAATATTTTTAAAGTGATATGTAATCTCCACTGGGGCCAACCCTGATTCCCTGGAGATTATATCATAGATGTACTCCTCTGATACATTTCTCCTCAGAGCAGCAACTTATATTCCTGAGCTGAATGCAATTGACTACATGAAAAACACTACTACTGCTACTACTAGAAATAATAACACTAATACTAAGAATAATAATAAGAAGACATAGTTTTCATATTCGATTGTACACCATTGAAAATCACTGCATACATGTATTATTGTCAGGCAACCACCAGTGGTTTATGTTTTTATTTTACTCAAACAGGAGCTGCGTCAAACAACCCAGTGCCGGGAGAAGACTTGTCGAGCAGACAGGTACAAATATTATGCTGAGAAGGAAATTAATTACTGCAAATGACTAACTAACTAATTAACTAACTAATAACTAACTAAAATCCATTTCTGTGGTGAATTTTCTGCTAAATTATTATAAGACTGAGATGTAATCATATTGTATGTGGTGTGTAACGCTTTCTCTTTTAGTGTCAAGATGAAGCAATGAATTACGCTGCTTTGACTTTCACCACCAAGAAACCCAAAGTGAGAAGGAACAAGAGGGAAGTGGAGAGAGAAACGGTTTACTCAGATATGACATTTAGAGACTGCGAGTGAAGCTTTCCATAAAAATTCATCTTTGTCACAAGAATAATCAAACTGTTCCCTCACTAGAGTTGGTGAACATCATACTATGTGGCTTTAAATTATACAAACTTATAGGATTTTCCTTTTCTAAACCAAGAGCCTCTTTTCCAATTTAAACATGGGAACCAACATTAATTGTTGCAAAATAAAACTTTCCTGTTTTAAAAGATATTGTTTCAAGAAATATTTGTGAACCACTGAATAAACTATAAACTGCAAATTACTGAAGAATTACCTATGCAAAAATCCAGTTAAAATTTACATTTCTCATTTTAGCATGGAAGAGTTGAAAATGAAATGGCAAAATGAAAATGCCAGTGCATTTGTCCTGCGTGTAGTAGTAACTGTGCCATGATTCTAAAGAAAACGCCAAACTGGAAGAAGAAACAGTGCATGTTTTAAGAGAGCAGAGCACAAACATTTATTAAAATATTATAAACCATGAGAAAACGCGACTGCTTTCCCTGCAGCGGTGCTGGATGGCTGTCAGACATTTGCTAATTTTATTTTGGAAGTTGACCCCTCATTGTCCTTTTCATGGAGATCAATTATCTTGTTCCTCACTCGGGTTAGGCTCTGAAAATGATACTTAAAGTGAAAGATGTTAAATTAAATTGCTTCTTAAAATGTCCACAACTGATGAAAAAATAATGTGATGTGAGCATGTTATCAAAGTTTATATCCTGAACAAGAGAAAAAGCTGTGAGAATAGCAAAGGTGAGTGGCCTTGTGTATTTAATCTCCCATGTCATTCCACAACTTATTTAACCATAACATAACTATTTATTTTACATTCATACAGTCTCTGGTATAATATCTTTATAACTGTGTATCTAAAATAGCAAACTAATGCTCCCTGGGGTACAAACACTCCCAGGTGGACAGTAAATTCAGCCGTTTGTGTTGTTTTAATTCTGAGGTGTAGAAGCATGTGTGATTATAAGTGGGCATGTTATTATCAGGCCATCATCAAACTCAAATTAAAATAATGGTTAGTGTTTCCCAATCCACATTTTTCACATTGGCTACTTAATAACTCCATATATCAGACAGTGAGCGTATATGAATCTGATACATTTCTATCAGAATGCATCTTATGAATTCTGTCATTTAAAGTCTTAAAGAGAAGGAGAAGGCATGTAGAGATATGTCTGCACATCCATACCAGGGCTGGATCTGGCATAAATACCAATATGTGTCTGTCACTGCTTAGACAAGGAAAACATTGCTGTGAATTTAGGTATGCTCCAGCATGCTTTATAGCAGCTGGACATGCTTTCTGAAGGCTAGGCCTCTTGCTAGCAGAGCCCTCCCTGTACCTTCAGTAACCAAATCACTTCCTGTATGCACAGTGACAGCTTTCTTGCGTTCTCAGTTACTGATGCTGTGCTGTACGTTTTAGAACAACTGGGCACATGTTCAGACACAATGACTCAGTGGCAGATTCCTTCCTGTGTACAGGGACAGAGCATGACCAGACTCCCACATGTTCATGCACTCCCTGCTGACATGCCTGTCAGGTGTTCACAGGGGCCGATAATCTAGAGAACAAGGAGAGAGTAATGCCCTTACCCAGGCTGTAGTTGTTACTGTGACAGCTGTTTAAGTTTTGACAACTGAACACGGTTAGGTTAATCATATTTATGCATTATATTCTTCATTGAATGCATTGATTAAAATGGCATACATTGGAATTGCATGTAATTTAAGCACAAACAAATTTCTACATGTTTTTGAATGTACTCTAGATTGATTTTGCATTTCATTTGATGCACTGAAGCATAACGTCTTCATAAACGTAACCCACTGAAACTTATCAGAACGTACAACCCAGTAAACACATTCACTTAAGCTAGTCCAACTGCTGTTTTACCTCAAGATGGCTTATCTTAGCATTATAAGAAATTGTGATTTTTTTGCCTGGCATTGCTTACATTTGATCCCAAATGTGTGGAACAAATATTTTTTTGAAAAACTGCCACAATAGTTGACAGGTGACAGTAAAATAAAAAAAGGCAGGCATTCAGTGTAACATGGACAGATACTGTTGGCTGACATGCTTCCTGCACACAGTTCACTGCACTGCTTATTGTTGCTGAAAGCTTTTGCACACGGCTCTCTCTTTCATTACCAGTAAAATGTGTTTGTTTGTTTCAGACTGCTCTGTTGTGGTGACAGGGGAGGTCCAGTTATTTTCCACTCACAGCCTTATACATTCAGCTTTACACACACCAGAGCTGCACAGGAAGACTGACCTGCTGCACAGAGCTGTCTTCACACCTCCCTCTCTCAGCGCTGAAACCACACTGACGCTCTGAACAACTTCACATCTCAGACCACCTTTCCATTACAACAACAACAAAAACAAAACAGTGCACTTAGATTTCACAATAAAAATACTAATCTATATCTGTCCGGAAGTTTCAAAATTTAGTACCAAAATTGCAGCAACCAATGGTCAGTATTGCACACTATAATCAAAATTATTTTTTATTACAGAATGTATTCATCGTCAATCACGTGTCTAATGCTGAGGCTTTAAAGTTTCATTATGATCCACTGCAACATCATCATGACCTCCTTTCAAAATGTGTGTAATTCAGAGTTTTACCAGTAGGGAGCAGCACATCATAGAAATGTATAATGTAATTTCATCCATATTATGGTGATGATAAATTATGGTTTAAAGACCTAAAAGTTTTAATATTCACACCATATTGGTCTGATTGCACTCATTCGGATGCATATTTAGATTCACGGGTGTGCACATTTTTCTGTAATTTTTGAAATATTACTCATAATGTCCAATATCATTGTGCATGAAATGTTCAATAAAGTGTTTATAAAAAAAGATTTAAATATACTCAATAAGTAACAAAAAATGAAAAAATATCTGGATCACTTCCCTCCTTTTCCAGCCCTGATGATGCATTTCATCGTCATGTGACCAGCTGTAGTCTCATGGGTCATGAAAGAGCTCTTGACTCATTCAGGCCCTGCAGTCTACATAATGAATGTGTGTGCTGAGTAAGGTGTGCAGCAGAATGGATTCAAATGAAACGATCCTTGAACCATGAGGGTTTTGTATATAACTAGGTGTGAGGGTGAGGGGTGAGGGTTAAGTATGTGTGTTTGTTTGTTTGTGTTTTAAATACACTTCCCACCAAAGAGAGTAGCAAGATAATTTCCATTGGGTACTGGGGGAAGGAGGCAGGTCATTGTCAGTATTTATCATAGTCCGGTAATGTTTCAGTTTCCTGTTTATGACGCCTTTCCTTTCAGATCATGCTAGAGATCACGCTCTGAGACCTGCTTGCTGGTCTGAGGGGGGTTTTTGCACAATGCTGGAGGTGCAGCTCTCTCTGTGGCTCAGTCTGACTCTCAGGCCACTGACTCAAAACAAAACCCCTGAGCTCTGCCTTTGTGGTTTCCTCTGCATGCACCCATTTCATATGTTACCTGTTCCCTCCATCTCTCTCTCTCTCTCTCTCTCTCTCTCTCTGTCTCATGTTTGTTTCCTCTGGTACTTCAGAGGGGGCAGAACTATATTTGCTCTTTTGAGATAACCAGTGATTCAGTTTTGTTATGAGGAATAATTAATTCCTCAGCACTCTGATCAGAGGGCCTATCAATTATCTGTCTCAGACAGTTCGAAAGCTTTCTAATCATGGACTTTCTTTAGCCACTTTTTTTTTTCACTGAGCTAGCGAGCCAATTTTAACAAGATGTGAGCAAATTTAAGTAATATACTGTAGACTGGGTGCAACTTCTTGATTGCAAGTGTAACAAGTGTTTCAATACTAATACCGTTACTAGAATGGATAAAATCAGGTAAGTATGGACCAGATCAGAAGACAACAGATTTGACTCGAGAGAGAGGCGGTTTGCACATCAAGAATGAAGCACACGGAAGCAGGATCTATATTTCAAAGGTAAGAGAATGATTTTTTTAAATGAAATTTTCCCTTTTTGGTTCTCTGTACCTTTTGTTTTAATTATAAAGTAGAAAGCATTAAACAACAACAGTACACATATATACAAAATGGGAAAAGAAAAAAATACAAATTGGTCCCAAGACCTTTTACTTTGTGTCTGTATTTATATTTTCTCTGGTTCCACTCATTTTAGACAATTTTCCCATTTTTAACCATACTTTTAGTATTTCTTTAATGTGTTTCGGTCTATCCCTATTATTAGTTATTTGGTTCTAGTATAATTTGTCACTAATTAGACTTTAGGACTTTTATTTTGAAACCAAAAGCCTTATGTAGTACTATTGAAAATACCTATGTAAAGGAAACTTATCACACTATAACACCAAAACACTTTTCTAAAACACTAACTGTGCAAATCAGTTTAGTCCGTGTGGTTGTTGGACCACTTGTTGTTGAGTTCCAGTTTGTAGAATTTAAACACTTGTCCTACCACCGTTGTAGAAGGCACAATTTAAATCTTTCCTTCACTTTAAAATTGCAGGTCGATCACATGGGTGGCTCGCCAGTCCGCGCGCCGCTGTAGCTCTCCAGGGAAGGCAAGCAGGGGCAGACGAATCCAGGATCCAGCACAGCAGTTCAAATCGAACAACAAAAAATCAACACACACAAAAAAAAAAAAAAAAAAACCCGGCCTTGCAACACAAAGCCAGAAGACTCATCAGTAGTCTGTACATTCAGATTATTAAGACATAGTATACACTGTGAACATCTAAATTGTATAACACTTGCAACTTCCCAGTTACTCTGTTAAATAAACTTGGTGAAAGCCCATATCAATTGTCAATCTGTTCTCATTCTGTCAGCATATCTAGATTCCGATTAACTGGAAGTAGAATTAGCCACCATTAGCTCACTCAATTCACTACTCATATCTTGCAGTGCTTTCCAAGCTCACCCACAGACGTTTCCTCGCAGCACTAGCTAGCTAGTTAGTTAGTTACGTTAGCTTTCTAACAAAAGGTACCACGACATACACTCGTTTTAAGTAACGTTAAACAAAGAGTACGCCGATGTGGCTTAGATATGCGATTACACAGGAGATACACTTTCAGAACGCAACCGGAGAATTCTCAGACGCCCTTATTCTAGCTAACGTTAGCTAGATAGCCGCCTTGCAAAGATAGCTAGCAGCAAGCTAGCGTTACATCACATTGTCAATATATTTTCAGCTTGCTATGTGGCGAACTGCCTGGTTGGTCTACCACCACTGTCACAAAGCAGGAAACAGCACTGCTGTTAGCCCGGCCTACCCCCCACACATAAATTATACACATCTGCCTTTTTAGCCGCGAGTTGCTATAGCTACCCAACTTAGCTAGCTACTACTACCAGAGTTTTAAATCACATGAGGCTAGCTACTTAGCGACCTTCATTTTCGGATTTTTTTTGTATTACGACTACGTTTAACGTTATCGTTTTTGAACACACCCAGGCTAACTGATACTACGGCAGTGAAATAAGATAGATAGTCTTAGAATGGGGACTCACCAAGGGAATATGTTCAAGTTGTTCAAAGTTCAGTTTTCAACGATCTTTATGGCGAATGCAAAAAATTCTCTTTCACGCGATCGTTGCCCCATGGCGATAGAAGAACGTTGCAAATCTTCGTTATTTCTTTATAAATATCTGGTTCTTTTCAAGTTACTGTCACTCCTCAATAAAATATCTGCAATTGTATCCTAAATTCACTTGTAATTCACTTCGAATTAGCTTAATCTTTTACAGAGAAATTTTCGCATGTCTGCTGTCACTCAAGCCATTTTGACCAGAGGAAGTTAGGGCGGGCTTGTCATCGGACTGACCAATCAACAAATTTACAACAAATATCGTTATCCTCATTGGTTGTCTAATCCTTCTATCAACTTATCTTTCTTCACATAAAGAAAATGTATTTTTCCTTATTAAATATCTTTTCCTTTTGTCTCTATTTCGAATGATAATTTACTAATTTACCTGCTACTGGTTATTTACAAATTTTCTTTGTTTCACTATCTATTCAATTTGTGTCTTGAAACCCTGGGTTACACAAGACTGCGAATGAAAAGTGGGGCAGGGTCCAAAGGATCATTCTTGAGGGACAATGCAAATTTATTCCAAAGGTAAGGGCAAGTAAGTTGAATAAGCAGTCGCACAAGTGGATGAACAAAGTCAACATTCCCCCGCCCCCCCAAACAAACTTTAAAACACAAGAGCAACCCTTCAAAAAAATATATTCTCTGGGACTGCGAGCAAGGCCCTTTCATAAGGCCCTGTGTTCAGGCAATGGGGAGCAGCTGGCCTAATTACAATAAGCCACACCTGCCCCCCTGCCTGTGAGAAGGGCCGATGCTGTCCATGGTCCTGCAGCTCTCCCAAGTTGCTGGAGGGACAGCACACCATCATCGTTCCTGGCACCACAACCTGCACAGCTAAGATTTTAAACTCACCCTCTTTTATCAATCTGTTATCCTCCGAGGTAATTTGTGCTTTAAAACTATCAATTTCCCAAAAATGAACGGGATTGAATGGTGCCGGTCAACCAAGAGGAACAGCGTTGCTGTAAACCATCTAACTACTAAGTGAACGTAGCCAGCTTGCTTGAAGTACGTTTTCTCCTGTTGATACAGCTAGTTTGGTTTTAGCCAGCTAGCTAGCGCATAAAAAGCAGTTCGCCATGGTGCTGGTTTAACCCCGTATGTTAACTCCTGAATACAAGGCCTAATGATGTGCCCCAAATCTTGCAATTTCTTGCAAATGCTTTTATGCCAATACGATGTCACAAAAGTAACATATTACTTACTATTTAATATTCACTGTCACAAGCTTGAGACAACAGAGTTCACCCTCTTTTATCGATCTGTTATCCTCCGAGGTAATTTGTGCTTTAAAACTATCAATTTCGAAAAAAAATTTCTGCACAAGTTAAACACATGAGGTCAGCTAACCATGCAGGGTACAGTAGCCTAATCACCCCCCCATATGGAAGTCGAGCTTTGTCGAACCCACATGAATCCCAGGTCACGACCAGGGCTGCGGACCCAGGTCAGTTAATGTGCGAGTTGACCCATTCACACCAACTGCAAATGCGGGTCATTGCTTTGGTGAGAAAGGGGCATTAGGTAATGGTTGCTTGCTTTCAGACCTCACCTAGCTGCCCCCCCCCCCTACTGTGACAGTAAAGCTTAACAGACTCAGGACCAAGACAGCAGCCCAGCACAGCTCCCCCCCCCCCCCCCCCCCACCGCAACTCTCTGCCTCTACAACAGCTTTTTCCCCTTTTCCTTTTGTTGTGAACCTAAAATAGATTGTTTCCACCACACCTTACCTCATCTTGCCTCATCCTGCACTACACTACAAACACAAACACAAACAAATACACTCACATATACACACAAGCACACAAGCACACACACGCATACATACACAAACACAAACAAATACACATGCAGTAAGTGCACATACACACACACACAAACACACACACGTGCACACACCCGCAAAGACATGTGGACAGACATGCAAACATAAATGTGCAAACTCACATGAGCAAACACACAAACACACAGACACACTCATACATACTCATGCATGCACACACATACACGTACACAAGCACAAACATGTACATGAATGCACACGCGTACACTGTAAATGATGGCTTATGAATCACAGAAATGCTTGCGCTCTCGCATTCACACACACACACACACACACACACACATGCATGCACACACACGCAGACACACACACACACATACACAAGCACAAACATATACATAACCGTACACCTACATGGTAAATGTTAGCTCGTGAAGCACAGAAATGCAACTCCAGCATTGCCGATGGATGTGGAGCTATAGGTTCAGTGAAAGACACACTTCTCCCTCCTCTGTGTGATTTTTTTCAATGTAAACTATTTGCCATTTTATGGAGAGTTCCACATGATTACAATACATAAATAACAACTGTATATACATAACACATAAAAAAGGAAATAATTGCAAGGGTTTTCCTGTGTTCCTCTGTGAGTGCTCATTTGCGGACCTTTGTCACCCTATAATTTCCTTCATTGAGCAGCCAATCAAATCTGTCTTTGACATGTGACCTCCTACGGTTCAGAGATACACTGGAAATTATTACCTCAAGTCCTCCTCTTATCTGTACAGTTTGAGTTTTACAGCGCAGAGGACAAACAGGGTCTCAAGCAGAGGCGAGTCTCCAGAAGAGGAGAGTTCAGACACAGTGATGCCACCACTCTGTGCGATTCTTGTACTTTTCAGCAAAGTCTGTAAGTGTGTACCTGTTATTAACTTATCAGTTAAAATAATTTTACACTAAGACTGTATAGAGCCATGGCTACAGAGATTGATGGATTTTTTCTTTAGTTTTTTTTTTTTTTTTTCACTTTCAGTGAAGTTGAAATATTACTTTTGGTTGTATTCCAGATGGTCTGCTTGGGAACATAGTTCAGCCTGACGCGCTGGTGAGAGCTCAGCTTGGAGACACTGTGACTCTCCCATGTTTCCATCCTTCTAAGCAAGTGACATGTGTCAGCTGGTTGAAGCAACCTCTTGGGCTAAAGCCTCAGCTTGTAGCGATAGTGTCGAAATATCAATCAAATGCTACATTTTTCAATGAGTTTAAAAACAGTAAACGCCTCAGTGTTAAAGCAGAAAAGAAGAGCTTTAACCTGACTGTGTCACAAGTAGAGACATCAGATTCAGCCACGTACTACTGCGCTGTTGTGAACTTCATTGAGATCAGCTTTGGAAAAGGAACTACTTTAATGGTGATGGGTAAATATGAACCTTAGTTCATGCGTTGCACATGTTTTTTCATGCACATGTTTTCAACAATATACTTTGCACACAGACATATTACCAGTGAAATATTATGCCAAAGTGATATTTTGGTACATTGATAGACTCTCCTGATCAATATTTTATTATGAATTTGCGTTTTGCTTTTTTAAGGGGGAAATTTTTAAAGGTGAACTTAAATTATCCTAAGAAAGCAGATCTTTCTTTTAGGGCATGGTCATTTAAACACTGCTTTGTGTGTTCATGTATTGGCTAAATGTTAAGAAACTGAGATACGTTAAGGCTTGGTTATTGCTGAAGATATTGCAAGCCGAACATGCTCAATTTGCCTTATTATTTTTCTAAAGTCATTGATAAAAAGTCACAAATAGACTTTTTCACATTTTATGGATGGGCAAATAAGGCTAATTGATATTTGAAAATATGCACACATTTTTCATCAATGCAGATTGGGAAGTTCAGCAATGACCAAAACTTGCCAAAATATAATGTTTCTAAAGAAAAAATACCTTCATTTATTTGTAAATGACAGTAATAGTAAACGATGATTGAATCCAAGCATATGTCTAGTAATATTTTTAATTATAAAACAAATTTCTTCAGGTTCAAAGTCAAACAACAGGACAGTAGTACTACAGCAGCCCGAGTCTGAGTCAGTGCCGCCTGGAGACTCTGTGACTCTGCAGTGTACAGTACCCACTGAGACCTGTGCAGGAGAACACAGTGTGTATTGGTTCAGACAGGGCTCAGGAGAGTCCCCTCCAGGAATCATTTCCACCCATGGATCCAGGAGTGATGAGTGCCAGAGGAGCTCTGGGGCTGTGTCTCCCACACAGAGTTGTGTCTACAACTTCCCCAAGAGGAACCTCAGTCTCTCTGATGCTGGGACTTACTACTGTGCTGTAGCCACCTGTGGGGAGATCCTGTTTGGGAATGGGATCAAGCTAGACTTTAAAGGTAAGCAAAAATACAATGACATAGTAAATGCACTGTCTTAGTGCATTCAGTTTCGAAAAGGTTTGTGCATTTATTTTTGCGATGCTAGTGCTAAAATATTTTTAAAATAATTTCAACCAGTAGAACTTCATGCAGAATTCATCTGATATTATTGTGTGATTACTTTACGTTAGCAATTTTATTTTTATGTTGCAAGTTGTTAATTGCTTGCTGTCCCTGTCTGTTATTCTCATCCAGATCAGTTAGTCAACTGATGTCAACCCCTTTGAAGAGTAGGTTTTATGAAATGTTTTGTTCAAAATTTTATGTCAGTGTTCTAGAACTCCATTGCTTTCAATTACCAGCAGTGATTGTTACATCGGCATTAGAATATTCAGTTAAGAACATCCTAATCATGCATTTGCAATCTCACCGCTTAAAAGTCTAATATTACTCTTGAAGGGTGCTAAAATAAATCTTGTTTTTAAAGTGCCAGGAAAAGAACATCTGCCTCTTTTTTGCTTGGCGGGAGCTTTGACGTTGAGTGTGATCCTGAATATTGTCCTCGGTCTGAACAGGAGAAAGAGCTGTGAGAAGTACAAAGGTAAGAGACCAGGTTTAATTGTGTGGTATGTGTCAATCAAATGTTTGTTAAATCAAATCAGACGATTATAAAACATACAAAAGCATAAAAATACTCAATACCTTAATGGGTGCGGCACCAAACAAAATATTTGAATTGTGAAAATATGCTCAAATGTTAGTGTAAAGTAGTGAAGTTTCAAAATCAGATGACAATTTTGTCATCTGTACATGAGGCCATTTCATTAATAGCACATAGGTAGCAATGGGCATATGAGTTTTACAGAACTGTCTGTCTGAACAGTTCTGTAAATCAAGATTAAGTAAAGTTCCTCCATTGGTGCAGATGTCTGTTTACTTTCCGGTATGTGCACATTATGTACACATGTCACAGGTAAAAGCAAGCCAAATCTGACATTATTTTATTCAACTTTAGCATCTGATATTCACCCAAATAATAGATTTTGGTTGTAGTTTTTATGTATTTGTGTTTGGTACCCAGCTGGCACTAAGTAAATTATAGGCACAACAGCTGTGATGTGACAAATCCTCGATTATGAAAATAAAAGTGCTCTTGAGCAAAAGTCAGTAAAAAGCAGTAAAAGAGAATGCAGAGTAAGCAGAATTTTCTGGCCTCCAAACAAATTAAAATATTTTTAAAGCGATATGTAATCTCCACTGGGGCCAACCCTGATTCCCTGGAGATTATATCATAGATGTACTCCTGTGATACATTTCTCCTCAGAGCAGAAACTTATATTCCTGAGCTGAATGCAATTGACTACATGAAAAAAACACTACTACTGCGACTACTACAAATAATAATACTAAGAATAATAATAAAAAGAAGACATAGTTTTCCTATTGGATTGTACACCATTGAAAATCACTGGATAAATGTATTATTTTCAGGCAACCACCAGTAGTTTATG
Organism: Anguilla japonica; assembly: GCA_025169545.1. Taxonomy (NCBI): domain Eukaryota; kingdom Metazoa; phylum Chordata; class Actinopteri; order Anguilliformes; family Anguillidae; genus Anguilla; species Anguilla japonica. Next base: position 10,947,903 of record CM045885.1, on the reverse strand, counting down.
TTTTTATTTTACTCAAACAGGAGCTGCATCAAACAACCCAGTGCCGGGAGAAGACTTGTCGAGTAGACAGGTACAAATATTATTCTGAGAAGGAAATTAATTACTGTAAATGACTAACTAACTAACTAATAACTAACTAAAATCCATTTCTGTGGTGAATGTTCTGCTAAATTATTATAAGACTGAAGTGTAATCATACTGTATGTGGTGTGTAACGCTTTTTCTTTTAGTGTCAAGATGAAGCAATGAATTACGCTGCTTTGACTTTCACCACCAAGAAACCCAAAGTGAGGCGGAACAAGAGGGAAGTGGAGAGAGAAACGGTTTACTCAGATATGAGATTTAGAGACCGCGAGTGAAGGTTTCCATAAAAATTCATCTTTGTCACAAACTGTTCCCTCACTAGAGTTGGTGAACATCATACTAAGTGGCTTTAAATTATACAAACTTACAGGATTCCTTTTCTAAACAAAGAGCCTCTTTTCTAATTTAAACATGGGAACCAACATTAATTGTTGCAAAATAAAACTTTTCTGTTTTAAAAGATATTGTTTCAAGAAATATTTGTGAACCACTGAATTAACTATAAACTGCAAATTACTGAAGAATTACCTATGCAACAATCCAGTTAAAATTTACATTTCTCATTTTAGTGTGAAAGTGTTGAAAATGAAATGGCAAAATGAAAATTCCAGTGCATTTGTCCTGCGTGTAGTAGTAACTGTGCCACGATTCTGAAGAAAACGCCAAACTGGAAGAAGAAACAGTGCATATTTTAAGAGACCAGAGCAAAAACATTTATTAAAATATTATAAACCATGAGAAAACGCGACTGCTTTCCCTGCACGGTGCTGGATGGCTGTCAGACATGCTAATTTTATTTTGGAAGTTGACCCTTCATTGCCATTTTCATGGAGCTCAATTATCTTGTTCCTCACTCGGGTTAGGCTCTGAAAATGATACTTAAAGTGAAAGATGTTAAATTAAATTGCCTCTTAAAATGTCCACAACTGATGAAAAAATTATGTGATGTGAGCATGTTATCAAAGTTTATATCCTGAACAAGAAAAAAGCTGTGAGAATAGCAAAGGTGAGTGGCCTTGTGTATTTAATCTGTCATGTCGTTCCACAACTTATTTAATCATAAAATAACTATTTATTTTACATTCATACAGTCTCTGGTATAATATCTTTATAACTGTATATCTAAAATAGTAAACTAATGCTCCCTGGGATACAAACACTCCCAGGTGGACAATAAATTCAGCCGTTTGTGTTGTTTTAATTCTGAGGTGTAGAAGCATGTGTGATTGTAAGTGGGCATGTTATTATCAGGCCATCATCAAACTCAAATTAAAATAATGGTTAGTGTTTCCCAATCCACATTTTTCACATTGGCTACTTAATAACTCCATATATCAGACAGTGAGCGTATATGAATCTGATACATTTCTATCAGAATGCATCTTATGAATTCTGTCATTTAAAGTCTTAAAGATAAGGAAACGGCATGTCGAGATATGTCTGCACATTCACACCAGGGCTGGATCTGGCATAAATACCAATATGTGTCTGCCACTGCTTAGACAAGGAAAACATCGCTGTGAATTTAGGTATGCTCTAGCATGCTTTATAACAGCAGGACATGCTTTCTGAAGGCTAGGCCTCTTGCTAGCAGAGCCCTCCCTGTACCTTCAGTAACCAAATCACTTCCTGTATGCACAGCGACAGCTTTCTTGTGTTCTCAGTTACTGATGCTGTGCTGTATGTTTTAGAACAACTGGGCACATGTTCAGACACAATGACTCAGTGGCAGATTCATTCCTGTGTACAGGGACAGAGCATGAACAGACTTTCACATGTTCATGCACTTCCTGCTGAGATGCCTGTCAGGTGTCCACAGGGGCCGATAGAACAAGGAGAGAGTAATGCCCTTACCCAGGCTGTAGTTGTTACTGTGACAGCTGTTTAAGTTTTGACAACTGAACACGGTTAGGTCAATCATATTTATGCATTATATTCTTCATTGAATGCATTGATTAAAATGGCATACATTGGAATTCCATGTAATTTAAGCACAAACAAATTTTTACATGTTTTTGAATGTACTCTAGATTGATTTTGCATTTAATTTGATGCACTGTAGCATAACATGTTCATAAACGTAACCCACTGAAACTTATCAGAACGTACAACCCAGTAAACACATTCACTTAAGCTAGTCCAACTGCTGTTTTACCTCAAGATGGCTTATCTTAGCATTATAAGAAATTGTGATTTTTTTTTGCCTGGCATTGCTTACATTTGATCCCAAATGTGGGGAACAAACATTTTTTGAAAAACTGCCACAATAGTTGACAGGTGACAGTAAAATAAAAAAAGGCAGGCACTCAATGTAACATGGACAGATACTGTTGGCTGACATGCTTCCTGCACACAGTTCACTGTGGTGCTTATTGTTTCTGAATGCTTTTTCACACGGCTCTCTCTTTCATTACCAGTAAAATGTGTTTGTCTGTTTCAGACTGCTCTGTTGTGGTGACAGGGGAGGTCCAGTTATTTTCCACTCACAGCCTTATACATTCAGCTCTACACACACCAGAGCTGCACAGGAAGACTGACCTGCAGCTCCTCCCTCTCTCAACGCTGAAACCACACTGACGCTCCGAACAACTTCACACCTCAGACCACCTTTCCATTACAACAACAACAAAAAAAACAGTGTACTTACATTTCACAATAAAAATACTAATCTATATCTGTCCCGAAGTTTCAAAGTTTAGTACCAAAATTGCAGCGACCAATGGTCAGTATTGCACACTATAATTAAAATTATTTTTTATTACAGAATGTATTCATCGTCAATCACATGTCTAATGCTGAGTTTCATTATGACCCACTGCAACATCATCATGACTTCCTTTCAAAATGTGTGTAATTCATAGTTTTACCAGTAGGGAGCAGCACATCATATAAATGTATAATATAATTTCATCCATATCATGGTGATGATAAATTATGGTTTTAAGACCTAAAAGTTTTAATATTCACACCATATTGGTCTGATTGCGCTTATTCAGATGTATATTTAGATTCGCGGGTGTGCACATTTTTCTGTCATTTTTGAAATATTACTCACAATGTGCAATATCATTGTGCATGAAATGTTCAATAAAGTGCTTATAAAAAAAGATTTAAATATACTCAGTAAGTAACAAAAAATGAAAAAATTCTCAAGTGAAGCCATGATGATGTTCACCTCAAACATCATCAGATGTATTGAAACACAGCATCTGGATCACTTCCCTCCTTTTCCAGCCATGATGATACATTTCATGGTCATGTGACCAACTGTAGTCTCATGGGTCATGAAAGAGCTCTTGACTCATTCAGGCCCTGCAGTCTGCATAATGAATGTATGTGCTGAGTAAGGTGTGCAGCAGAATGGATTCAAATGAAACGATCCTTGAATTATGGAGATTTTGACATGGTTGCAAGTGCATAGGTGAAAAGGAAGAGAGAGAGAGAGAGGGTGGGTGTATGTGTGTGTGTATGCATGTGTGTGTGTGACCAAAGACAGTAGTATCTCAGTTAAGTTCCATTGGGTACTGGGGGGCAGGGCAGTATTAATTATAGTCTGGTACTGTTTTTGTTTCCTATTTATAACCTCTTTCCCTTTGAGATCATGCTAGAGATCACGCTCTGAGACCTGCTTGCTGGTCTGAGGGGGTTTTTTGCACAATGCTGGAGGTGCAACTTTCTCTGTGGTTTGATCTGACTCTCTGGCCACTGATTCAAAACAAAACGTCTGTGCTCTGCCTATGTGGTTTCCACTGAATGCACCCCTTTCAAACCTGGCACCTCCCTCTCTGTCTGCCTGTCTCTCTCTCTCTCTCTCTCTCTCATGCTTGTTGCTTGCAGTAGTTACGAGAGGTCAGAACTTTGCGTGCTCTTCTGAGATAATCAGTGATCACATGCAATTTCTTTACATAGAACAGAAGAATTTCTCAGCACTTCATCAGAGGGCTGTCAGAAATCTTCCACAAGCAGTTTGAAAGGTTACCTGTAAGTAAGGCCCTTTTATAAGGCCCAGTGATTAGGCGATGGGGAGCAGCTGGCCTAATTACAATGAGCCACACCTGCCCCCCTGCCTGTGAGAAGGGTTGGTGCTGTCCATGGTCCTGCAGCTCTCCCATGATGCTGGAATACCTGGGTGCTGGAGGGACACCCAGGTCACCTTCATCACCCTTCCTGGCAGCACAACATGCACGGCTAAGATTTTTAAACACATGTGCTGGTTGCAATTATACAGAGAGATTAAAATAGCCAGAGGTTAGAATAAAAGAAAATTCTTTTTGAAAATTCACATTGGTTCTCTTGACCCAGGTTAATCTCAGAACATATTTTGTGTATGTCTGTGTTCCACAGCAGGGAAATTCAGCACCATGGACAGCATTGGCTGGACCAGGAGCAGCTTCAGCACCCTGCTCCCCACTCAAACCTGGACAGCTCCTGGAAGGCCAATTATTGAACAAGGCAGCCAATAGAGCACCAATTGTACATCACGTGAAAAGATCTGATGACATGCTGGCAGGTAAATACGTCTGGCAAACTTAATGGTTCAGCTAAAAGGTGCTGAATTAGCGGCCCTCCTCGTGTCCTGCCAATATGGCATCGTACTGATCAAGTGAGATGAATTCTGGGATTGTGTGATGTCATCTGCAGGAGCTCTAATACCTGGAATCCAGAGGAACACTTCAAGCACATTTAGATAACTGACTGGTTCCCTGCTAAAAGAGGCAGTTCATGGTTTCAGAACTCACTACCCTCTCAGCTTGCCTCCCCCTCACAGACTGTGACCCTGGTATGGCTTCCACCCCTCACCACAACTCTCTGCATATGCTTCTGCCACCGCTTCTCCCCTTTTCCCTTTAGTTATTAAAGAGAAGTATGGCTGCTTTTTCCACCACAACTACTTCGCCTTGTCTGTACCATGCTTTCATAATCCTGCACTACACCACACATGCACACACACACACACACACACACAGGTACATATACCTCCATGCACATATGCACACCCATATGCACACACACACACACACACACACACACACCCACCCATGCAGACAGACACAACCACACGCAAACACACACACACATGCATGCACGCACACACACACACACACACACACACACAAACACACATATACACACACAATACATTTTAGTTTACAATGTGGTTTTATTCTCCATGTAAATTATTTCAACATGATATAACTAGCAATTGTATTATTATTATTTTTATTATTATTATTGTTATTGAACCTTAATTAACCAGGGTGGTCAGTTGAGAACAAATTGTCATGTACAATGATGACCTGACAAGGTCATCAAACATGAAATAAAAATGGAAATAATGACAACAGTCTTTTTTTGTTGCACTGAGAGTGTTTATCAGCGGATGCTTGCGCAACTCTTGTGCACCCAACAATTTGCCTCATTAAACAGCCAATCAAATCTGCCCCTGACATGTGCCCTCCTACTGTTCAGTGAATCACTGGAAATTATCACCTCAAGTCCTCCTATTATCTGTACAGTTTGAGTTTTACAGCGCAGAGGACAAACAGGGTCTCAGGCAGAGGAGAGCCTCCAGAAGAGGAGTGTTCAGATACAGTGATGCCACCACTCTGTGCGATTCTTGTGCTTTTCAGCAAAGTCTGTAAGTGTATAATTAGTATTAACTTATCAGTTAAAACAAGTCTGCTCAAGGACTGTGTGGAGACATTTATACAGAGATTAATGTTTTTCCTTTATTGTTCCCATTGTCAGTTGAAGGTGCTTTCTGTTTTTTTTCCAGATGGTCTGCTTGGGAAGAACATAGTTCAGCCTGATGTGCTGATGAGAGCTCAGCTTGGAGACACTGTGACTCTCCCATGTTTCCATGCTAAAGATGATGTGCACTGGTACGGCTGGTTAAAACAACCTCTTGGACAGAAGCCTGAGCAATTAGCGAAGATATTGAATTCTGAACCTAAAGTTATATTTTTAAATGAGTTTAAAAACAGTAAACGCCTCAGTGCTAAAGCAGCAAACGGGAGCTTTAACCTGACTGTGTCACAAGTAGAGCCGTCAGATTCAGCCACATACTACTGCACTGTTATGCTCTTCAACGAAATCAGCTTCGGAAATGGAACAACTTTAATGGTGACGGGTAAATATGAACCTTAGTCCACGTTATACACTTTTTTTCATGTACAGCAAATGTTTCTTTTGCAGGGTCATTCAAACTCTGCTTTGTGTGTCCATGTTTGGGTTAAGTGTTAAATAATTGAGATATATAAAGGTTTGTTAGTACTTAAGACACTGCATGTTCAGTCAAAGAGGCTAAATTTGTGTTGTTATTTTTCTAGTTATTGATAAAAAGTCACAAATCAAAAATTTTTCATTATATACGGGGACATTTTCTCATTACATATGGCGAAATAAAACTAATTGATATCACACGCACACATCTGTCATCAATGCAGTTTGGGAAGCAAACAATTTGATTGAATTTTTGCTTGTAAAGAATAAATGCTTGCATGTATTTGTGAATCACAGGTATGGAAAAGTAATATTTGAATTCAAGTAAATATATAGTAATACTTTTAATTATTAAACTGAATTCTTCAGATTCAGAGTCACACGGCAGGACAGTAGGACTGCAGCAGCCCGAGTCTGAGTCAGTGCAGCCAGGAGACTCTGTGACTCTGAAGTGTACAGTACACACTGAGACCTGTGCAGGAGAACACAGTGTGTACTGGTTCAGACAGGGCTCAGGAGAGTCCCGTCCAGGAATCATTTACACCCATGGAAACAGGAGTGATGAGTGCCAGAGGAGCTCTGGAGCTGTGTCTCCCACACAGAGCTGTGTCTACAACTTCCCCAAGAGGAACCTCGGCCCCTCTGATGCTGGGACTTACTACTGTGCTGTGGCCACCTGTGGGGAGATCCTGTTTGGGAACGGGACCAAGCTGAATGTTGTGGGTAAGCAAAAAAATCAATCACATAGCAAAAGCAAAGTTTTTCTTTGATGTTTTTTGTGAGGCGAGGGATAAATGTTGTATTAAGTCATTGCGACCAGGAGAACATCAAAAGTATTTCTTCTGATATTATTGGATTATTGTTGAACATTTGCTTATGTATTTTATATATTGCAAGTTGTTAAATGTTTGACATATTTTTATTGTTGACCTCATTTTTATTCTCTTGCTGATCAGTTCTTTGGACAGCTGTCACTACAAATCTCTTGTCATGCCCTTATTAATATTACTGCAGAGCGTTATACTAAATCTTGCTTTTAAAATGTCAGGGAATGAACATCTTCCTCTTTATTGCTTGGCGGGAGCTTTGGCGTTGAGTGTGATCCTAAATATTGTCCTCGCTCTGAACAGGAGAAAGATCTGTGAGAATTGCAAAGGTAAGAGACCACGTTATCAATGAGTGTTATATGTCATGATTATTTTTTACTATATACCTGTATTTGCAGTTGATATTTTGTTAAATCAAATCAGACTAGTAGGAAACATAAAAGATAATAAAAATACTCAATATCTTAAAGGGCACACAGTCAAGAAAAGAATTATCCTTGGAGTAACAACTTACAGTCCCACTGTTGAATATAATTTATTATATGAAAATCTATTACCAGAACTGCTAATACTGCTATGAATATTATTGTTAATAGTAACAATAATGGTAATGTTAACAATAATAACAAAAATACAATAATAATAATAGTAATAATAAATAATAATAATAATAATAATAATAATAATAATAATAATAATAATAATAAGAAGAAGAAGAAGAAGAAGAAGAAGAAGAAGAAGATGGATTCAATGCAATTTTATTAGTATAGCGCCCTTTACAGAGAACTGTCACATGGACACATTACGGAGTAGCAAGGAAATAGACAGAGCAAAAAGAACAAGAACAAGAAGAAGTAGTACAACAAAACAGCTTTCTTATTTGATTGTACACCAAAAATCAGAGTATAAACTGACTAATTAATTTCTTACACTCACCAGCGGCTTATGCATATTTTCCTTTTACAGACACAGGAGCTGCATCAAACAACCACGTGAGCGGAGCAGACATGGTGAACAAACAGTTAAAAATATTATGTTGTGAAAAATTTTAAAGACAATTAACTAACTAACTAACTAACTAACTAACTAAATAAATGAATAAATAAATAAATAAATAAATAAAGTCAATTTCTGTGGTGAATATTCTGCTATCATTATCAGATTGAGGTGTAATCATATGTGGTGTGTCATGTTTTTCTTTTTAGAGTCAAGAGGAATCAATGAATTACGCTGCTTTGACTTTCAACACCAAGAAACCCAAAGTGAGGCGGAACAAGAGGGAAGTGGAGAAAGAAACGGTTTACTCCGATATGAGATTTAGAGACCGCGAGTGAAGCTTTCCATAAAAATGTATCTTTGTCATAAGAATGATCAAACTGTTCCCTCACTAGAGTTGTTGAACATTATGCCATGTGACTGTAAATGATGTCACACTTATAGGATTTGCCTAGAGCTGTGCTTAAATTCTGCGGTTTTTCAAATACACAAAGTAAAACTTGTACAGAATACTCCCTGACAGTGTCTGATGAATGGTCCTCAGTGTGTTGAGTCGGTTTGGGGCAGTAGTGTAGTACATTGGTTAGGGAACAGGACGTGTTACCTGGTTCTCAGGTGATGCACTGCCCTCATACCTGTTCCACTGAGCAAGGTTGTTAACCCCAGTGACTTCAATATATATTAAACTGTATAAAACTCAACTGTGTGCACAGGTTAAATTATGTAAGTGTCTGCTAAATGATATCACACAGAGATGGGAGCGTGAAACATTAGGACTTCAAAACAAGGGCAGACTGTTAATGTGTCAGCAGTTATTCACTGATTAGACGGAATCATAATGTTTTGCAATGTACAGTTTTTGTGATTCAGGGGGAGTCAGTGATAAAAGTAAATGGTAGATCCATTAATTTTGGGGTTCATGAACATAGTTCCTTCTGGGGTTATTTCCCCAACTGTTTATGAATGGTCAAATTCTGTCCCGACCACTTTTCATACAATACAATAGTCATCATACTGTATATAGTGGTGTGCAGAAGTTTGGCCACCGTTGGTCAAATTGCATGTCTTCATGTTATTTATGAATGAAAAGAAGCATAATTCTGTCTGAACTATCCCAGCTGAGTATGGGTTGCCCCTCTAGAGACTTCTTCCCTTTGGGGAGATTTTTCTTGCCTCTATTTGAGAGTTTTTCTTCTCACTGGGTAATTGTTTTTTTTTTTTTTTTAAATTCAATTGCTCTCTTTTTGGAGGATCAGGCCTTTTTTGTGTGACAGTGTTTCTGTAAAAAAAAAAACAGAAATGAAACTGAATTCATTTCAGTTAACACAATGTCTCCAGGGTACAAACTCAAATATGACGTATTTCTATAAAAAAAAAAAAAGCATGAATAGAAATTTGGTTATCAGTTAACGGTTAGTAACACATCATATGGCTGAAATCACACCTTCTAAATGCTGAGCTGTATAGCGAGCTTACAGTCATTCTATTTTTGCCTAAGAATTTTATCACACTGGTTACCATACAACCCCAAAGCATAAAAGATCCACTTCCAAGCTCTCCAAATTTTCTCTCTAAATGTATATTTGGTGGTTGTGGCCAACGAGTTTTTATTTTATCTGTCCAAAGCACTTTGTGTCTACAGGTACTTTGCAATGATGTGTAAGTTTTGCTTAGCATACCTAACCAGTCTACAGGCAGTGCTATTGGACATTTTTCTCAGTCTTCCACATCTTGTTGTGTCTTCAGCAGTTCCCCTTAACTTCCTAATGATGTTTCTGACAGGAGAAATTTCAGCACATGGTTGTTGCCCAAACTTTCTCACATACCATGTTTACTGATTTATTTCTCTCAGTTTATTAAATTCCACATGAATGGAAATGATATTTTTCAATTAAAAAAACAAAAAAAAAAACATTTTTATGGCTTTCAGAATGCTCTGGTACAAAAGTAGACTGAATAATGCCTCCCTTATCGAATGGGGACAGTAAAATAATAAAAGGCAGGCATTAAAGGTCACATGGACAGTAAACTTTGGCTGATATGCTTCCTGCTCTGAGGTCACTGTGCTGCTTATTGTTTCTGAAAGCTTTTGCACACGGCTCTCTCTTTCATTACCAGTAAAATGTGTTTGTCTGTTTCAGACTGCTCTGTTGTGGTGACAGGGGAGGTCCAGTTATTTTCCACTCACAGCCTTATACATTCAGCTCTACACAGACCAGAACTGCACAGGAAGACTGACCTGCAGCTCCTCCCTCACTCAGCGCTGAAACCACACTGACGCTCCGATCAAATTTATTCACTTCACACCTCAGACCACCTTTCCATTACAACAGACCAGACAAGAGAGGTTTAGAAAACTGTGCATTTATCTTCACAAATAAAAATGCTAAAAATCTATTCCCATGGTACCTATATAGTACATAAATTTCAGGGACAATATGTCAGTATTGCTCTCTATAATTTACTTATAATTTACTTAAATAAACTTAATAAACTTTTCACTTTTCTGATCTATATTCATTATCATTTGCATGTTTTATGCTGTTGCTTCTTAGTTGCATTATGCCATCATAACCTTCTATTACAATGTGAGTAGTTCTCAGTTTTACCAGTAGGGAGCATAGTCATTTGTATTTGTATAGTCATATATTTGTAAATGTGACATTTTGATGATGATCATTTAGGACACTACGATCAGAAATTTTTACGTGTCACACCTTATTTGTCTGATTATGTTGTTTTAGACATGTTCTTCAGCTTGTGTGCACCTTTCAAATTTTTGATGTACTGCTTTCAGTGTTGAATATCATTATACATAAAATACTCAGTGAAGTGCACATCATTAAAAGATTTAAATATACACTCTATAAGTCATATAAAAATACTGAAGTAAAGTGATTAATTTTTTTCAGCACAAACATCATCAAATACATCATGAAATACACAGCATTGTGATTATTCCCCTCCTTTTCCTGCCCTGATGGTACGTTCCATGGTCATGTGACCAGCTAACTCATTCAGGACATGCAGAATTCTTCATAAATGATTGTGAGGAGTAAGGTGTGGAGCAGAATGATACACTATCCTTGTATCAGGGTCTGAGTGCATGGATGAGGGGCAAGAGTGAGTGCGTGCCTGTGTGTGTGTGTGTGTGTGTGTATGTGTGTGCCTGCGTGCGTGTGTGTGTGTGTCCCCAAATAGAGTAAAATCCCTGCAAGTTATTTTCCATTGGGCACTGATGGCTGGGGGCAGGGCATTGTCAGTATTAACTATAGACTGCTAATGTCTTTCCTTTGAGAGCGCGCTAGAGATCACGCTTTGATACCTGCTTGCTGCTCTGAGGGGGGTTTTTGCACAATGCTGGAGGTGCAGCTCTCTCTCGGTGGCTCAGTCTGACTCTCAGGCCACTGACTCAAAACAAAACTCCTCGGCTCTGCCTTTGTAGTTTCCTCTGCATGCACCACTTTCATACATCACCTGGTACCTCCCTCTCTGTGTCTATCTCTGTCCTCCTGTCTCTCTCTCCATTTCTTAGCACTTCAGAGGGCTGTAAGAAATCTTTCACTTGCAGTTTGAAAGCTTTTTTAATCCTGGTGTGTCTTCAGCCATTTCATTAACTTTCACTGAGCATAAAACAACATATGACATGTTGGTAAAATAGGTGTTTTAACACTGTAAAAATATAAACGTATTTATTTAATTTCTAATAAAGTTTAGTATCCAAGGAGTTCTTCTTAATAATACCTTTAGCCTTATAGCCCTTCTGATGCAGTGCTGGGGGTGTCCACTGTATAACACGGTGGAAAAAATTAAGTAAAAAATATACTTGGCCTTATATTAGTCTAGGAACTGAAAAAAAACAGAAAACATCTCATTAATAAAAAAATTCCGCAGAGGCCAAAAGTCCACAACAAATAAAACTTCAAACACAACAGCAACCATTCAGACAAAAGACTCCTTACACCTGAAAGCAAGGCCCTTTCATAATGATTAAGCAATGAGGAGCAGCTGGCCTAATTACAATGCCCCCCTGCCTGTGGGGGCATTGCCCTGCCCCCCTGCCTGTGAAACGGGTTGGTGCTGTCCATGGGCTTATTTTAAACGAAAGTGCTGGTTGTAGCTGTGCAAAAAGATTAAAGAAAGAAGTTTCATTGCTGCTCATGCATGTCATGTATTTTGAGAGCCTAATTTCTGATGTTTAAAAATGTATTTATTTTTAAAAAACTTATATACTCTAAGTTTAAATGCAACTAGGTGCGTTGAACTGGCGCTTCATTGAGACAAGGCCAGAGAGATAACAGAGGTAGTCCCTTTAATGAGGCCATTGTGATGTCATCCAGTGACAGAACCTCAGGCCTCTGACATTGAAACCCTGGATATGGACAATCTACGTTATGTATGTTATTGCTGGTACATTCCTCATTCTATTATGAGATAATGTTTCAGTTATGAATTATGAGTTGTGGAATTAGAAATCATTTAATTACATATTAAAAGACACCTAGCACTGGTTTCAGTGCAGTGCAAAATCACAATATAAGATCAGGTGTGACATCACAATATGAACATTCCAGTGAGCTGCCCAATGTTCTGAAGTCATTAGCATAAATAGACATTCTAACATTTTTGACCACTTTTTTCATGTTTTCAGATGAAAGAAGGTGAAAAATTGCAAAAATGCCTGTGAATGCCGATTCCCAGCCCTGTGCAGCTACGGGCAGCACTGACTCCTACTGTCCCATCCCAGAGAGAGCAGAGAAATTCAGCACCATGGACAGTGCACACACACACATTGACACACACACACACACAACAACATACACACACACACCCAGACATATACACACACACACACACACAACCATACGCACCCACACATATACACACGCACACACACACACACACACACATACAGCCATATGCACACACACACATTCACACAAAACATCACGCACACACATACACACACAGAGACATACACACACACACACAACCGTACGCACCCACGCATATACACACACGCAGACACAACCATACATACAGACACACACAACCATAGGCACCCACACATATACACACACGCACTCACAACCATACATACACACATACGCACAACCATACGCACACAGACATATACACACGTACACACACACAAACAACAATACGCACACACAGACACACAAACATACACACCCACACAAAATGACACGCACACACACACATACACACACACACAACCACACGCACACACACACACACACACACACACACAACCACACACACAGATGCACACACACTCACAACCACAGATAAACAAACACACACACACACACACACACACACGCAACCATATACACATACATACACACACACAAGTACACACACACACAAGCACAAACACCTCCATGGACACACACATGCGCGTGCGCACACACACACTCGTACCTGCACACATATACACCCACGCACACACACATACACACACACACACACACACACACACACAGACACACACACACACACACACAACCACAGATACACAAACACACACACACACGCAACCGTATACACCCACGCACACACACATGCACACACGCAGACGCACGCACACACACACACACACACACAACCATACACACACATACAAACACATACACCTCCATGCACACAAACACACACACACCCACACACATTTACACCCACGCACACACACATACACACAAACATATTAAACCGTAGAACGAATTCAGGTGCTGTTTTCAATCTAAAGTTATTCTTATAGTAACCTATTAAAAACTTAATGAAGACTTCCACATTATTGCACTGTAAATAACAACTGGATTATTATTATTATTTGACCTTTATTAAGCAGGATGGAAATAATGACAACAGTCTTCTTTTTTTGCGCTGAGGGTGTTTATCAGCGTATGCTTGCACCACTCTTGTGCACCCAATCATTTGCCTTATTGAACAGCCAATCAAATCTGTCCCTAACATGTGCCCTCCTACTGTTCAGTGAATCGCTGGAAATTATTACCTCATGTCCTCCTCTTATCTGTACAGTTTTAGTTTTACAGCGCAGAGGACAAACAGGGTCTCAGGCAGAGGAGAGTCTCCAGAAGAGGAGAGTTCAGATACAGTGATGCCGCCACTCTGTGCTGTTCTTGTGCTTTTCAGCAAAGTCTGTAAGTGTATAATTATTATTGACTTGTCAGCCAAAATAACATTACACTGGAACTGTATAGAGGCATTTATACAGAGATTGCTGTGGTTTTTAATTGCGTATTTGACACTGCCATTTGCATTGAAATATTGCTTTCTATCGTCCTACAGATGGTCTGCTTGGATATATAATTCAGCCTGATGCGCTTGTGCAAGTTAAGATCAGAGACACTGTGACTCTCCCATGCTTCTACTCTGGAAATTTTTATGATATCAGTTGGTATAAGCAGCCTCTTGGACAGAAGATTCATAAAATAGCTGTGCATTTTTTACGGTGAAAAAGATTCTGAATTTTTCAATGAATTTAAAAAACAATAAACGTTTTAGTGTTAATTCTTCAAACGGGAGCTTTAACCTGACTGTGTCACAAGTAGAGCCGTCGGATTCAGCCACATACCACTGCGCTCTTACAGTCTACAGAGAGACCAGCTTTGGAAATGGAACCACTTTAATGGTGATGGGTAAATATGAACCTTAGATGATACTTTATACTAGATTTTTTAATGTATGGACTATCAACAAAATACTTTGCTCACTGGTACAATACCAGTGAAATATTGCAGAAAAGTGTTTTTTTGGCGTATTGATACTCACCTGACCAATATTTTTTCATAAATAAACATCTGGAATTTGATTTTTAGAAAGTAAATTTAAATTATCCTTGAAATGCAGATCTTACTTTTAGGGTAGGGTTAGCCAAACTCTGTTTTGTGTGTTCGTGTATTGGTTCAGTGTTATGTTAAGATATATTAAGGTATGTTGTTGTTTAAGACACTGCATGTTTAGCCAAACACTGTAAATTTGCATTAATAATAAGAACTGTGGTAATAATAGTAATAATTGTAGCAAAGCACATATCTAATGATTGAGTCCAAGCACATGTCCTGTTAAGTTTTTAATCGTTAAAATTCTTCAGGTTCAGAGTCACACGGCAGGACAGTAGTACTGCAGCAGCCCGAGTCTGAGTCATTGCAGCCAGGAGACTCTGTGACTCTGCAGTGTACAGTCCACACTGAGACCTGTGCAGGAGAAACACAGTGTGTACTGGTTCAGACAGGGCTCAGGAGAGTCCCCTCCAGGAATCATTTACACCCATGGAAACAGGGGAGATGAGTGCCAGAGGAGCTCTGGGGCTGTGTCTCCCACACAGAGCTGTGTCTACAACTTCCCCAAGAGGAACCTCAGCCCCTCTGATGCTGGGACTTACTACTGTGCTGTGGCCACCTGTGAGGAGATCCTGTTTGGGAACGGGACCAAGCTGAATGTTGAGGGTAAGCAGTTTAGATACCACACAGACATCACCATGCAGAAGCAAGCCGAAATGCCTCTTGAATTTCGAGACACTCTCACATTCTGATAAAAAAAAAAACTGGGATAGCCAATGTTAGATATTCTTTTGTTTTGTTTTTTTTTGGTACCAGCTGGCACTAACGCAACTGATAGACACTATATCTAGAAATGTTACACCAAGATTATTAAAAAAAAATTCTTGGGGGAGCAGCGGCCAATAAGAAAATTGAAGTGCGGAATAAGCTGAATTAGACTGGCATCCAATCAATTAAAATACATTGCAAGTGATATGTATCGCCCATCGAAGCCTATCCTGATTTCCTGGGGATTAGATAATCAATACACTCCTCAGATATACTCCTCCTCAGAGCAGCAACTAACGGTCCCCCTACTGGATGATATGAAGTGACTAATGAAATACACGACAGAACTGCTACAACTGCTATGATATATGGTTAATATTAACCATAAATCGCAATAGGTAAAATAAATAATAATAATACTTATTATTATAATTATAAGAAGAAAAAAAAGAATGCAATTCAACACAATTTTATTTCTGTAGCGCTTCTTACGGAGAACTCTCACAAAGACACCTTTACAGAGTAGATCTAGGAAAGAGACAGAGCAAGCAGAAAAAAAAAATGAACTAGAACAAGAAGTACAAAAAGACGAACAACCTTTCGTTTTTTATTGTACACCATTAAAATTCAGAGCATAAAGTGACTTTCACAATTTCGTACACTCACCCAGCGGCTTATGTACATTTTCCTTTTACGGACACAGGAGCTGCATCAAACAACCAAGTGAGCGGAGAAGACATGGCGAGCAAACAGGTAAAAAATTAACTAGCGAACCTAAACTAAACTAACTAACTAAGTAAGTAAAAACTAACCAATAAATAAATAAATAAATAAATAAATAAAGTTCATTTCTTGTGATGATCTCCGTGCTACATTATTATCAGCATGTGAGTTGGTAATAATATGTGGTGTGTTCCCAGGTTTGCCTTGTTAGAGTCCACGAAGCAGCAATGAATTACGCTTGCTTTGACTTTCACCACCAAAACCCCAAGATGAGCGGCGGAACAAGAGGAATTGTAGAAAGAAACGTTTACACTCACGATAGTGAGATTTAGAGACTGCGAAGTGAATCTTTCCCCATAAAAATGTAATCTTTGTCACAAGAATGGATCAAAATGTTCCCTCACTGAAGTGGTGAACAGTTATGCCATGTGTCTGTAAATGATCCTCACATTTATCGGATTTGCCAAGAGCTGTGCTTGTTCTTATAGTTTTGCTGTTTTTTTCAAATATACAAAGTAAAACTTGTAAACAGAATACTCCCTGAACAATGTCTGATAAATGGTCCTCGATGTGTCGAGTCGGTTTGGGGCAGTAGTGTAGTACATTGGTTAGGGAACAGGACGTGGTTTACCTGGTTTCTCAGGTGATGCACTGCCCTCAGACCTGTTCCACTGAGCAAGGTTTTAACCCCAGTGACTTCAGTACTAATATTCAACTGTATAAAACTCAACTGGTGTTCACAGGTTAAATTATATAAGGTGTCGCTAAATGAATATCACACATAAATGGGGAGAGCGACCATTAAGACTTCAAAACAAGGGCAGACTGGTTAGTGTTGTCAGCAGTGATTCACCTGATTAGAACGAATCATATTGTTTTGCAATGTACAGTTGTTTGTGTTTTAAGGGCAGTCCAGTGATAAAAGTAAATAGATCCATTAATTTCGGGCTTCTAAACATAGTTTTCATGCTGGGCAAAGTGGGGTTTTTATTTCCCCAACTGTTTTATGAAAATGTCCAAATTTTGTTGTCTCTACCACTTTTCATACGAACCCTACAATAGGTCCATCACATACTTTACTTTGGTGTGCAACAGTTTGGCCACCGCCCGTCAAATTGCATGTCTTGATGATTTTATTAGATGCAAAGAAGCACCGTTTGTTTTGTTTTTGTTTTTTGTCTTTTTACTTCAGTGTTGCTCTCTTTTTGGGGGATCAGGCCTGGTTTTTTACCCAGTGTGTCTTTTCTGGATCAACTGTAAAGTGGCTTTTTGGTTAAAAAAAAAAAAGCTCAATACAGTTAACACGACATGCTCTAGGGTACAAACTCAAACATGACATGTTTTTATAAAAACTGTAATGCACATTGCTTTACATGTTCTGAATTTAACAGATTGAAATGGTAACATTGCACAAATTTGGGCTAACTTGTGTCAGTTAGCGGTTAGTAATACCTTATTTGGCAGAAATCACACCTTCTAAATGCCTCTTGTAGCGGCTAACAGTCATTCTATTGTTTTGCCTAAGAGTTTAACCACACCACCACCCCAATGCAAAATAGATCTACTCCCAAGCTCTCTAAATCTTCTCTTTAAATGTATCGTTGGGTTGTTGTGGCCAAGAGCTCCTCATTTTATCTGTCCAAAGCAAATTGTGCCAAAATGCCTCTGGTGCATGTAGCTGTTGTGTCCGTAGCTCCTTTGCAGTGGTATGTAAGTTATGCTTTGCATACATAACCAGTCCACAGGCAATGCTATTGGAGTTGTTTAGGCTAACACTGGCTGCCAAATGACTGCCTATATCAGACAATTAGGCTCTATAAATGATGTACATTCTATCACAATTCATCCTTCTGTATGAATACTGTCATTTGAAAATTTACTGAGATATTTTCTCCACATGGATATGTGTTGGACATACATACCAGGGCTGGATCTGGCACATCTACCGATAATGTGTGTTCCACTGCTTAGCCAGAGAAAACACTGCTTGTGGAATTAGGGTACTCTCTTGCATGCTTTAGAACAGCTGGACCTGCTTTCTGAAGGGCTAAGGCCTCTTGCTATCAGAGCCTCTCCCGGGTACCTTCAGTTATCCAAAAACACTTCCTGTATGCACAGCCAACAGCTCTCTTGTTGTTTCTCAGTTACTGATGTCTGGGTGCTGTAAATTTTAGAACAACTGGGCACCTTTCTGACAGAATGACTCAGTTGGCAGATTCCTTACCCCTGTGTACAGGGACAGAGCATGAAACAGACTCTCACATGTTCATGTACTTCCTTCAAGATGCCTGTCAGGTGTTTTCACAGGGGCTGATAATCTAGAGAACAAGGAGAGGAGTAATGCCCTTACCCAGGTTGGACTTGCTACGGTAAATTTTATTAGTTTTGACAGCATGAAATGATTACAATGGCCTGTTCGAATCTTACATGTGCAACATTACTGGTATTTTACCACCCCTCACCATATTGCAAACGATAACATCACACACCCTAAATATGCGAAATTGAAATTTAAAGCACAAAGACATTTCGACAGTGTTTTTGAATGTACACACGATTGTAAATTAATGCTAATTAAATAATTGGGGCAAAAAGCAGACATTTTTCCAGACTGGCTTCTTTCCCTTGAGAAAGGCTGTTTCTCCGCATTCTTGTGGCTTTGATGCAAATGCTATTTTTCAAGAAGTATATACATTTTTTATGGCTTTCAGAATGCTCTTGGTGATGATTTTTGTTAGATTTTTGGAAAAAATGGCATCCAAGTCCAAATAGTGTCAGTAAAATAATAAAATACCACACATTAAATTGTCACATAGAGAGAAACTTTGGCTGATAAGCTTC
>CM045885.1:10833615-10923615 GCA_025169545.1 Anguilla japonica | reverse complement strand
AGTCACACAACAGGACAGTAGTACTGCAGCAGCCCGAGTCTGAGTCAATGCAGCCAGGAGACTCTGTGACTCTGCAGTGTACAGTACACACTGAGACCTGTGCAGGAGAACACAGTGTGTACTGGTTCAGACAGGGCTCAGGAGAGTCCCCTCCAGGAATCATTTACACCCATGGAAACAGTAGCGATGAGTGCCAGAGGAGCTCTGGGGCTGTGTCTCCCACACAGAGCTGTGTCTACAACTTCCCCAAGAGGAACCTCAGCCCCTCTGATGCTGGGACTTACTACTGTGCTGTGGCCACCTGTGGGGAGATTCTGTTTGGGAATGGAACGAAGGTGAATGTTGAGGGTAAGGAAACAAATCAATCACATAGTGAAATCATTGTCTCAGAACATACTTCATCTGACATTATTGGATTATTGTTTAACATTTTCTAATTCATTTCTATATTGTTTGTTGCAAATTGTTTGCCATCCCTCATTTTCATTCTCATGCTGATCAGTTCATTGGACAGGCGTTCCAATCAATGTCTTTCTATTCTCTTATTAATAAAAAATCGTGCAGGGTGTTTACTAAATCTCGCTTTTAAAATGTCAGGGAATGACCATCTTCCTCTTTATTGCTTGGCGGGAGCTTTGACGTTGAGCGTGATCCTAAATATTGTCCTCGCTCTGAGGAGGAGAAAAGGCTGTGTGAATTGCAAAGGTAAGAGACAAAGATATCAATGTGCGGTATATGTTATGATTATCTTTGCAACATATTTGCAGATAAGTTTTTGTTAAATAATATCCGATTAGTTTGAAGCATGCAAAAGTGTAAAAATACTCAATATCTGAAAGGGTGCAGAGTCAAGAAAGGAATGTCAAATGTGAAAATATGTAAAGTGTTTACTGCAAAGTAGTTGGCTTTCAAAATTTGACAACAATTTTGTCATCCACATGTAAGGCCATTTCATTAATAGCATGCAGAAATATTCATATACCGTCCCATTTTTTTATTTTTTATTTATTTATTTATTTTTTGGTACCAGTTGGCACAAATCAAATTCCCACAAATCATTATTATTATTATTATTATTATTATTATTATTATTATTATTATTATTATTATTATTATTATAAGAAGAAGAAGAAGAAGAAGAAAAATAATGGAATTCAACACAATTTTATTTCTGTGTCGCTTTTTAGAGAACTGTCAAAATGACACTTTACAGAGTAGCTGGGAAAGAGACAGAGCAAAAAGAACAAAATAAAAAGAACAAGTGCAAGAAGTACAAAAAGAAGAACAGCTTTCTTATTTGATTATTCACCATTAAAAATCAGAGCATAAACTGACTAATTAATTTCTTACACACACCAGTGGCTTATGTACATTTTCCTTTTACCTACACAGGAGCTGCATCAAACAATGAAGTGAGCGGAGAAGACTTGGTGAGCAAACAGGTAAAGATATTAACTAGCTAACCAACTAACTAACTAACTAAGTAACTAACTAACTAACTAACTAACTAACTAACTAAATAAATAAATAAATAAATAAATAAATAAATAAATAAATAAAGTCAATTTCTGTGATGAATATCTGTGATACATTATTATCAGAATGAGGCGTAATCATATGTGGTGTGTCATGATTTTCTTTTTAGAGTCAAGAGGCAGCAATGAATTACGCTGCTTTGACTTTCAACACCAAGAAACCCAAAGTGAGGCGGAACAAGAGGGAAGTGGAGAAAGAAACGGTTTACTCCGATATGAGATTTAGAGACTTTGAGTGAAGCTTTTCAAATGTATCTTTGTCACAAGAATGATCAAACTGTTCCCTCACAAGAGTTGGTGAACATTATGCCATGTGTCTGTAAATGATGTCACATTTACAGGATTTGCCAAGAGCTGTGCTTGTTCTTATATTTTTGCTGTTTTTCAAATACACAAAGTAAAACTTGTACAGAATACTCCCTGACAGTGTCTGATAAATGGTCCTCAGTGTGTTGAGTCGGTTTGGGGCAGTAGTGTAGTACATTGGTTAGGGAACAGGACGTGTTACCTGGTTCTCAGATGAAGCACTGTCCTCATACCTGTTCCACTGAGCAAGGTTGTAAACCCCAGTGACTTCAGTATATATTAAACTGTACAAAACTCAACCGTGTACACAGATTATATTATGTAAGTGTCTGCTAAATGATATCCCAAAGAGATGGGAGAACATTAGGACTTCAAACAAGGACAGACTGTTATGACTCAGCAGTGATTCACTGATTAGATGGAATCATGATGTTTTGCAATGTACTGTTTTTGTGTTTCAGGGGTAGTCAATGATAAAAGTAAATAATAGATCCATTAATTTTGGGGTTCACAGGCATGGTACCTGCTGGGGAAAGTTGGGTTATTTCCCAAACTGTTTATGAAAGGTCAAATTCTGTCCTGACCACTCTTCACACAATGCAATAGTCATCACATACTTTGGTTTGCAACAGTTTGGCCACCACTGGTCAAATTGCATGTGTTGATAATTTTATTAATGAAAAGAAGCATAATTTTGTCTGAACTATTCCAGCTGAGAATGGGCTTACCCTCAATGGGCCTGTTCGTCATGCGACTTCTTCCCATTGGGGAGATTTTTCTTGCCTATATTTGAGTGTTTTTCTTCTCATTGGGGAATTGTTGTTGTTTTTTTATTCTGCTGTTTTTTTTTAACATCAATTGCTCTCTTTTTTAGGATTACGCCTGGTTTTTGCCCAGTGTTCTTTTCTGGATCAACTGTAAAGTGCCTTTGTGACAGTGTTTTGGTAAATAAAGCTCAATACAGTTAGCACGAAATCTCCAGGGTACAAACTCAAACATGACATGTTTTTATAAAAATTTTAATCCACAATTGCTTTACATTTCCTGAATTTAACAGATTGAAATGTAACATGCGCACAAATTTGGGTATCCTGTCAGTTAGCGGTTAGTAATACCTTATTTGGCAGAAATTACACCTTCTAAATGCCTCTTTTAGCGAGCTAACAGTCATTCTATTTTTGCCTAAGAATTTTACCACACCACCCCAAAGCAAAATATATCGACTCCCAAGCTCTCTACAACTTCTCTCCAAATGTATCTTTGGTTGTTGTGGCCAAAGAGCTCTCATTTTATCTGTCCAAAGCACGTTGTGCCAAAATGCCTCTGGTGCATCTAACTGTTGTGTCCGTAGCTCCTTTGCAGTGGTATGTAAGTTTTGCTTTGCATACATAACCAGTCTACAGGCTGTGCTATTGGAGTTATTAGGCTAACACTGGCAATGAAATGACTCCATATATCAGACAATCAGGGTGTATAAATGAGATACATTTCTATCACAATGCATCTTACTGTATGAATACTGTCATTTAAAATTTTACGGAGACATTTTCTCCACATGGATATGTTTGGACATCCATACCAGGGCTGGATCTGGCACATCTACCGATATGTGTGCCACTGCTTCGGCAGAGAAAACCTTGTTGTGGATTAGGGTACTCTCCTGCATGCTTTTGTAAGGAATTAGATTTAGTTGCAGGGAGGAAAACATCTTTATCTGACTCCATTAACTTCAAATCCTGTAAAGTGAAGATGTATGTGAATACAGGTTCACGTATACGTGCATTGGCTTTTCTGAAAAAGGGAAAAACTGTTCATTATGACACAATATGACCGTTGGCAATTACCGAAGATAGGCAGTTTCAGTGATAGAAAAGGTGAACACTTTATTTTACAAAGCAAGACAAAAGACCACTATGAAAAGAAAAGACATACAAACCAACAAACTAGGACAAAGAAAAGGAACATAAAATGAGTATTGATGAATGCCCAAATATTCTGTACAGCAAAGACTATGGTACCAGGAGAACTGTTAAGCAGATTCTCCCCGAATGTTTCTTTGGACTTCCCTTAAATCCAATCCTGAGAAAGCCTTCCACACCCCACAGCTCCCTGGGTTTGCCCAAATAAGGTCTGGACATGAATAGGCCGGTAACATCTGCCCCACCAAGAGACCCCCTTACTCCTCCAGAAAGAGAGAAACTGCACTTCCCCCCTACTCTGTAGACAAAGGAGAAGTATCAAAATCCAGTGACAGTAATAAGATACTTTGTACAATGGCATGTGATCCTATGACTTTACCTATCAATTCTCCAAATACTTCTCTATGGGTGACCCATGGTGGTGACCCATCTGTGACCCAGACACTTATGTAGGCATGCCTATGTATAAATATACTACGCTTTACATACTTGTGATTATAACCCCACATACCATGTCATACCCGTTCAGTGTCCTTGTCTATGTATGATATTATTCACAGTCCCCCACATTTATCATATCATCCTTAGTTATCTGCATGCAAATACATATGATGCATTTTTTCAGTCCATGGTAGTAGTTGTGTCTGACACAGGGGAGCCTGGGTCATTGTCAATGGATTGCAGAGCAGCCGTTTATGTCCCCCAATTGAAGTTCTTCTCGACCCTCCACCTGGTATGGCCATAGCTCCAAGAGGGAAATATCCTGTCATCAGAATTCTCCAACTCTTCCAGGAGGATAAGCCATTTGAAGATTGCAAAAGACAGTCCCATGCAGCTTTCAGCTGCAGTCCCCATCCTGGGGCATTTTATGGCTCCACTCAGCTCCACTCATGTACGGCAGTGGAATTTTTACAACTCCACCTGTGTGCATGCCATGGAAGAATATGTCCCGTTGTGAAGGGACAACAGAGTTGATTAGGAAAATTGAAATTTTACCTTACACTTTAGAACCGCTGGACATGCTTTCTGAAGGCTAAGGCCTCTTGCTAGCAGAGCCCTCCCTGTACCTTCAGTAGCAAAAACACTTCCTGTATGCACAGCGACAGCTCTCTTGTGTTCTCAGTTACTGATGCTGTGCTGTACATTTTAGAACAACTGGGCACATGTTCTGACAGAATGACTCAGTGGCAGATTTCTTCCTGTGTACAGGGACAGAGCATGAACAGACTCTCACATGTTCATGTACTTCCTGCAGAGATGCCTGCCAGGTGTTCAATGCCCTTACCCAGAATGGACTTGCAACTATAAAGTATTTAGTTTTGACAGCATAATATTAAACAATGACCCTAAAATAACAAAAGGGAGGCCTTAAAGGTCACATGGACAAATACCTTGGCTGATATGCTTCCTGCTCTGAGTTCACTGCACTGCTCATTGTTTCTGAAAGCTTTGCACACGGCTCTCTCTTTCATTACAAGTAAAATGTGTTTGTCTGTTTCAGACTGCTCTGTTGTGGTGATAGGTGAGGTCCAGTTATTTTTCACTCACAGCCTTATACATTCAGCTCTACACAGACCAGAGCTGCACAGGAAGACTGACCTGCAGCTCCTCCCTCTCTCAGCGCTGAAACCACACTGACGCTCCAATCAAATTTATTCAACTCACATCAGGCCATCTTTCCGTTACACGAGACCAGATTAGAGCGGCATTGAAACCAGTGAGCTTTAATTTGAAATCTGTTTCCAAGATATAAATATATATGCAATGAGTCTGAAATGATGTGATCACTCAGCATCTTGATCATTCCACTCCTTTTCCTGCCCTGATGGTACATTCCATGTTCATGTGACCAGCTGTGGTGACACGGGACATTAAAGTGTTCTACTCATTCAGGACATGCAGCATTCTTCATAATGAATGTATGTAGTGAGTAAAGTCTAGAGCAGAATGGACTCACATGAAACTATCCTTGTATCATGGGGGAGGTGGGGGGGTTTGACAAACAAGGTGTGAGTGCATAGCTGAGGGGGAAGAGAGAGTGTGTGTCTGCGTGTGTGCGTGTGTGTGTGTGTGTGTGTGACCAAAGAGAGCAGTATCCCAGCAAGTTAGGTTCCATTGGGTACTAGGGGGCAGGGGGCAGGGCAGTGTTAATTATTTTCCGGTACTGTTTTTGTTTCCTGCTTATAACGTCTTTCCTTTGGAGCGGGCTAGAGATCACGCTCTGAGACCTGCTGGCTGGTCTGAGGGGGTGTTTTTTGCACAGTGCTGGAGGTGCTGCTCTCTCTGTAGTTTGGTCGGACTCTCTGGCCACTGACTCAAAACAACACGTCTATGCTCTGCCTTTGTGGTTTCCTCTGCATGCACCCCTTTCATACGTCACCTAGTACCCCCTCCCCCTCTCTCTCGCTCTCTCTCTCCTTACTATACATCAGAGGGATATAAACCATCTGTGCTCTCTTGATATAATCAGTGATTATATGCATTAGCCCACAAACTGAAAAACTACTGAAAAAACTTCATTAAAAAAAAAAATACAGATTGAGTCAACTGGAACCAACAATCGTGCAGATGCAAAACGTCAAAAGACACCCTCAACAACAACCTTTCACAACAAAAGTATAACAATCCTTACAACTGTGAGCAAGGCCCTTTTATGAGGCCCAGTGAATAGGCGATGGGGAGCAGTTGGTCTAATTGCAAAGAGCCACGCCTGCCCCCCTGCCTGTGAGAAGGGCCTGTCCTGTCCATGGTCCTGCAGCTCTCCCAGGTTGCTAGAATACCTGGGTGCTGGAGGGACAGCACATCATCACCTGTCCTGGCAACACAACCAGCACAGCTTAAATTTTATATGAAAGTGCTGGTTGCAGTTATGGGAAAAAATAAAAGGCACACATTTTGAAAAAAGTGTTATTCCTGCTCATGCATGTCATGTATACTTTATGATGTTTTAAAATGTATTTATTCTTAAAAAACTAATATAATCTAAGTTTAAATGCAACTAGGTGTAGTGAATTGGCGCTTCATTGAGACAAGGCCAGGAGAGATAACAGAGATAGTCCCCTTAATGAGGCCATTGTGATGTCATCCAGTGACAGAACCTCAGGCCTCTGACATTGACACCCTGGATATGGACAATCTACATTATGTATGTTATTGCTGGTACATTGCTCATTCTATGATGAGAAAATGTTTCAGTTATGAATTATGAGTTGTGGAAATAGAAATCATTTAATTACATGTTAAAAGACACCTCGCACTGGTTTCATTGCAGTGCAAAATTACAATATAAGATCAGGTGTGACATCACAGTATGACCATTCCAGTGAGCTGCCCAATGTTCTGAAGTCATTAGCATAAATAGACATTCTAACATGTTTGACCACTTTTTTCATGTTTTCAGATGAAAGAAGGTGAAAAATTGCAAAAATGCATGTGAATGCAGATTCCCAGCCCTGTGCAGCTACGGGCAGCACTGACTCCTACTGTCCCATCCCAGGGAGAGCGGAGAAAATCAGCACCATGGACAATGCACACATAAACACACACACACACACACACACACACACACACACACACACACAAAAACACACACACACACCCAGACATATACACACACGCACAGGCACACGCACACACACACACACACACAACCATATGCACACACACAGACACACACACAACAATACACACATACACACAACCATACGTGCCCTCAAATATGCACACACACGTGCACAGACACACACACACACAAAACGACACGCACACACATACACACACACACACACACACACAAAATGACACGCACACACACACACACACACACACAAACATACACACACACACACTCACAACCATACGCACCCACACATATATACACACACACACACACACAACAATACACACCCGCACATATACACACAAACTCACACACACAAACACACAAAACGACACACACACACACACACACACACACACACACACACACACACACACACACACACAAGCACACGTACACACAAACCCACACACACACACACGCACACACACACACACACACACACACACACACATATACACACACAGATGCACACAAACCCACACACACACACAACCACAGATACACAACACACACAAACACATACACCACACACATACACAGGGAACCATTTACACATACACACACACGAGCACACACACACACACGCACACAACCATGCACACAAAATCAAACACATACACACATACACCTCCATGCACACACTTATACACACACACACACACGCACACACAATACACACAGACACACATACACAGACACATACGCCTCCATGTACGCGCATATACGCGCGCACGCGCACACACACACAATCACGCACACACACATATAAACACCCATGCACACACACATACACACACATATATTAAACCGTAGTACGAATTAGGGTGCCATTTTCAATCTAAAGTTATTCTTATAGTAACCTATTAAAAACTTTGTGAAGACTTCCACATTATTGCACTGTCAATAACAACTGAATTATTATTATTATTTGACCTTTATTAAGCAGCATGGAAATAATGACAACATTTTTCTTTTTTTGCACTGAGGGTGTTGATCAGCGTATGCTTGCACCACTCTTGTGCACCCAATATTTTGCCTCATTAAACAGCCAATCAAATCTGCCCCTGACATGTGCCCTCCTACTGTTCAGTGAATGACGAGAAATTATTATCTCAAGTCCTCCTTTCATCTGTACAGTTTGAGTTTTACAGCGCAGAGGACAAACAGGGTCTCAGGCAGAGGAGAGTCTCCAGAAGAGGAGAGTTCAGATACAGTGATGCCACCACTCTGTGCCATTCTTGTGCTTTTCAGCAAAGTGTGTAAGTGTATAATTATTATTGACTTGTCAGACAAAATACCTTTACATTGGGACTGTATAGAGCTATTTGTACAGAGATTGCTGTGTTTTTTAATTGCGTATTTCACACTGCCATTTGCATTGAAATATTGCTTTCTGTCATTCTACAGATGGTCTGCTAGGGAATATAGTTCAGCCTGACACGCTGGTGAGAGCTCAGATCGGAGACACTGTGACTCTCCCATGCTTCTACTCTGCACAATCATTTCAAGATATCAGTTGGTATAAGCAGCCTCTTGGCAGAAGCTTCAGCGCATAGCAAGGCATAATTACTTGGAAAAAAAATCTTGTATTTTTCAATGAGTATAAAGACAATATACGTATTACTTTTAAAGTTTCAAACGAGAGCTTTCACCTGACTGTGTCACAAGTAAAGCCGTCGGATTCAGCCATGTACCACTGCGTTATGAGGCACTTGAAAGAGACCATCTTTGGAAATGGAACCACTTTAATGGTGATGGGTAAATATGAACCTAAAATGATGCTTTACACTAGTTACAGGATTGCGACAAAATACTTTGCTCACTGGCACAATACCAGTGAAATATTACAGAAAAGTGTTATTTTTGGTGAATTGATACTCACCTGATCGATATGTTATCAAATCTAAACATCTGGAGTTTGTTGTTTAAAAAAGTGAATTTAAATTGTCCTTGAAAAGCAGATCTTTCTTTTAGGGTAGGGTTAGCCAAACTCTGTTTTGTGTGTTTGTGTATTGGTTCAGTGTTATATTAAAATATATTAAGGTATGCTGTTGTTTAAGACATTGCATGTTAAGCCAAACACTGTAAATTTGCATAATGATTTTCTAAAGTCTTTAATGCAACATCACAAATCGACAAATAGGCAGTTTCATATGCATTGGTCACTAATCCAGATTGGGAAGTTCAGCAACGGCCTAGATTCAATACTGTGGTAATCATGGTAATAATTGTGGCAAAACACTTATCTAATGATTGAGTCCAAGCACATGTCCTGTTATGTTTTTAATTGTTAAAATTCTTCAGGTTCAGAGTCACACAACAGGACAGTAGTACTGCAGCAGCCCGAGTCTGAGTCAATGCAGCCAGGAGACTCTGTGACTCTGCAGTGTACAGTACACACTGAGACCTGTGCAGGAGAACACAGTGTGTACTGGTTCAGACAGGGCTCAGGAGAGTCCCCTCCAGGAATCATTTACACCCATGGAAACAGTAGCGATGAGTGCCAGAGGAGCTCTGGGGCTGTGTCTCCCACACAGAGCTGTGTCTACAACTTCCCCAAGAGGAACCTCAGCCCCTCTGATGCTGGGACTTACTACTGTGCTGTGGCCACCTGTGGGGAGATCCTGTTTGGGAACGGGACCAAGCTGAATGTTGAGGGTAAGCTTCTTTAAATGTATGTACGGCATGATAGTACATTTAGAATTAATTCATAATTGTCATGTAAAACTATAATTATGTATGAAAATATTTTGATTTTTACATAATTTTTATAGTAGTGACAATAAAAAAATCTCAACTTCATTCACAACACCCTAAACAAATATTTATATTTCAGGAGGTGAATTATACACGCTTGTCTGGCTCTCGATCATACGGACTGGAGTTCTCTGCTGCATCTTGCCCATATTTGTCCTCATCTATTGCAAAAAGGTGTAAATAATTATACTATTATGGGATTCATATCATTAAATCGTCCAGCGAATCATATTCATATTAATACCTCCTTCTTATAATGACTTTTTTCCAGAACACAATCCCTGTTTACAAATTACCCCCGTGTATGAATCCTAATTTTGGCATAATAGCATATGACAGCTGATGTTACTCAAACAATGTAATGCAATTAAAATGATTTTCAGTCATTTGAAATGGTTATGATTATTTTCCTGATACTCAGAACTATTTGAACACAGACAATCATAACAGATGGACTTTAGTCTGAAACTGAAAATACAAGAAGCATTTAAGTCAGTCTACGATAGCTGCTGGATCTTTGTGAAGGAATGTTATTGTGGCCTGTTTGAGGGATCAAATGCATTTTTAGAGAAAACACATATAATAATGACTTAATGATACAAATGAAGATATACTTCAGTACAGAAAGTCCATGAACAGAACTTTGGTACTGAGAGCTAATGGTTTTCAAACAGCAGCATCAAACCGGGCGGGCAGGGTGGCATAGTGGTTAGCACTGTTGCCTCGCAAGAAGGTTAGGCGCACTCCTGCAGTTGACCAAGGCACTGGCCTCAGAACTGGAGTTGGTCCCCAGGCGCTGCACTGTGGCTGGCCACTGCTCCTAAGTATCTAGGATGGGTCAGATGCAGAGGACAAATTACCCCACGGGGTTCAATGAAAGTATCTATCTAAACACACAGGTGAGAGAGAGAGTACATTTGAAATGCCTGTAATGTAACAGTATCTTAAGACTGTTATCGCCATTCGTCTTTTTATGACAGAAATGTATCATGGTGTGGTCCAGCCAATATTTTCGGTGCTGTAAATAAAACCTGTATAGATCAGTAATGGCAAATGCTCATGCTTAACCTCCTTTCACATATTCATGCAGAGTGTGTCTCATTGATGGTTATTCATTTCTACTAAGGGCTAATGCTACATGTATAGCAGGCTGTGCCTTTAAAACAGGCCTTATGAGGGCCTGGTTGCCATTCAGTCTCAGGTCTGTCTGTTCTGCCCAGCATTGTGACCTGGTGGCAAAGATACATTTGTGCCACACAGAAAAATTTGTCAGTTTCAAACTATATTAGTTACACAGTTTCTTGTAAGCATCACATTGTACATGGAAAGGTCCCAGCGTTAAATGTCTGACCAGTTTTCGAGTTGCATTTTGTCGGGCCTCAACTCAAAGTTAAGACATGCCGTAACATTTGGAACCCGAACAGTACTTACTTGGAGCTAATTTAAGCTGCTTTAGCTTCATAGTTCTCATTAATCTTGGAAGGTAGATTTTGCACTGAACATCCAGGCATTAGAGTGACAAGTGTAAAGCATACAAGAAAAAAAAAAATCAACTAGCATAATGTGGGCATGATGCACTTTTCTCTTTGGTGGGTTCATGGGTCTATATCAAGTTTGGTCATGAGAGTGGACTGCCCTGCGAACAGTGCCAGTGCTATGTCAGTTTCTAAAGAGCTCCAAGGAGCTTTCAGGGAACGTAGGAACCTTTGTCAGGGAGTAGGATAGCCCCGCCCCTGCCACTATTGCATAGATTCACAAATATCATGATCACTTTTCTACAAAGGATCATCATCCACAGTGTGAACATCATCATCATCATCATCATCATCATCATCATCATCATCATCATCATCATCGTCATTGTTAACATCACGAATACCACCACCTCATCATCATCATCATCATCATTGTCATAATTTTTCACTTTATTTCAGACAATGAACAATTTGACTGGTATTCTCGTCTGTATGCAGGCAGTCTATCTCTAAAGGATGTTTAGAGATAGACATCAGAATGACACCCTGGTCAGTCACTACGTACAGTACCATGAAGTTTTGATCCTGACAAGTATATCCACAAAACAGGAAATTATGAATCAATTTGCATAATTTAATAATCATTAAAATAATAAAAACAAAAACAGAGTTACTGGTGTTGAATCCAATGAACGTAAACCAAACAGTTTTATATACGGTACGTACAGTACAGACACACAAGCAATTAACTGCATTTGTAATGGAATTCCACACAGGTCTGATTATAGATCCCTCAAGAATGGAAGTTTTGTGACTTGATGTTCATGCTCTCACCCTCCCCCTGGTGTCAGGTGCTGGGAATGCACCCTTTCTCTGAGGAAGAGTGGTGAACATGTACTCAGCTGCTGTGTAGCATTAATCACACTCGACCCATTCTTTTGCATTTTACAGAGATGCCTGTGTTTTGTGACCATGGTTCACATCATAATGTTATTTGCCAAAAAGTCAAGGGCTGCAGGTAGTATGGCGGTGGGGTTGGTAGGGTGACAGTTATTCTGCTTGTTTTGGGGAGGAACTCTCAAAACATTTCCATAAAACATACATTTTTATGTCTTTTAAAATGCTCTTGGGACAGAGTAATTCTAGCTGAAGGGTACAGTAATAAACGGAAGACATTAAAGGTCACATTGGCAGGCACTTTGGCTGATATATTTCCGTCTCTGAGTTCACTGCACTGCTCATTGCTTCTGAATGCTTTAACACACGGTTCTCTCTTTCATTACAAGTAAAATGTGTTTGTCTGTTTCAGACTGCTCTGTTGTGGCGACAGGGGAGGTCCAGTTATTTTCCACTCACAGCCTTATACATTCAGCTCTACACACACCAGAGCTGCACAGGAAGACTGACCTGCAGCTCCTCCCTCTCTCAGCGCTGAAACCACATTGATACTCTGATAAAATTTATTCACTTCACACCTCAGGCCATCTTTCCATTGCACGAGACCAGAAAAGAGCGGCTTAGAAACCTGTGCATTTTTTTTATAATCTCTCTCCAAGATTTAAATATATACTCAATAAGTCTGAAATGATGTGATCACTCAGCATCTTGATCATTCCACTCCGTTTCCTGCCCTGATGGTACATTCCATGGTCACGTGACCAGCTGTGGTGACACGGGACATTAAAGTGTTCTACTCATTCAGGACATGCAGCATTCTTCATAATGAATGTATTTAGTGAGTAAAGTCTAGAGCAGAATGGACTCACATGAAACTATCCTTGTATCATGGGGGAGGTGGGGGTGTTTGACAAACAGGGTGTGAGTGCATAGCTGAGGGGGAAGAGAGAGTGCGTGCTTGCGTGTGTGCGTGTGTTTGTGTGTGCGTGTGTGCCTGTGTGTGTGTGTGTATGTGTGTGTGTGTGTGTGTGTGTGTGTGTGCGTGTGTGACCAAAGAGAGCAGGATCCCAGCAAGTTAGGTTCCATTGGGTCCTAGGGGGCAGGGGGCAGGGCAGTATTAATTATTGTCCGGTACTGTTTTTGTTTCCTGTTTATAACGTCTTTCCTATGAGAGTGCGCTAGAGATCATGCTTTGACACCTGCTGGCTGGTCTGAGGGGGTGTTGGTTGCACAATGCTGGAGGTGCAGCTCTCTCTGTAGTTTGGTCGGACTCTCTGGCCACTGACTCAAACAAAACCTCTGTGCTCTGCCTGTGGCATGCACCCCTTTCATATGTCACCTAGTACCTCCCACACCCCCCCCCCCTCTCCTTACGATACTTCAGAAGGATCTAAACCATCTGCGCTCTCTTGATATTAACAGTGATTATATGCATTACCCCACAAACTGAAAAACTACTGAAAAAACTTCATTAAAAAAAAAAATACAGATTGAGTAAACTGGAACCAACAATCGTGCAGAGGCAAAAAGTCAAAAGACACCCTCAAATACAACCATTCACAACAAAAGAATAAGAATCCTTACAACTGTGAGCAACTGTGAGGCCCTTTTGTAAGGCCCAGTGAATAGGTGATGGGGAGCAGTTGGTCTAATTACAAAGAGCCACACCTGCCCCCCTGCCTGTGAGAAGGCC
Organism: Anguilla japonica; assembly: GCA_025169545.1. Taxonomy (NCBI): domain Eukaryota; kingdom Metazoa; phylum Chordata; class Actinopteri; order Anguilliformes; family Anguillidae; genus Anguilla; species Anguilla japonica. Next base: position 10,909,411 of record CM045885.1, on the reverse strand, counting down.
CTGTGCTGTCTATGGTCCTGCAGCTCTCCCAGGTTGCTGGAATACCTGGGTGCTGGAGGGACAGCACATCATCACCCTTCCTGGAGCCACAACCTGCAAAGCTTAGATTTTAAACGAAAGTGCTGGTTGCAGTTCTGCAAAAAGATAAAAAGCACACATTTTGAAAAAAGTTTCATTGCTGCTCATGCATGTCATGTATTTTGAGAGCCTAATTTATGATTGTGGCAAACACACCTGCCACAGGCCACCGAAGTGGCTTTCCACGGGGCCCTCCAGCACAGAGTCACAGGGAGATGATGTTCCAACAGTCCAGATTTATTTACAAGGGTTTGGCAAGATGTTACAGCCAAAGTGAGCAGATCTTAAACACTGTCATGACAGAGAAGCTTTCCGGAGTGGGTGGGGATGGCAGATTTAACCTGTGCGCAGTGATTACCTCACTACGCACAGGTGCAGCCACTCCTGTTCCTGGGTCCAATTAGCCTGGCCAATTATCTAATTCTTAACCAATTATCCAATTGGCCAGGTCTAATTAGCTTGACCCAGGGCAGGTGTGGCTGCTTAAACCAGCCATCTCCACACCACAATGATGTTTAAAAATGAATTTATTCTTAAAAAACTTATATACTCTAAGTTTAAACGCAACTAGGTGTATTGAACTGGTGCTTCATTGAGACAAGGCCAGGAGAGATAACAGAGGTAGTCCCCTTAATGAGGCCATTGTGATGTCATCCAGTGACAGAAGCTCAGGCCTCAGACATTGACACCCTGGATATAGACAATCTATGTTATGTATGTTATTGCTGGTACATTGCTCATTCCATGATGAGAAAATAGTTCAGTTATGAATTATGAGTTGTGGAATTAGAAATTAATTAATTACATGTTAAAAGACACCTCGCACTGGTTTCAGTGCAATGCAAAATCACAATATAAGATCAGGTGTGACATCACAGTATGAACATTCCAGTGTGCTGCCCAATGTTCTGAAGACATTAGCATAAATAGACATTCTAACATTTTTGACCACCTTTTTCATGTTTTAAAATGAAAGAAGGTGAAAAATTACAAAAATACATGTGAATGCAGATTCCCAGCCCTGTGCAGCTATCGGCAGCACTGACTCCTACTGTCCCATCCCAGAGAGAGCAGAGAAATTCAGCACCATGGACAATGCACACATAAACACACATGCAAAAACACACACACACACAGACACGCACACACACACAACCATACACACCCACACATATATACACACACACACACACACACACACGCACAACAATACAAACATACACACAACTATACACGCCCACACATATACACACACACACGCACACACACACACATACAGCCATATGCACACACACACACACACACACACACAAAACGACACGCACACGCCTACACACACACACACACACCCACCAGTACACACAAATACACACACAAACGCACACACACACACACACATACACACACACAGATGCACACACACTCACACACACACACAACCACAGATACACAAACACACACACACATACACACGCAACCATTTACACATACACACACATCCACACACACACACAAGCACACACACACACGCACACAACCATACACACAAACACACACACACAGACACATACACCTCCATGTACACGCATATATGCGCGCGCGCACACACACACACACACGGACACACACATACACACACATATATTAAACCGTAGTACGAATTAAGGTGACATTTTCAATCTAAAGTTATTCTTAAAGAAACCTATTTAAAACTATGTGAGGACTTCCACATTATTGCACTGTAAATAACAACTGAATTATTATTATTATTTGATCTTTATTAAGCAGGATGGAAATAATGACAACATTGTTCTTTTTTTGCACTGAGGGTGTTTATCAGCGTATGCTTGCACTACTCTTGTGCACCCACTAATTTGCCTCATTAAACAGCCAATCAAATCTGCCCATGACATGTGCCCTCCTACTGTTCAGTGAATGACGAGAAATTATTATCTCAAGTCCTCCTTTTATCTGTACAGTTTGAGTTTTACAGCGCAGAGGACAAACAGGGTCTCAGGCAGAGGAGAGTCTCCAGAAGAGGAGAGTTCAGAAACAGTGATGCCACCACTCTGTGCTGTTCTTGTGCTTTTCAGCAAAGTCTGTAAGTGTATAATTATTATTGACTTGTCAGACAAAATAACTTTACATTGGGACTGTATAGAGCTATTTATACAGACATTGTTTTTTATTGTGTATTTCACACTGCCATTTGCATTGAAATATTGCTTTCTGTCTTCCTACAGATGGTCTGCTTGGGAATATAATTCAGCCTGACATGCTGGTTCGAGTTAAGATCGGAGACACTGTGACTCTCCCATGCTTCTACTCTGTACAAGGATTTAATGTTATCAGTTGGTATAAGCAGCCTCTTGGACAGAAGATTCAGCACATAGCAATGCAAAATTATTTTGAAACAGATCTTGAATGTTTCAATGAGTTTAGAAACAGCACACGCCTCAGTGCTAAAGCAGCAAACGGGACCTTTAACCTGACTGTGTCACAAGTAGAGCCGTCGGATTCAGCCACATACCACTGCGCTTATACGCCCTTCAGAGAGACCAGCTTTGGAAATGGAACCACTTTAATGGTGATGGGTAAATATAAACCTAAAATGATGCTTTACACTAGTTGCAGGCTTGCAACAAAATACTTTGCTCACTGGCACAATACCAGTGAAATATTGCAGAAAAGTGTTATTTTTGGTGAATTGATACTCACCTGATCGATATGTTATAATTAAAAAACATCTGATATTTGCTTTTTAAAAGTGAATTTAAATTATCCTAGAAATATAGATTTTTCTTTTAGGGCAGAGTTAGCCAAAGTCTGTTTTCTTGTGTTTGTGTATTGGATCAGTGCTGTTTTATGATATATTAAGGTATGTTGTTGTTTAAGACACTGCATGTTTAGCCAAGCACTGTAAATTTGCATTATGATTTTCTAAAGTCTTTAATGAAACATCACAAATAGACAAAAAGACAGTTTCGCGGGAATTGGTCACTAATCCAGATTGGGAGGTTCAGCCACGGCCTAGATTCAATACTGTGGTAATTATGGTAATAATTGTAGCAAAACACGTATCTAATGAATGAGTCCAAGCACATATCTTATTATGTTATTAATTGTTAAAATTCTTTAGGTTCAGAGTCACACAACAGGACAGTAGCTCTGCAGCAGCCCGAGTCTGAGTCAGTGCAGCCAGGACACTCTGTGACTCTGCAGTGTACAGTACACACTGAGACCTGTGCAGGAGAACACAGTGTGTACTGGTTCAGACAGGGCTCAGGAGAGTCCCCTCCAGGAATCATTTCCACCCATGGAACCAGGAGTGATGAGTGCCAGAGGAGCTCTGGGGCTGTGTCTCCCATACAGAGCTGTGTCTACAACTTCCCCAAGAGGAACCTCAGCCCCTCTGATGCTGGGACTTACTACTGTGCTGTGGCCACCTGTGGGGAGATCCTGTTTGGGAAAGGGACCAAGCTGAATGTTGAGGGTAAGGAAACAAATCAATGACATAGTAAAAGCATTATCTCAGAACATACTTCATCTGACACTATTGGATTATTGTTTCACATTTTCTAATTCATTTCTATATTGTAAGTTGTATATTGTTTGCCATCCCTCATTTTCATTCTCATGCTGATCAGTTCGTTGTACAGGTGTTCCAATCAATGCCTTTCTATGCTCTTATTAAGATTTTTCTTGCAGGGTGTTTACTAACTCTTGCTTTTAAATTGTCAGGAAAGAAAGCCCTTCCTCTTTATTGCTTGGCGGGAGCTTTGACATTGAGTGTGATCCTAAATATTGTCCTCGCTCTGAGGAGGAGAAAAGGCTGTGCAAATTGCAAAGGTAAGAGACAAAGATATCAATGTGCGGTATATGATATGATTATCTTTGACAACATATTTGCAGTTAAGTTTCTGTTAAATAAAATCAGGCTAGCATGAAACATCGTACATCGTAAATATACTCAATATATTAAAGGGCGCAGAGTCAAGAAAAGAATGTCAACTGTGAAAAAGTGTTTGCTGCAAAGTCGTTGGCTTTCAAAATTTGACAACAATTTTGTTATTCACATGTAAGGCCATTTCGTAAATAAAAACCAAATTATAGACAATATAGCTATAATGTGACCCTAAGCTTATTTAATAAAATTCTTGAGCAGAAGGCAATAAGATTGAATGTGGAATAAGTAGAATTAACTGGGATCCAACAAGTTAAAATACTTTTTAAGTCATATGTAATCTCCTTTGAAGCCTACCCTGATTCCCTGGTGATTATATAATAGATGCATTCTTCAAATATACTCCTTTTCTGAGCAGCAACTTACGGTACTACTATGGTGAACATAATTGACTATATGAAATACTACTACCAGAGCTGCTATGACTGCTATGAATATTATTGTTAATAGTACCATTATTATTATTATTATTATTATTATTATTATTATTATTATTATTATTATTATTATTATTAATAATAATAATAATAATAATAATAATAATAATAATAATAATTATTATTCTTATTATTAATATTATTATTATTATTATCATCATTATTATAAGAAGAAGAAAAAGAATGCAATTCAACACAATTTAATTTCTGTAGCGCTTATTACAGAGAACTGTCACAAAGACACTTTACAGAGTGGCCAGAAAAGAGACAGAGCAAAAAGAACAAAAAAAAGAACAAGAACAAGAAGTACAAAAAGAAGAACAGCTTTCTTATTTGATTGTACACCATTAATATTCAGAGCATAAACTGACTAATTAATTTCTTACACCCACCAGCAGCTTATGTACATTTTCCTTTTACTGACACAGGAGCTGCATCAAACAACCAAGTGAGCGGAGAAGACTTGGCGAGCAAACAGGTAAAAATATTAACTAGCTAACTAACTAACTAACTAACTAACTAAGTAAGTAACAAACTAACCAACTAACTAAATCAATCAATCAATCAATCAATCAATCAATCAATCAATCAATCAATCAATCAATCAATCAATAAATGAATAAATAAAGTTCATTTCTGTGATGAATATCCGTGCTACATTATTATCAGAATGAGGGGTAATAATATGTGGTGTGTCATGTTTTTCTTTTTAGAGTCAAGAGGCAGCAATGAATTACGCTGCTTTGACTTTCACCAACAAGAAACCCAAAGTGAGGCGCAACAAGAGGGAAGTGGAGAAAGAAACGGTTTACTCCGATATGAGATTTAGTGACCTCGAGTGAAGCTTTCCATAAAAATGTATCTTTGTCACAAGAATGATCAAACTGTTCCCTCACTAGAGTTGGTGAACATTATGCCATGTGACTGTAAATGATGCCACACTTTTAGGATTTGGCAAGAGCTGTGCTTGTTCTTATATTTTTGCTGTTTTTCAAATACACAAAGTAAAACTTGTACAGAATATTCCCTGACAGTGTCTGATAAATGGTCCTCAATGTGTTGAGTCGGTTTGGGGCAGTAGTGTAGTACATTGGTTAGGGAACAGGACGTGTTACCTGGTTCTCAGGTGAAGCACTGCCCTCATACCTGTTCCACTGAGCAAGGTTGTTAACCCCAGTGACTTCAGTATATATTCAATTGTATAAAACTCAACTGTGTGCACAGGTTAAATTATGTAAGTGTCTGTTAAAAGATATCACACAGAGATGGGAGCGTGAAACATTAGAACTTCAAATCAGGGTCAGACTGTTAATGTGTCAGCAGTGATTCACTGATTAGACAGAATCATAATGTTTTACAATGTACAGTTTTTGTGTTTCAGGGGGAGTCAGTGTTAAAAGTAAATAGTAGATACATTATTTTTGGGGTTCATAAACATAGTTTCTGCTGGGAAAAGTAGTTTTATTTCCCCAACTGTTTATGAATGGCCACATTCTGTCCCGAACACTTTTCATACAATAGTCATCATATATAGTGGTGTGCAGAAGTTTGGCCACCACTGGTCAAATTGCATGTGTTTATGATTTTGTGAATGAAGAGAAGCACCGTTCTGTCTGAACTATCCCTGCTGAGAATGAGCTGCTCTATGGCCCTGTCGCCCCTGAGACTTCTTCCCATTGGGGAGATTTTTCTTGCCTCTATTTGAGTGTTTTTCTTATCGTTGGGGAATTGTTGTTGTTTTTTTATTCTGCTGTTTTTTTAACTTCAATTGTTCTCTATTTGGAGGATCAGGCATGGTTTTTGCCCAGTGTTCTTTTCTGGATCAACTGTAAAGTGCTTTTGTGACAGTGTTTTGGTAAATAAAGCTCAATACAGTTAGCATGAAATCTCCTGGGTACAAACACATAACATGTTTTTATAAAAACTGTAATGCACAATTGCTTTACATTTTCTGAATTTGACAGGTTGAAATGTAGCATGCACACAAATGTGGGTATCCTGTCAGTTAGTGGTTAGTAATACCTTATTTGGCAGAAATCACACCTTCTAAAAGCCTCTTGTAGCGAGCTAACAGTCATTCTATATTTGCCTAAGAATTTTACCACACCACCCCAATGCAAAATAGATCCACTCCCATGCTCTCTAAATCTTCTCTCTAAATGTATCTTTGGTTGTTTTGGCCAAAGAGCTCTCATTTTATCTGTCGAAAGCACGTTGCGCCAAAATGCCTCTGTAACTGTTGTGTCCGTAGCTCCTTTGCAGTGGTATGTAAGTTTTGCTTTGCATACATAACCAGTCCACAGGCACTGCTATTGGAGTTATTAGGCTAACACTGGTGGCCAAGTGATTCCATATATCAGACAATCAGGGTCTATAAATGAGATTCATTTCTATCACAATGCATCTTACTGTATGAATACTATCATTTAAAATTTTACTGAGATATTTTCTCCACATGGATATGTTTGGACATTTATACCAGGGCTGAATCTGGCACATCTACCGATATGTGTGCCACTGCTTAGCCAGGGAAAACACTGCTGTGGATTGGGTTATCTCCTGCATGCTTTAGAACAGCTGGACATGCTATCTGAAGGCTAAGGCCTCTTCCTAGCAGAACCCTCCCTGTACCTTCAGTAACAAAAACACTTCCTGTATGCACAGCGGCAGCTTTCTTGTGTTCTCAGTTACTGATGCTGTGCTGTACGTTTTAGAACAACTGGGCACATGTTCAGACAGAATGACTCAGTGGCAGATTCCTTCCTGTGTACAGGGACAGAGCATGAACAGACTCTCACATGTTCATGCACTTCCTGCTGAGATGCCTGTCAGGTGTTCACAGGGGCCGATAATCTAGAGAACAAGGAGAGAGCAATGCCCTTACCCAGAATGGACTTGCTACTGTTAAGTATTTCATTTTGACAGCATTAAATGATTACAGTGGCCTTCGAATCTTACATGTGCAACATTACTGGTATTTTACCCCTCACCATATTCAAAGGACATCACACATAAATATAATAAAGATGGCGAACGCTGGAAATGCATGTGATTTAAGCACAAAGACATTTCGACATGTTTTGAATGTACTCATTTGTAATTAATGCTAATTAAATAATTGGGAAAGAGACATTTTTCCAGACTGGGTTCCAGAAGGGCTGTTTCTCCATTCTGGTGGCTTTGATGCAAATGTTATTTTCAAGAAATATATACATTTTTATGGCGTACAGAATGCTCTTGGGTGACAATTTTAGTTAGATATTTAAAAAAATAATGTCATCCAAGTCAAATAGTGACAGCAAAATAATAAAATACCCATTAAATGTCACATGGGGAGAGACTTTGGCTGATGTGCTTTCTGCTCTGAGGTCACTGCACTGCTTATTGTTTCTGAAAGCTATTACACACGGCTTTCTTTTTCACTACCAGTAAAAGGTGTTTGTCTGTTTCAGACTGCTCTGTTGTGGTGACAGGGGAGGTCCAGTTATTTTCCACTCACAGCCTTATACATTCAGCTCTACACAGACCAGAGCTGCACAGGAAGACTGACCGGCAGCTCCTCCCTCTCTCAGAGCTGAAACCACACTGATGCATCGATCAAATTTATCCACTTCACACCTCTGACCTCCTTTATATTACACGAGACCAGAGAAGAGCGGCTTAGATACCAGTGCGCTTTTATTTATTATCTGTCTCCAAGATTTAAATATATACTCAATAAGTCTGAAATGATGTGATCACTCAGCATCTTGATCATTCCACTCCTTTTCCTGCCCTGATGGTACATTCCATGGTCATGTGACCAGCTGTGGTGACACGGGACATGAAAGTGTTCTACTCATTCAAGACATGCAGCATTCTTCATAATGAATGTATGTAGTGAGTAAAGTCTAGAGCAGAATGGATTCAGATGAAATCATTCTGGTATCATGGGGGTTTGACCATCAGGATGTGAGTGTATAGGTGAGGGGGAAGAGAGAGTGCGAGCCTGCGTGTGTGTGTGTGTGTGTGTGTGTGTGTGTGTCCGTGTCCAAAGAGAGTAGTATCCCAGCAAGTTAGATTCCATTGGGTACTAGGGGGCAGGGGGCAGGGCAGTATTAGTTATAGTCCGGTACTGTTTTAGTTTCCTGTTTATAACGTCTTTCCTATGAGAGCGCGCTATAGATCATGCTTTGACACTTGCTTGCTGGTCTGAGGGGGTGTTTTTTGCACAGTGCTGGAGGCGCAGCTCTCTCTGTAGTTTGGTCGGACTCTCTGGCCACTGACTCAAAACAAAACCTCTGAGCTCTGCCTTTGTGGTTTCCTGCATGCACCCCTTTCATACATTACTTGGTACCACCCTATCTATCTCTCTCTCTTTCTTCCTTTCACACTCTCTCTCTCCCCCCCCCCTCTCTCTCTCTCCCTCCCCCCTCTCTCTCTCCCTCCCCCCCTCTATCTCCCCCCCCTCTCTCTCTCACCCTCCCCCATCTCTCTCTCTCCCTCTCTCTGTCTCTCTCCCTCCATTGCCCTCTCTCTCTCTTTCACTCTACATTTCCCAGCGCTTAGATCATAGGGCTGTCAGAAATTTTTCACTTGCAGTTTGAAAGCTTTTTTAATCATGGTGTGTCTTTACCCATTTCATTCACTTTCACTGAGCTCAACACAACATCTGACATGTTGGTAAAATAGGTGTTTTAACACTGTACAAATATAAACATATTTATTTAATCCTTAAGTTTAGTATCCAAGGAGTCTTCTAAATAATACCTTTAGCCTTGTAGCCCTTCTGATGAAGTTCTGGGGGTGGCCACTGTATAACACGGTGGAAAAAAATAAGCAAAAAATATACTTGGCCTTATATTAGTCCAGGAACTGAAAAACAACATTTAATTAATAAAAAGATTCCGCAGAGGCCAAAAGTCCATAACAAATAAAACTTCAAACATAACAGCAACCATTCAGACAAAAGACTACTTACATCTGAAAGCAAGGCCCTTTCATAATGATTAAGCAATGAGGAGCAGCTGGCCTAATTACAATGAGCCACACCTGCCCCCCTGCCTGTGAGAAGGGCCGGTGCTGTCCATGGGCTTATTTTAAATGAAAGTGCTGGTTGCAGTTGTGCAAAAAGATTAAAGGAACCCGTTTTGAAAAAGTTTCATTGCTGCTCATGCATGTCATGGATTTTGAGAGCCTAATGCATGATGTTTAAAAATTTATTTATATTTAAAAAACTTATATACTCTAAGTTTAAACGCAACTAGGTGTATTGAACTGGCGCTTCATTGTGACAAGGCCAGGAGAGATAACAGAGGTAGTCTCCTAAATGAGGCCACTGTGATATCATGTAGTGACAGAACTCAGGCCTCTGACATTGACACCCTGGATATGGACAAACTACGTTAAGTAAGTTATTGCTGGTACATTGCTCATTCTATGATGAGAAAATGTTTCAGTTATGAATTATGAGTTGTGGAATAAGAAATCAATTAATTACATATTAAAAGACACCTCGCACTGGTTTCAGTGCAGTGCAAAATCACAATATAAGATCAGGTGTGACATCACAGTATGAGCATTCCAGTGAGCTGCCCAGTGTTCTGAAGTCATTAGCATGAATAGCCATTCTAACATTTTTTGACCACTTTTTTCATGTTTTCAGAAGAAAGAAGGTGGAATATTGCAGAAATGCATGTGAATGCAGATTACCAGCCCTGTGCAGCTACGGGCAGCACTGACATCTACTGTCCCATCCCAGAGAGAGCAGAGACATTCAGCACCATGGACAATGCACACATAAACACACACGCAAACACACACACACATAGACACATACATACACACACACACAACCATACGCACCCACACATATACACACGCACACGCAAACACACACACACACACACACACACACACACAACAATACACACATACACACAACCATACATGCCCATACATATACACACAAACACGCACACACACACACACACACACACACACACATACAGCCATACACACACACACATACAAACGACACACACACACACACACACACACACACAACATAACACATACACATAATGATAGACGCCCACACATATACACACACAAACACACACACACACAAAATGACACGCACACCCATACACACACACACACACACACACACACAACCATACACACCCATATATATACACACACATACACACTCACAACAATACACACCCACACATATACACACGCACACACACACACACACACACACAACATAACAAATACACACAATGTTACACGCCCACACATATACACACACAAACACACACACACACAAAACGACACGCACACACACATACACACACACACACACATACACCTCCATGTACACGCAAATACGCACGCGTGCACACACACACACACACACTCATGCACACACACACATATACACCCACACACACACACATACACACATATATTATAAACCGTAGTACGAATTAAGGTGCCATTTTCAATCTAAAGTTATTCTTAAAGTAACCTATTTAAAACTTTGTGAAGACTTCCACGTTATTGCACTGTAAATAACAACTGAATTATTATTATTATTTGACCTTTGTTAAGCAGGATGGAAATAATGACAACATTGTTCTTTTTTTGCACTGAGGGTGTTTATCAGCGTATGCTTGCACCACTCTTGTGCACCCAATAATTTGCCTCATTAAACAGCCAATCAAATCTGCCCCTGACATTGTCCTCCTACTGTTCAGTTAATGACGAGAAATTATTATCTCAAGTCCTCCTTTTATCTGTACAGTTTGAGTTTTACAGCGCAGAGGACAAACAGGGTCTCAGGCAGAGGAGAGTCTCCAGAAGAGGAGAGTTCAGATACAGTGATGCCACCACTCTGTGCTGTTCTTGTGATTTTCAGCAAAGTCTGTAAGTGTATAATTATTATTGACTTGTCAGACAAAATACCTTTACATTGGGACTGTATTGAGCTATTTATACAGTGATTGTTGTGGTTTTTAATTGCGTATTTCACACTGCCATTTGCATTGAAATATTGCTTTCTGTCGTCCTACAGATGGTCTGCTAGGGAATATAATTCAGCCTGACACGCTGGTGAGAGCTCAGATCGGAGACACTGTGACTCTCCCATGCTTCTACTCTGCACAATCATTTCAAGATATCAGTTGGTATAAGCAGCCCCTCCAGGAATCATTTACACCCATGGAAACAGGAGTGATGAGTGCCAGAGGAGCTCTGGGGCTGTGTCTCCCACACAGAGCTGTGGCTACAACTTCCCCAAGAGGAACCTCAGCCCCTCTGATGCTGGGAGTTACTACTGTGCTGTGGCCAGCTGTGGGGAGATCCTGTTTGGGAATGTGACTGTAGCAAGCGAGTGCCACCCCTCCTACCTCCAACAGACTCAACGGAGACACTTTCTGGGTTGTAGTTTTATAGCACTTTGTGCTTTTTATTTATTCCGCCAACAGCTTCGCTGGCGACACACAAGACCACCGTAAAACAGATCTTTTTTTTTTGTTGTGTAGCTCGAAATTCGGTCTCGTTCGGTTTTCTCGCCGTCCGTCTTTTCTCTCGCGAAGACTCCCGGTCTCCGCTTTTAAACCCCAGGCTCACTGTTGGAAACAATCAGAGGTAATCAGCGCAATTAAACAATTGATAATTATCGCGCTGATTACCTCCACCTGACAGTTGTGACGAAGGATCCGAGAGCCGCTCCTCTCACTCTCTCTCTCTGCAGCCGACGCTCAAACCACGCCCACCCCACCACAGTGACCAAGCTGAATGTTGAGGGTATGCTTGTTTAAATGTATGTACGGCATGATAGCACATTTAGCATTAATTCATAATTGTCATGTAAAACTATAATTATCTAGGAAAATATTTCGATTTTTAAATAATTTTAATTGTAGTAACAATAAAAAATCTCAACTTCATTTGCAAAATCCTAAACAAATATTTATATTTCAGGAGGTGAATTGTCCAGGCTTGTCTGGCTCTCGATCATACGGACTGGAGTTCTCTGTTGCATCTTGCCCATATTTGTCCTCATCTATTGCAAAAAGGCATAAATAATGATGCTAATATGGGATTCATATCATTAAATCAGCCAGCTAATCATCTTCATATTAATATCTCCTTCAGGGTATTCTTTCTCCTTCTTCATCTTATTATGACTTTTATCCAGAACACAATCCCTGTTTACAAATTAACCAGGTGTATGAATCCTAATTTTTGCAGAATAGTGTAAGACAGCTGATGTTGCTCAAACAATGTAATGCAATTAAAATAAATTTCAGTCATTTGAAATGGTTATGATTATTTTCCTGATACTCAGAACTATTTGAACATAGACAATCATAACCAAAGGATTTTAGTCTGAAACTGAAAATACAAGAAGCATTTAAGTCAGTCTACGATAGCTGCTGGATCTTTGTGAAGGAATCTTATTGTGGCCTGTTTGAGGGATCAAATGCATTTTTAGAGAAAACATGCAATTTGGAAACAAACACTGCTATTCCAACACCAAAACAGAATTATTACAAATCACACACATATAATAATGACATAATGATACAAATGAAAATATATTTCAATACAGAAAGTCCATGAACAGAACTTTGATACTGAGAGCTAATGGTTTTCAAACAGCAGCATCAAACCGGGCGGGCAGGGTGGCATAGTGGTTAGCACTGTTGCCCTCGCAAGAAGGTTAGGTACGCTCCTGCAGTTGCCCTTGACCAATGGAGTTGGTCCCCGGGCGCTGCACTGAGGCTGGCCACTGCTCCTAAGTGCATGATGCACTTTTCTCTTTGGTGGGTTCATGGGTCTATATCAAGTTTGGTTGTGAGAGTGGACTGCCCTGCGAACAGTGCCAGTGCTATGTCAGTTTCTAAAGAGCTGCAAGGAGCTTTCAGGGAAAGTAGGAGCCTGTGTCAGGGAGTAATATAGCCCCGCCCCTCCAACTATTACGTAGATTCACTAATTTCATGATCACTTTTCTAGTCAGGATCATCTTCCACAGTGTTAACATCATCATCATCATCATCATCATCATCATCATCGTCATCATCATCATCATCGTCATCCTCATCATCATCATTGTTATCATCATCATCCTGTTCATCATCATCATTGTCATAATTTTTTGGCTTATTTCAGACAATAAACAATTTGACTAAATTATTTCACTTTAATAATTTGATGAGTGTTTAATAATTATTCTGTGGTAAATAGACATTCTCGACTGCAAGCAGGCAGTCTATCTCTATAGGATGTTTAGAGATAGACATCAGAATGACACCCTGGTCAGTCACTAGGTACCGTACCATGAAGTTTTGATCCTGACAAGTATATCTACAAAACAAGCAATTATGAATCCATTTGTATAATTTAATAATCATTAAAATAATAAAAACAAAAACAGAGTTACTGGTGTTGCATCCAGTGAACGTAAACCACACAGATCTATATATGGTACGTACAGTACAGACACACAAGCAATTAACTGCATTTGCAATGGAATTCCACACAGGTCTGATTAAAGATCCCTCAAGAATGGAAGTTTTGTGGCTTGATGTCCATGCTCTCTCCCGCCCCCTGGTGTCAGGAGCTGGGAATGCACCATTTCTCTGAGGAAGTGGTGAACATGTACTCAGCTGCTGTGTAGCATTCATCACACTGGACCAATTCTTGTGCATTTCACGGAAATGCCTGTGTTTTGTGACCATGATTCACATTATAATGTTATTTGTCCAGAAGTTAAACAACGGAAAGGACTGCAGGTAGTATGGCGGTGGGGTTGGTAGGGTGACAGTTATTCTGCTTGTTTAGGGGAGGAACTCTCAAAACATTTCCATAAAATATACACATTTTTATGGCTTTTAAAATGCTCTTGGGACAGAGCTATTCTAGTTGAGGAGTACAATAATAAAAGGAAGGCATTAACCCTCTGGGGTCGAGACCTCCGCCGGCGGAGCTAGGCAAGATTAAATGAACTTTCGTTTCTATTTGGATGATTAACTTCACGAGTTGTTGACAGAAATCTTAGAATCGCGACTTTCCAATGCGCCCATTGACAAATAATATGAATTGTTTTAAAAGTTCTAAATTTTATTAATTAAACCATGTATGCTTCGTTATCCTTACTCGTTACTATGTGAATGTCGCTCAGCAGGAATCCGCCCAAATCGTATTCACATGTTAACGACATTATAACTACCCTCCATAGGAGGAGAGTAGGGGAGGGGCGATGCGAGATCCATGTGAGAAATACCAAGCCTGCGAAAGCAGGATAGAATGTCAAAGTGTAGCCTAATTCACTTCTTTTGAGGTGAACATTTCGTTTAATTTTGGAAAATGGTCCGTCCGGAAGCCGACATTGATGAAGAGCGGTGTCATTTCGAACAGCGAACTGATCCAGCTGAGGATCAACTTCATGAGTAAGTATATTTCTTATGATCATATTGGCAAATATTTGTACTGTATTGCAACGTATCTCTGTGTTTGTAGGAATATCCAGCAATATGCGCGTTTGTAAATTCCCGCACTACGAACGATTCAAACTATTGCATCTCAGAATTATAGGCTATAGGCTCTCTGCGTCTGGTTGTATGTTAGAAGTAGCAGGTAGACTGTATTTTTTTCGATCATATTGGTAATAAATAGCCCATGCCTGGCGTGTAATGGCGTGGCTAGGATTCTAAAACTGATGTTCTCGCACAATCGATATTAGCATACTGTAAGTAAATTCGGGAAATAGCAATATAATAACCACTTAGCTAAACAGACCTAGCCTACTTCAGATTGAGGCATTGTTATTGATGAGTTGCGTGTAGTTGAGCTGGAATATAAATGTTTATTTAGTTTAGCTAATGTTGTTTCGTTGATAGCTTGCATTATTTGTAAATGTGTGCTGTATTACATTCTCTGTGTGTTTGTAGGAATATTCACTAATATGCGCGCTTGTAAATTCCCACACTACGAACGATTCTAACCATTGCTTCTGAAAATTATAGGCTACCTCTCTGCGTCTGGTTGTGTTTGTTTGGTTCTTTGTTTGTATATGATGTAACCATGTCACATTTCCTAAGTTTTGTTTTC
The DNA here is from genome assembly GCA_025169545.1 of Anguilla japonica. Classification (NCBI taxonomy): domain Eukaryota; kingdom Metazoa; phylum Chordata; class Actinopteri; order Anguilliformes; family Anguillidae; genus Anguilla; species Anguilla japonica. The sequence continues at coordinate 10,893,829 of CM045885.1, read as the reverse complement.
ATTAGTTAGTGGTTTGCCCCTTTTTTGTAAAGCACATTTAATTTTCACCTGTTGAAGGAAATGCGCTATATAAATAAAGTTTGATTTGATGTCACATTTCCTAACAATTTTGTTTTTATCATATTTACAGAGATGCTGATCAGGAAACACGGCCTAGTTCACCACTAGCTAAGAGGCCACGCAAGCGTTGCAAGAGTACACCAGTCTCGTCTCATCTTCCATGCGTATAGTTTGCTTCAATAAATGTTCTGAAAATCAAAAGATGTCTTTGTTTCTGTCTTCTAAATGGCTCACTGAGTCTTTGTCTTAGTGGTGGGGAGGCATGCGGCCAGGTGCAATCCACATTTGCAATCCACATATGATTATGACCTACTTACTGCTGCCATATTATTGTAGCTGAGTTTGTGCTGAAAACAGAGATATGAAACACTTTGGAATCACTGCATATAAAGTTGATGAAATTTACACAAATGTCAGAGCATGGCACAATCACCAGTGTGCCTCATTTTACCCTCAGACCCCAGAGGGTTAAAGGTCACATGGGCAGACACTTTGGCTGATATATTTCCATCTCAGTTCATTGCACTGCTTATTGCTTCTGAATGCTTTTACACACGGCTCTCTCTTTCATTACAAGTAAAATGTGTTTGTCTGTTTCAGACTGCTCTGTTGTGGTGACAGGGGAGGTCCAGTTATTTTCCACTCACAGCCTTATACATTCAGCTCTACACACACCAGAGCTGCACAGGAAGACTGACCTGTAGCTCCTCCCTCTCTCAGCGCTGAAACCACACTGACGCTCCAATCAAATGTATTCAACTCACACCTCAGGCCATCTTTCCGTTACACGAGACTAGACAAGAGCGGCTTAGAAACCAGTGAGCATTAATTTGAAATCTGTTTCCAAGATTTAAATATATACTCAATAAGTTTGAAATAATGTGATCACTCAGCATCTTGATCATTCCACTCATTTTCCTACCCTGATGGTACATTCCATGGTCATGTGACCAGCTGCGGTGACACGGGACATTAACGTGTTCTACTCATTCAGGACATGCAGCATTCTTCATAATGAATGTATGTAGTGAGTCTAGTCTAGAGCAGAATGGACTCGCATGAAACTATCCTTGTATCATGGGGGAGGTGGGGGGTTTTGACAAACAGGGTGTGAGTGCATAGCTGAGGGGGAAGAGAGAGTGCGTGCCTGCGTGTGTGCGTGTGTGCGTGTGTGCGTGTGTGCGTGTGTGTGTGACCAAAGAGAGCAGTATCCCAGAAAGTTAAATTCCATTGGGTACTGGGGGGCAGGGCAGTATTAATTATTGTCCGGTACTGGTTTTGTTTCCTGTTTATAACGTCTATCCTTTGAGAGCATGCTAGAGATCACGCTCTGAGACCTGCTGGCTGGTGTGAGGGGAGTTTTTGCACAGTGCTGGAGGTGCAGATCTCTCTGTGGTTTGGCCTGACTCTCTGGCCACTGGCTCAAAACAAAACCTCTGTGCTCTGCCTTTGTGGTTTCCTCTGCATGCACCCCTTTCATACAGTACTTGGTACCACCCAATCTATCTCTCTCTCTTTCTTCCTTTCACTCCCCCCCCCCCCCCCCCCCACCCTCACTCTCTCTCTATATATATTTCCCAGCACTAGATCATAGAGCTGTCAGAAATCTTTCACTTGCAGTTTGAAAGCTTTTTAATCATGGTGTGTCTTTAGCCATTTCATTCACTTTCACTGAGCTCAACACAACATCTGACATGTTGGTCAAATAGGTGTTTTAACACTGTACAAATATAAACAAATTTATTTAATCCCTAATAAAGTTTAATATCCAAGGACTCTTCTTAATAATACCTTTAGCCTTATAGCCCTTCTGATGCAGTGCTGCGGGTGGCCACTGTATGAAATGGTGGAATAAATTAAGTAAAAATTATACTTGGTCCAGGAACTGAAAAACAATAGAAAACATTTCATTAATAAAAAGATTCCGCAGAGGCCAAAATTCCACAACAAATACAACTTCAAACACAACAGCAACCATTCAGAAAAAAAGACTCCTTACACCTGAAAGCAAGGCCCTTTCATAATGATTAAGCAATGAGGAGCAGCTGGCCTAATTACAATGAGCCACACCTGCCCCCCTGCCTGTGAGAAGGGCCGGTGCTGTCCATGGCCTTGTTTTAAATGAAAGTGCTGGTTGCAGTTGTGCAAAAAGATTAAAGGAACCCGTTTTGAAAAAGTTTCATTGCTGCTCATGCATGTCATGTATTTTGAGAGCCTAATTATGATGTTTTAAAATGTATTTATATTTAAAAAAACATATATACTCCGTATACTTATACTACGTATAAGTTTACATGCAAATAGATTGAACTGGCGCTTCATTGAGACCAGGCCAGGAGAGATAACAGAGGTAGTCCCCTTAATGAGGCCATTGTGATGTCATCCAGTGACAGAACCTCAGGCCTCAGACATTGACAACCTGGATATGGACAATCTACATTATGCATGTTATTGCTGGTACATTGCTCATTCTATGATGAGAAAATGTTTCAGTTATGAATTATGAGTTGTGGAATTAAAAATCATTTAATTACATATTAAAAGACACCTCGCACTGGATTCAGTGCAGTGCAAAATCACAATATAAAATCAGGTGTGACATCACAGTATGAACATTCCAGTGAGCTGCCCAATGTTCTGAATTCATCAGCATAAATAGACATTATAACATTTTTTGACCACTTTCTTCATGTTTTGAAAGATGAAAAGAAGGTGAAATATTGCAAAAATGCATGTGAATGCAGATTCCCAGCCCTGTGCAGCTACGGGCAGCACTGACTCCTACTGTCCCATCCCAGAGAGAGCAGAGAAATTCAGCACCATGGACAATGCACACACAAACTCGCACGCAAACACACACACACACACACACACACACACACACAGACACACACATACATACACACACACAACCATACACGCCCACACATATACACAAACACACGCACACACACATACAGCCATATGCACACACACATACACACAACGACATGCACACACATTCACACACACACACACACACAAATACACACACACAGACGCACACACACACGCACACACACACATACACACACACAGATGCACACACACTCACACACACACACAACCACAGATACACATCACACACACACACACACATACACACGCAACCATTTACACATACACACACACATTCACACACAGACAAGCACACAGACACACACGCACACAACCATTACATTACATTACATTACAGGCATTTAGCAGACGCTCTTATCCAGAGCGACTTACACAGCTTTTTTTTACATAGCATTTTTACATTGTATCCATTTATACAGCTGGATATATACTGAAGCAATTTCGGTTAAGTATCTTGCTTAAGGGTACAACGGCAGTGTCCTACCCGGGAATCGAACCTGCGACCTTTCGGTTACAAGCCCAGTTCCTTACCCACTGTGCTACACTCCGTCCACCATACACACAAACGCACACACACACATAAACACCCACGCACACACACATACACACACATATATTAAACCGTAGTAAGGTGCCATTTTCAAACTAAAGTTATTCTTAAAGTAACCTATTTAAAACTATGTGAGGACCTCCACATTATTGAACTGTAAATAACAACTGAATTTTTATTATTATTTGACCTTCATTAAGCAGGATGGAAATAATGACAACATTGTTCTTTTTTTGCACTGAGGGTGTTTATCAGCGTATGCTTGCACCACTCTTGTGCACCCAATAGTTTGCCTCATTAAACAGCCAATCAAATCTGCCCCTGACATGTGCCCTCCTACTGTTCAGTGAATGACGAGAAATTATTATCTCAAGTCCTCCTTTTATCTGTACAGTTTGAGCTTTGCAGCGCAGAGGACAAACAGGGTCTCAGGCAGAGGAGAGTCTCCAGAAGAGGAGAGTTCAGATACAGTGATGCCACCACTCTGTGCTGTTTTTGTGCTTTTCAGCAAAGTCTGTAAGTGTATAATTATTATTGACTTGTCAGACAAAATAACTTTACATTGGGACTGTATAGAGCTATCTATACAGAGATTGTTGTGGTTTTTAATTGCGTATTTCACACTGCCATTTGCAGTGAAATATTGCTTTATGTCGTCCTACAGATGGTCTGCTTGGGAATATAATTCAGCCTGACACGCTGGTGCGAGCTCAGATCGGAGACACTGTGACTCTCCCATGCTTCTACTCTGCACAATCATTTAACGAAATCAGTTGGTATAAGCAGCCTCTTGGACAGAAGCTTCAGCACATAGTAATGAAATCTTACAATAAAGATGTTGATTTTTTCAATGAGTTTAAAAACAGTAAACACCTCAGTGCTAAAGCAGTAATGGGGACCTTTAACCTGACTGTGTCACAAGTAGAGCCGTCGGATTCAGCCACATACTACTGCGCTTATACGCCCTTCAGAGAGACCAGCTTTGGAAATGGAACCACTTTAATGGTGATGGGTGAGTATGAACCTAAAATGATACTTTACACTAATTTTTAAATGTACAGGCTTTCAACAAAATACTTTGCTCACTGGCACAATACCTATGAAATATTACAGAAAAATGTAATTTTTGATGAATTGATACTCACCTGATCGATATGTTATCATATATAAACATCTGGAATTTGCTTTTTAAAAAAGTGAATGTAAATTATCCTTGAAATGCAGATTTTTCTTTTAGGGTAGGGTTAGCCAAACTCTGTTTTGTGTGTTTGTGTATTGGATCAGTGTTATGTTAAGATATATTAAGGTATGTTGTTGTTTAAGACACCGCATGTTTAGCCAAACAATGTAAATTTGCATTATGATTTTCTGAAGTTTCAATGCAACATCACAAATAGGCAAATAGGCAGTTTTGCACGCATTGGTCACTAATCCAGTTTGGGAAGTTCAGCCGCGACCTAGATTCAAAACTGTGGTAATTATGTTAGTAATTGTAGCAAAGCACATATCTAATGATTGAGTCCAAGAACATATCCTGTTAGGTTTTTAATTGTTAAAATTCTTCAGGTTCAGAGTCACACAACAGGACAGTAGTACTGCAGCAGCCCGAGTCTGAGTCAGTGCAGCCAGGAGACTCTGTGACTCTGCAGTGTACAGTACACACTGAGACCTGTGCAGGAGAACACAGTGTGTATTGGTTCAGACAGGGCTCAGGAGAGTCCCCTCCAGGAATCATTTACACCCATGGAAACAGGAGTGATGAGTGCCAGAGGAGCTCTGGGGCTGTGTCTCCCACACAGAGCTGTGGCTACAACTTCCCCAAGAGGAACCTCAGCCCCTCTGATGCTGGGACTTACTACTGTGCTGTGGCCACCTGTGGGGAGATCCTGTTTGGGAACGGGACCAAGGTGAATGTTAAGGGTAAGGAAACAAATCAATCACATAGTAAAAGCATTGTCTCAGAACATACTTCATCTGACATTATTGGATTATTGTTTAACATTTTCTAATTAATTTCTATATTGTAAGTTGTAAATTGTCTGCTATCCCTCATTTTCATTCTCATGCTGATCAGATCCTTGGACAGGGGTTCCTATCAATGTCTTTTTATGCTCTTATTAATATTTTTCATGCAGGGTGTTTACTAACTTTTGCTTTTAAAGTGTCAGGAAAGAAAGCCCTTCCTCTTTATTGCTTGGCGGGAGCTTTGACGTTGAGCGTGATCCTAAATATTGTCCTCGCTCTGAAGAGGAGAAAAGGCTGTGTGAATTGCAAAGGTAAGAGACAATGATATCAATGTGCTGTATATGTTATGATGATCTGTAGCAACATATTTGCAGTTAAGTTTTTGTTAAATAAAATCAGACTAGTATGAAGCATGCAAAATTTTAATAATACTCAATATCTGAAAGGGCGCAGAGTCAAGACAAGAATGTCAAATGTGAAAATATGTAAAGTGTTTACTGCATAGTAGTTGACAAAATTTGACAAAACTTTTGTCATCTACAAGTAAGGCCATTTCATTAATAGCATGCAGAAATATTCATATACAGTCCCTGTACAGTTCTATAAAACAACCTCGGGTGAAGTTACTCTGTTGGTGCAGGTGACCGTCTCCCACTGCTTTTAGATACACACAGATCACATGCAGAAGCAAGCCAAATGCCTCTTGGATTTATGACAATTCAACTTCTGATAATGATTCCAATGATTCCAATATATATATATATGTGCATTATGTGCATTTTCCTTTTACTGACACAGGAGCTGCATCAAACAACCAAGTGAGCGGAGAAGACTTGGCGAGCAAACAGGTAAAAATATTAACTAACTAACTAACTAACTAAACAAATAAATAAATAAATAAATAAAATCAATTTGTGTGATGAAAATCCGTGCTAAATTATTATCAGAATGAGTCGTAATCATATGTGGTGTGTCGTGTTTTTCTTTTTAGAGTCAAGAGGCAGCAATGAATTATGCTGCTTTGACTTTCACCAACAAGAAACCCAAAGTGGGGCGGAACAAGAGGGAAGTGGAGAAAGAAACGGTTTACTCCGATATGAGATTTAGAGACTGCGAGTGAAGCTTTCCGTAAAAATGTATCTTTGTCACAAGAATGATCAAACTCTTCCCTCACTAGAGTTGGTGAGCATTATGCCATGTGACTGTAAATGATGTCACACTTATAGGATTTGCCAAGAGATGTGCTTGTTCTTATTTTCTTGCTGTTTTTCAAATCCACAAAGTAAAACTTGTACATAATACTCCCTGACAGTGTCTGATATATGGTCCTCAATGTGTTGAGTCGGTTTGGGGCAGTAGTGTAGTACATTGGTTAGGGAACAGGACGTGTTACCTGGTTCTCAGGTGAAGCACTGCCCTCATACCTGTTCCACTGAGCAAGGTTGTTAACCCCAATTTATAAACCTCAAATGTGTGCACAGGTTAAATTATGTAAGTGTCTGCTAAATGATATTACACAGAGATGGGAGAGTGAAACATTAGGACTTCAAGGTCAGACTGTCAATGTGTCAGCAGTGATTCACTGATAGACGGAATAATTTTATTTTGCAATGTACAGTTTTTGTGTTTCAGGGGCAGTCAGTGATAAAAGTAAATTGTAAATCCATTATTTTCAGGGTTCACAGATATAGATTCTGCTGGGGAAAGTGGGGTTATTTCCCCAACTGTTCATGAATGACCAAATTCTGTCCCGATCACTTTTCATACAATAGTCATCATTCTGTATATAGTAGTGTGCAGGCGTTTGGCCAGCGCTGGTCAAATTGCATGTGTTGATGATTTTATGAATGAAGAGAAGCACCATTCTGTCTGAACTATCCCTGCTGAGAATGGGCTGCTCTATGGCCCTGTTCCACTGAGACTTCTTCCCATTGGGGAGATTTTTCTTGCCTCTATTTGAGTGTTTTTCGTCTCATTGGGGAATTGTTGTTTTTTTAAATTTTATTCTGCTGTTTTGTTTTAACCTCAAATGTCTCTCTTTTTTAGGATCAGGCCTGGTTTTTGCCCAGTGTTCTTTTCTGTATCAACTGTAAAGTGCTTTTGTAACAATGTTTTGGTAAATAAAGCTCAATACAGTTAGCATGAAATCTCCTGGGTACAAACTCAAACATAACATGTTTTTATAAAAATTGTAATGCACAATTGCTTTACATTTTCTGAATTTAACAGATTGAAATGTAACATGCGCACAAATTTGGGTATCCTGTCAGTTAGCGGTTAGTAACAACTCATTTGGCAGAAATCTCACCTTCTAAATGCCTCTTATAGCGAGCTAACAGTCATTCTATTTTTGCCTAAGAATCTTACCACACCACCCCAAAGCAAAATAGATCCACTCCCAAGCTCTCTACATTTTCTCTCCAATGGAGGTTGTTGTGGTCAAAGAACTCTCATTTTATCTGTCCAATGCACGCTGTGCCAAAATGCCTCTGGCACATCTAACTGTTGTGTCCGTAGCTCCTTTGCAGTGGTATGTAAGTTTTGCTTTGCATACATAACCAGTCTACAGGCTGTGCTATTGGAGTCATTAGGCTAACACTGGCAATGAAATGACTCCATATATCAGACAATCAGGGTCTATAAATGAGATACATTTCTATCACAATGCATCTTACTGTATGAATACTGTCATTTAAAATTTTACGGAGACATTTTCTCCACATGGATATGTTAGGACATCCATACCAGGGCTGGATCTGGCACATCTACCGATATGTGTGCCACTGCTTAGCCAGAGAAAACCTTGTTGTGGATTAGGGTACTCTCTAGCATGCTTTTGTAAGGAATTAGATTTAGTTGCAGGGAGGAAAACATGTTCATCTGACTCCATTAACTTCAAATCCTGTAAAGTGAAGATGTCTGTGAATACAGGTTCACGTATACGTGCATTGGCTTTTCTGAAAAAGGGAAAAACTGTTCATTATGACACAATATGACCATTGGCAATAACCAAAGATTGGCAGTTTCAGTGATAGAAAAGGTGAACACTTTATTTTACAAAGCAAGACAAAAGACCACTATGAAAAGAAAAGACATACAAACTAACAAACTAGGACAAAGAAAAAGAACATAAAATGAGTATTGATGAATGCACAAATATTCTGTACAGCAAAGACTATGGTACCAGGAGAACTGTTAAGCAGATTCCCCCCAAATGTTTCTTTGGACTTCCCTTAAATCCAATCCTGAGAAAGCCTTCCACACCCCACAGCTCCCTGTGTTTGCCCAAATAAGGTCTGGACACGAATAGGCCGGTAACATCTGCCCCATCAAGAAACCCCCCTACTCCTCCAGAAAGAGAAAAACTGCACTTCCCCCCTACTCTGTAGACAAAGGAGAAGTATCTAAATCCAGTGACAGTAATAAGATACTTTGTACGATGGCACGTGATCCTATGACTTTACCTATCAATTCTCCAAATACTTCTCTATGGGTGACCCATGGTGGTGACCCATCTGTGACCCAGACACTTATGTAGGCATACCTATGTATAAATATACTACACTTTACGTACTTGTGATTATAACCCCACATACCATGTCATACCCGTTCAGTGTCCTTGTCTATGTATGATATTATTCACAGTCCCCCACATTTATCATATCATCCTTAGTTATCTGCATGCAAATACATATGATGCATTTTTTCAGTCCATGGTAGTAGTTGTGTCTGACCCAGGGGAGCCTGGGCCATTGTCCATGGATTGCAGAGCAGCCGTTTATGGCCCCCAATTGAAGTTCTTCTTGACCCTCCACGTGGTATGGCCATAGATCCAAGAGGGAAATATCCTGTCATCTGAATTCTCCAACTCTTCCAGGAGGATTAGCCATTTGAAGATTGCAAAAGACAGTCCCATGCAGCTTTCAGCTGCTGTCCCCATCCTGGGGCATTTCATGGCTCCACTCAGCTCCACCCATGTACGGCAGTGGAATTTTTACAACTCCACCTGTGTGCACGCCATGGAAGAATATGTCCCATTGTGAAGGGACAACAGAGTTGATTAGGAAAATTGAAATTTTGCCTTACACTTTAGAACCGCTGGACATGCTTTCTGAAGGCGAAGGCCTCTTGCTAGCAGAGCCCTCCCTGTATCTTCAGTAACAAAAACACTTCCTGTATGCACAGCGGCAGCATTCTTGTGTTCTCAGTTACTGATGCTGTGCTGTACATTTTAGAACAACTGGGCACATGTTCTGACAGAATGACACAGTGGCAGATTCCGTCCTGTGTACAGGGACAGACCATGAACAGACTCCCACATGTTCATGCACTTCCTGCTGAGATGCCTGTCAGGTTTTCACAGGGGCTGATAATCTAGAGAAAAAGGAGAGAGCAATGCCCTTACCCAGAATGGACTTGCAACTATAAAGTATTTAGTTTTGACAGCATAATTTTAAACAATGACCCTAAAATAACAAAAGGGAGGCCTTAAAGGTCACATGGACAGATTCCTTCGGCTGATATGCTTCCTGCTCTGAGGTCACTGCACTGCTTATTGTTTCTGAAAGGTTTTGCACACGGCTCTCTTTTTCACTACAAGTAAAATGTGTTTGTCTGTTTCAGACTGCTCTGTTGTGGTGGCAGGGGTGGTCCAGTTATTTTCCACTCACAGCCTTATACATTCAGCTCTACACACACCAGAGCTGCACAGGAAGACTGACCTGCAGCTCCTCCCTCTCTCAGCCCTGAAACCACACTGACGCTCCGATCAAATTTATTCACTTCACACCTCAGGTCATCTTTCCATTACACAAAACCAGAAAAGGGCGGCTTAGAAACCAGTGAGCTTTAATTTGTAATCTGTTTCCAAGATTTAAATATATACTCAATAAGTCTGAAATGATGTGATCACTCAGCATCTTGATCATTCCACTCCTTTTCCTGCCCTGATGGTACATTCCATGGTCATGTGACCAGTTGTGGTGACACGGGACATGAAAGTGTTCTACTCATTCAGGACATGCAGCATTCTTCATAATGAATGTATGTAGCGAGTAAAGTCTAGAGCAGAATGGACTCACATGAAACTATCCTTGTATCATGGGGGAGGTGGGGGTGTTTGACAAACAGGGGGTGAATGCATAGCTGAGGGGGAAGAGAGAGTGCGTGCCTGCGTGTGTGTGTGTGTGTGTGCGCGTGTGTGTGTGTGACCAAAGAGAGCAGTAACCCAGCAAGTTAGGTTCCATTGGGTACTAGGGGGCAGGGGGCAGTGCAGTATTAATTATTGTCCGGTACTGTTTTTGTTTCCTGCTTATAACGTCTTTCCTTTGAGAGCACGCTAGAGATCACGCTCTGAGACCTGCTGGCTGGTCTGAGAGGGTGTCTCCTGCACAGTGCTGGAGGTGCAGCTCTCTCTGTAGTTTGGTCGGACTCTCTGGCCACTGACTCAAAACAACACCTCTGTGCTCTGCCTTTGTGGTTTCCTCTGCATACACCCCTTTCATACGTCACCTAGTACCTCCCCCCCCCCCCTCTCTTTCTCTCTCTCTCTCTCTCTCTCTCTCTCCCTCTCTCTCTTCTTGCGGTACTTCAGAGGGATCTAAATCATCTGTGCTCTCTTGATATTAACAGTGATTATATGCATTAGCCCACAAACTGAAAAACTACTGAAAAAACTTCATTAAAAAAAATACAGAATGAGTAAACTGGAGCCAACAATCGTGCAGAGGCAAAAAGTCAAAAAGACACCCTCAAACACAACCTTTCACAACAAATGAATAAGAATCCTTACAATTGTGTGCAAGGCCCTTTTATAAGGCCCAGTGAATAGGCGATGGGGAGCAGCTGGCCTAATTACAATGATCCACATCTGCCCCCCTGCCTGTGAGAAGGGCCTGTGCTGTCCATGGTCCTGCAGCTCTCCCAGGTTGCTGGAATACCTGGGTGCTGGAGGGACAGCACATCATCTTCCTTCCTGGCACCACAACCAGCACAGCTAAGATATTTAAACGAATGTGCTGGTTGCAGCACACTGTGGCAGCCATTTTGTTCCAACCAATTCCACAGTCATGTACAGTTGAAAGTTTCAATCATGGAATTTGTATTCTTTAAGTTGGCTCATGGCCGCTTACCGCCACAGGAACAGGTGAAGAGAGAAGCCAGGCGTAGTTTCTCTCTCTAGCCCCAGCCAGCTTCTCACTCCTTTGTGCTGCTTCTTATAGTCTGTGAGGCAATCGACTCAAGCAGTCTCAGGTGTGCTGCAGCAGAGTGGAAAATTCCAAATACCGTTTATGCTTCATTAACTTACGGCTGATGTACGTGACCGGGTGTTCGGCCCCTTCGCGTATCTGCGATAGCACGGCCCCGATCCCCCCCATGGAAGCATCTGTCTGTAGGACAAATGTTTAGTCAAAGGCCAAGGTTACCAGAACTGGCTCGCTGCCGAGGGTCTGTCTCAGGGTGTCAAAGGCGGCCTCGGCTTCTGCTGTCCAGCTGACTCGGTTGTGTCAACTCTTTGAAGTCAGGTCATGCAATGGTGCGGCTACGGATGCAAAATTGGGGATGAATTGTCGGTAATAGCCAACCAGGCCTAGAAAGGTTATCACCTGCTTCTTGGTCAGGGGCTTGGGCCACGTTGCAATTGACTCCGCCTTCGTGGATTGGGGTTTCACACACCCTCGTCCGACGGTGTACCCGAGGTAGTCCGCCTCTTCCAACCCAAAACGACATTTGGTTGCATTGGTCGTCAGTCCAGCCTCCTGGAGGGTGCCCAGCACGGCCTCAGCCTGGCCAGATGGACCTTCCAGTTGGCACTATGGACCACAATGTCATTGAGGTATGCGGCTGCATACTCCTGATGGGTTCGGAGAACTTGATCCATAAGCCGTTGAAAGGTCGCCGGTGCCCCGTGGACCCCAAAGGGCAGGACTCGGTACTGAAAAAGGCCATCCGGTGTCACAAAGGTGGTCTTCTCTTTAGCCTGGGGGGAAAGTGGAACCTGCCAATACCCGCGGGTGAGATCCAAGGTGCTGAGGAATCTGGCCGGCCCCAGCCGTTCAATCAGCTCATCTACCCTGGGCATGGGGTAAGCATCAAGCCGCAAAATTTCATTTAATTTCCTAAAGTCGCACACACATACACACACACCCACATATGCACAAACACACACACACACAACCGCACGTACATGCAAATACACACACACACACATACACACACACAGATGCACACACACTCACACACACACAACCACAGATACACAAACACATACACATACACACATACACACACAACCATTTACACATACACACACACATTCACACACACACAAGCACACACACAAATGCACACAACCATACACACAAACACACACACAGAGACACATACACCTCCATGTACACGCATATACGCGAACGCGCACACACACACACTCACGCACACACACACATACACCCACTCACACACACATACACACACATATATTAAGCCGTAGTACAACTTAAGGTGCCATTTTCAATCTAAAGTTATTCTTAAAGAAACCTATTTAAAACTATGTGAGGACTTCCACATTATTGCACCGTAAATAACAACTGAATTATTATTATTATTTGACCTTTATTATGCAGGATGGAAATAATGACAACATTGTTCTTTTTTTGCACTGAGGGTGTTTATCAGCGTATGCTTGCACCACTCTTGTGCACCCAATAGTTTGCCTCATTAAACAGCCAATCAGATCTGCCCCTGACATGTGCCCTCCTACTGTTCAGTGAATGACGAGAAATTATTATCTCAAGTCCTCCTTTTATCTGTACAGTTTGAGTTTTACAGCGCAGAGGACAAACAGGGCCTCAGCCAGAGGAGAGTCTCCAGAAGAGGAGAGTTCAGATACAGTGATGCCACCACTCTGTGCTGTTCTTGTGCTTTTCAGCAAAGTCTGTAAGTGTATAATTATTATTGACTTGTCAGACAAAATAACTTTACATTGGGACTGTATAGAGCTATCTATACAGAGATTGTTGTGGTTTTTAATTGCGTATTTCACACTGCCATTTGCAGTGAAATATTGCTTTATGTCGTCCTACAGATGGTCTGCTTGGGAATATAATTCAGCCTGACACGCTGGTGCGAGCTCAGATCGGAGACACTGTGACTCTCCCATGCTTCTACTCTGCACAATCATTTAACGAAATCAGTTGGTATAAGCAGCCTCTTGGACAGAAGCTTCAGCACATAGTAATGAAATCTTACAATAAAGATGTTGATTTTTTCAATGAGTTTAAAAACAGTAAACACCTCAGTGCTAAAGCAGTAATGGGGACCTTTAACCTGACTGTGTCACAAGTAGAGCCGTCGGATTCAGCCACATACTACTGCGCTTATACGCCCTTCAGAGAGACCAGCTTTGGAAATGGAACCACTTTAATGGTGATGGGTGAGTATGAACCTAAAATGATGCTTTACACTAGTTGCAGGCTTTCAACAAAATACTTTGCTCACTGGCACAATACCAGTGAAATATTGCAGAAAAGTGTTATTTTTGGTGAATTGATACTCACCTGATAAATATTTATTAATAAATAAACATCTGGAATTTGCTTCTTTAAAAGTGAATTTAAATTATCCAAGGAAAGCAGATCTTTCTTTTAGGGTAGGGTTAGCCAAACTCTGTTTTGTGTGTTCGTGTATTGGATCAGTGTTATGTTAAAATATATTAAGGTATGTTGTTGTTTAAGACACTGCATGTTAAGCCAAACACTGTAAATTTGCATGATGATTTACTAAAGTCTTTAATGCAACATCTGAAATAGACAAATAGGCAGTTCCGCACGCATTGGTCACTAATCCAGATTGGGAAGTTCAGCCACGGCCTAGTTTCAAAACTGTGGTAATAATGGTAATAATTGTCGCAAAGCACATCTCTAATGATTTTGTCCAAGCACATGTCCTGTTATGTTTTTAATTGTTAAAATTCTTCAGGTTCAGAGTCACACAACAGGACAGTAGTACTGCAGCAGCCCGAGTCAGAGTCAGTGCAGCCAGGAGACTCTGTGACTCTGCAGTGTACAGTACACACTGAGACCTGTGCAGGAGAACACAGTGTGTACTGGTTCAGACAGGGCTCAGGAGAGTCCCCTCCAGGAATCATTTACACCCATGGAACCAGGAGTGATGAGTGCCAGAGGAGCTCTGGGGCTGTGTCTCCCACACAGAGCTGTGTCTACAACTTCCCCAAGAAAAACCTCAGCCCCTCTGATGCTGGGACTTACTACTGTGCTGTGGCCACCTGTGGGGAGATCCTGTTTGGGAATGGGACCAAGCTGAATGTTGAGGGTAAGCTTCTTTAAATGTATGCACGGCATGATAGTACATTCAGCATTAATTCATAATTGTCATGTAAAACTATAATTATCTATGAAAATATTTCGATTTTTACATAATTTTTATAGTAGTGACAATAAAAAAAATCTCAACTTCATTCACAAAACCCTAAACAAATATTTATATTTCAGGAGGTGAATTATCCACGCTTGTCTGGCTCTCGATCATACGGACTGGAGTTCTCTGCTGCATCTTGCCCATATTTGTCCTCATCTATTGCAAAAAGGCATAAATAATGATGATATTACGGGATTCATACCATTAAATCAGCCAGCAAATCATATTCATATTAATACCTCCTTCTGGGTATTCTTTTTCTCCTTCTTCTTCTTATAATGACTTTTTTCCAGAACACAATCCCTGTTTACAAATTACCCCCGTGTATGAATCCTAATTTTGGCATCATAGCATATGACAGCTGATGTTACTCAAACAATATAATGCAATTAAAATGAATTTCAATCATTTGAAATGGTTTTGATTATGTTCCTGATACTCAGAACTATTTGAACACAGACAATCATAACAGAAGGACTTTGTCAACTTTAGTCTGAAACTCTAAATACAAGAAGCATTTATTTCAGTCTACGGTAGCTGCTGGATCTTTGTGAAGGAATCTTATTGTGGCCTGTTTGAGGGATCAAATGCATTTTTAGAGAAAACATGCAATTTGGAAATAACACTGCTATTCCAATATCAAAACAGAATTATTACACATCACACACATAAGATAATGACTTAATGATACAAATGAAAATATATTTCAGTACAGAAAGTTCATGAACAGAACTTTGGTACTGAGAGCTAATGGTTTTCAAACAGCAGCATCAAATCGGGCGGGCAGGGTGGCATAGTGGTTAGCACTGTTGCCTCGCAAGAAGGTTAGGTGCACTCCTGCAGTTGACCAAGGCACTGGCCTCAGAACTGGAGTTGGTCCCCGGGCGCTGCACTGTGGCTGGCCACTGCTCCTAAGTAACTAGGATGGGTCAGATGCAGAGGACAAATTACCCCACGGGGTTGAATGAAAGTATCTATCTAAACATACAGGTGAGAGAGAATATGTTTGAAATGCCTGTAATGTAACAGTATCTTAAGACTGTTATCTCCATTCCTCTTTTTACAACAGAAATATATGATAGTGTGGTCCAGCCAATATTTTTGGTGCTGTAAATAAAATCTGTAATGATCAGTAACGGTAAATGCTCATGCTTAACCTCCTTTCACATATGCATGCAGAGTGTGTCTCATTGATGGTTATTAATTTCCACTAAGGGCTAATGCTACATGTATAGCAGGCTGTGCCTTTAAAATAGGCCTGACAAGGGCCTGGTTACCATTCAGTCTGAGGTCAGTCTGTTCTACCCAGTATTGTGACCAGGTGGCATAGATACATTTGCGCCACACAGAAAAATCTGTCAGTTTCACTCTATTTTAGTTTCACACTTTCTTGAAAGCATCACAATTTACATGGAAAGGTCCCAGCTTTAAATGTCTGATCAGTTCTCAAGTTGCATTTTGTCGAGCCTCAACTCAAAATTATAACATGCCGTAAAATTTGGAACACTAGCACAAGTTGCTTGTAGCTAATTTAAGCTGCTTTAGCTTCATAGTGCTCATTAATCTTGGAAGGTAGATATTGCACTGAACATGCAGGCATTAGAGTGACAAGTGTAACGCGTACAAGAAATAACAAAACAACTAGCATAAAGTGGGCATGATGCACTTTTCTCTTTGGTGGGTTCATGGGTCTATATCACGTTTGGTCGTGTGAGCGGACTGCCCTGCGAACAGTACCAGTGCTATATCAGTTTTTAAAGAGCTGCAAGGAGCTTTCAGGGAAAGTAGGAACCTGTGTTAGGGAGTAATGTAGCCCCGCCCCTCCCACTATTGCATAGATTCACAAATATCATGATCACTTTTCTAGTTAGGGTCATCTTCCACAGTGTTAACATCATCATCATCATCATCATCATCATCATCATCATCATCATCGTCTTCGTCATCATCATCGTCATTGTAAACATCACCACCACCCCCACCTCATCCTCATCACCATCATTGTCATAATATTTTCACCTTATTTCAGACAATGAACAATTTGACTAAATTATTTAAGTGTTTGATAATTATTTTGTGGTAAATAGGTATTCTCGACTGCAGGCAGTCTATCTCTACAGGATGTTTAGGGATAGACATCAGAATGACACCCAGGTCAATCTCTAGGCACCATGACGTTTTGATCCTGACAAGTATATCTACAAAACGGGCAATTATGAATCCATTTGCATAATTTAATAATCATTAAAATAATAAAAACAAAAACAGAGTTACTGGTGTTGAATCCAGTGAACGGACACCAAACAGATTTATATACGGTAAGTACAGTACAGCCACACAAGCAATTAATTGCATTTGTAATGGAATTCCACACAAGTCTGATTATAGATCCCTCAAGAATGGAAGTCGTGTGGCTACATGTTCATGCTCTCACCCGCCCCCTGGTGTCAGAGGCTGGGAATGCACCCTTTCTCTGAGGAAGAGTGATGAACATGTACTCAGCTGCTGTGTAGCATTAATCACACTGGACCCATTCTTTTGTATTTCACAGAAATGTCTGTGTTTTGTGACCACAATTCACATTATAATTTGACAAATAGTCAAACAACAGAAAGGGCTACAGGTAGTATGGCAGTGGGGTTGGTAGGGTCACAGTTATTCTGTCACGGGTAGAGGTGTGGTGGACCCAAATGCAGGCTTGGACAACGGAGTGTCGACACTCCCAAAGGAGATGTTTAATTCAAAGGTACACAATACAGCAGGCAGTCTCGTAGTTAATTCGTGCAAAGATCAAAAACCAGAAAAATCCACCGGGGCAAAAGTACAGAATCGGAAGGCAAAAATCAAAGTCGTTAAACAGGCGGAGGTCAGAACAGGAAATCAGAAAATCAAAGTCGGCAGGCAACAATCGGTGGTCGGGTAAACGGGCAAGATCAACACACGAGTCAGACTAACGAGAGGTAAACGCTGGAAAGGCACTGTAAACAGGAGGCACAATCTGGCAACGAAGAACAGGGAAACAGAGAATATATACCAAGGAACCCAGGTGCGTGAAATGAGAGATAATGAACAGAGCGTGAACATGCAAACAGGGAACAGGTGAATGAAATGACTGATTAACCATTAAGTGAGAATGCGGTCAGAACAGCTGGGAGTGATAAGCTGAGGGGAGAGAGAGTGTGAGGAGAAAAACCACGCCCCCACACATAAATCGACACAAAGATCGTGCAGGAGAAAAAGCAGATAGTAAACTAAAAGGTAACGAAAAAACACAGAAACATAACATATTCTGCTTGATTAGGGGAGGAACTCTCAAAACATTTCCATAAAATATATACATTTTTATGGCTTGTAAAATGCTCCTGGGACAGAGTTATTCTAGTTGAGGAGTGCAACGATAAAAGGAAGGCATTAAAGGTCATATGGGCAGACACTTTGGCTGATATATTTCCATCTCTGAGGTCACTGCACTGCTTATTGTTTCTGAAAGCTTTTGAACACGGTTCTCTCTTTCATTACAAGTAAAATGTGTTTGTCTGTTAAAGACTGCTCTGTTTTGGTGACAGGGGAGGTCTAGTGTTTTTCCACTCACAGCCTTATACATTCAGCACTACACAGACCGGAGCTGCACAGGAAGATTGCCCTGCAGCTCCTCCCTCTCTCAGCGCTGAAACCACACTGACGCTCCAATCAAATTTATTCACATCACACCTCAGACCACCTTTCCATTACACGAGACCAGAGAAGAGCGGCTTAGAAACCAATGCGCTTTTATTTATAATCTGTCTCCAAGATTTAAATATATACTCAATAGGTCATAAAAAAATTAAATACTGAAATGATGTGATCACACAGCATCTTGATCATTCCCCTCCTTTTCCTGCCCTGATGATACATTCCATGGACATGTGACCAGTTGTGGTGACACGGGACATGAAAGTGTTCTACTCTTTCAGGACATGCAGCATTCTTCATAATGAATGTATGTAGTGAGTAAACTCTAGAGCAGAATGGACTCACATGAAACTATTCTTGTATCATGGGGGAGGTGGGGGGGTTTGACAATCAGGGTGTGAGTGCATAGCTGAGGGGGAAGAGAGAGTGCGTGCCTGCGTGTGTGTGCGTGCGTGTACGTGTGTGTGTGTGTGTGTGTGTGTGTGTGACCAAAGAGAGCAGTATCCCAGCAAGTGAGGTTCCATTGGGTCCTAGGGGGCAGGGGGCAGGGCAGTATTAATTATTGTCCGGTACTGTTTTTGTTTCCTGTTTATAACGTCTTTCCTTTGAGAGCGCGCTAGAGATCACGCTCTGAGACCCTTGGCTGGTCTGTAGGGGTGTTGTTTGCACAATGCAGGAGGTGCTGCTGTCTCTGTAGTTTGGTCGGACTCTCTGACCACTGACTCAAAATAACACCTCTGTGCTCTGCCTTTGTGGTTTCCTCTGCATGCACCCCTTTCATACGTCACCTAGTACCCCCTCACCCCATGTCTCTCTCTCTCTCTCTCTCTCTCGCCTTATGGTACTTCAGAGGGATCTGAACTATCTGTGCTCTCTTGATATAATCAGTGATTACATGCATTAGCCCACAAACTGAAAAACTACTGAATAAACTTCATTAAAAAAAAAAAAAAAAAAGCAGAATGAGTAAACTGGAACCAACAATACTGCAGTGGCAAAAAGTCAAAAGACACCCTCAAGCACAACCTTTCACAAGATAAGATAAAGAATACTTAAAACTGTGAGCAAGGCCCTTTTATAAGGCCCAGTGAATAGGCGATGGGGAGCAGCTGGCCTAATTACAATGAGCCACACCTGCCACCCTGCCTGTGAGAAGGGCCGGTGCTGTCCATGGTCCTGCAGCTCTCCCAGGTTGCTGGAATACCTGGGTGCTGGAGGTACAGCACATCATCACTCTTCCTGACACCACAACCAGCACAGCTGAAATAAAAAGATTAATGGACACAGAACCCATTTTGAAAAAAGTGTCATTGCTGTTCATGCTTGTCATGTATTTTGAGAGCCTAATTTATGTATTAATTTTTATAGAACTTATATACTCTAAGTTTAAATGCAACTAGGTGTATTGAACTGGTGCTTCATTGAGACAAGGCCAGAGAGATAACAGAGGTAGTCCCCTTAATGAGGCCATTGTGATGTCATCCAGTGACAGAACCTCAGGCCTCTGACAATGACACCCTGGATTCTATGATGAAAAAATATTTGAGTTATGAATTATGAGTTGTGCAATTAGAAATAATTAAATTACTTATTTAAAGACACCTCACCCTAGATTCAGTGCAGTGAAAAATCACAATGTAAGATCAGGTGTGACATCACAGTATGAACATTCCAGTGAGCCCAATGTTCTTAACTCATTAGCATAATCAGCCAATCTAACATTTTTGACAATTATTTTCATGTTTTAAGATGAAAGAATTTGAAAAACTGCAAAAATGCCTGTGAATGCAGATTCCCAGCCCTGTGCAGCTACGGGCAGCACTGACTCCTACTGTCCCATCCCAGAGAGAGCAGAGAAATTCAGCACCATGGACAATGCACACATAAACACAAACACACACACACACACACAACCACACGTACACACAAATACACACACACACACACACACACATATACACACACACAGATGCACACACACTCTCACACACACACACACAACCACAGATTCACAAACACACACACACACACACACACACACACACGCAACCATTTACACATACACACACACATTCACACACACACAAGCACACACACACACACACACAACCATACACACAAACACACACACAGACACATACACCTCCATGTACATGCATATACGCACGCGCGCACACACACACACTCACACACATACACACATAAACACCCACGCACACACACATACACACACATATATTAAACCGTAATACGAATTAAGGTGTCATTTTCAATCTAAAGTTATTCTTAAAGTAACCTATTTATAACTATGTGAGGACTTCCACATTATTGCACTGTAAATAACAACTGAATTATTATTATTATTTGACCTTTATTATGCAGGATGGAAATAATGACAACATTGTTCTTTTTTTGCACTGAGGGTGTTTATCAGCGTATGCTTGCACCACTCTTGTGCACCCAATAATTTGCCTCATTAAACAGCCAATCAAATCTGCCCCTGACATGTGCCCTCCTACTGTTCAGTGAATGACGAGAAATTATTATCTCAAGTCCTCCTCTTATCTGTACAGTTTGAGTTTTACAGCACAGAGGACAAACAGGGTCTCAGGCAGAGGAGAGTCTCCAGAAGAGGAGAGTTCCGATACAGTGATGCCACCACTCTGTGCTGTTCTTGTGCTTTTCAGCCAAGTCTGTAAGTGTATAATTATTATTGACTTGTCAGACAAAATAACTTTACATTGGGACTGTATAGAGCCATTTATACATTGCTGTGGGTTTTAATTGCGTATTTCACACTGCCATTTGCATTGAAATATTGCTTTCTGTCGTCCTACAGATGGTCTGCTTGGGAATATAGTTCAGCCTGACACGCTGGTGCGAGCTCAGATCGGAGACAATGTGACTCTCCCATGCTTCTACTCTGCACAATCATTTCAAGATATCAGTTGGTATAAGCAGCCTCTTGGACAGAAGATGCAGCACATTGCACTGCAAGTTCTAGAAGATGATGTTCAAATTTTCAATGAATTTAAAAACAGTAAACGTTTTAGTGTTAATTCTTCAAACGGGTGCTTTCACCTGACTGTGTCACAAGTAGAGTCATCGGATTCAGCCATATACCACTGTGCTTGTACAGTCTCCAATGAGATCCGCTTTGGAAATGGAAGCATTTTAATGGTGATGGGTAAGTATGAACCTTAGATGATGCTTTACACTAGTTTTTTAAATGTACAGGCTTTCAGCAAAATACTTTGCTCACTGGCACAACACCAGTGAAATATTGCTGAAAAGTGTGATTTTTGGTGTATTGATACTCATCTGATCAATATTTTATCATAAGTAAACATCTGGCATTTGCTTTTTAAAAAGTGAATTTAAATTATCCTAGGAAAGCAGATCTTTCTTTTAAGGTAGGCTTAGCCAAACTCTGTTTTGTGTGTTTGTGTATTGGTTCAGTGTTATGTTAAGATATATTAAGGTACGTTGCTGTTTAGGACACTGTATGTTTTGCCCAAAAACTTTAAATTTGCATTATGATTTTCTAAAGTCTGTAATGCAACATCTCAAATAGACAAATAGGCAGTTCCGCACGCATTGGTCACTAATCCAGATTGGGAAGTTCAGCCACGACCAGGATTCAAATCTGTGGTAATTATGGGAATAATTGTAGCAAGGCACATATCTAATGATTGAGTCCAAGCACATATCCTGTTATGTTTTTAATTGTTAAAATTCTTCAGGTGCAGAGTCACACAACAGGACAGTACTGCAGCAGCCCGAGTCTGAGTCAGTGCAGCCAGGAGACTCTGCGACTCTGCAGTGTACAGTACACACTGAGACCTGTGCAGGAGAACACAGTGTGTACTGGTTCAGACAGGGCTCAGGAGAGTCCCCTCCAGGAATCATTTCCACCCATGGAACCAGGGGTGATGAGTGCCAGAGGAGCTCTGGGGCTGTGTCTCCCACACAGAGCTGTGTCTACAACTTCCCCAAGAAAAACCTCAGCCTCTCTGATGCTGGGACTTACTACTGTGCTGTAGACACCTGTGGGGAGATCCTGTTTGGGAATGGGACCAAGCTGAATGTTGAGGGTAAGGAATAAAATTAATCTCATATTAAAAGCATTGTCTCAGGTTCATGCATTTTATTATTTAATGTTTTTTTTTATTTTTTTGTGAGGCAAGGGCTAAACGTTGCATTAAATCATTGCAACCAGTAGAACATACTTCATCTGACATTATTGGATTATTGTTTAATATTTTCTAAATCATTTCTATATTGTAAGTTGTAAATTGTTTGCCATCCCACATTTTCATTCTCATGGTGATCAGTTCATCGGACAGGTGTTATTATCAATGTCTTTCTATGCTCTTATTAATATTTTTCATGCAGGGTGTTTACTAAATATTGCTTTTAAAACGTCAGGAAATGAAGCCCTTTCTCTATATTCCTTGGTGGGAGCTTTGATGTTGAGCGTGATCCTAAATATCGTCCTCGCTCTGATCTGGAGAGAAAGCTGTGAGAATTGCAAAGGTAAGAGACAAAGTCATCAGTGTGTGGTTTATGTCAGGATTACCTTTTACAACATTACAGTTTAATTTTTGTTAAATAAAATCATACTAGTATGAAACATACACGATCATAAAAATATTCAATATCTTAAATGGCACAGAGTCAAGACAAGGATGTCAATTGTGATACTGTTTGCTGCAAAGTAGTTGGCTTTCAAAATTTGACAAAAATTTTGTCATCAAATTTTGTCATGTATGGCCATTTCATAAATAATAACCAAATTATAGAGACTATAGCTATAATGTGACCCCAAGATTATTATTTTTTTAAATTCTTGAGCAGAAGGCAATAAGATTGAGTGCGGAGTAAGCAGAATTAACTGGCATCCAAACAAATTAAAATACTTTTCAAGTGATATGTAATCTCCATTGATGCCTATCCTGATTCCCTGGTGATTACATAATCAATACACTCCTCAGATATACTCCTTCTCTGAGCAGCAACTTACGGTCCTACTGTGGTGAATATGATTGACTATATGAAATACTACTACCAGAACTGCTACGACTGCACTGAATATTATTTTTAATAGTAATAATAATAGCAATAATATGATTCAAAATCTAAAATGCCGAACACCCTCATAACTGGGCAATCAGCCGCTCATTGTCATGTACGCTGAGGGAAGTCTTATTCCTCGGAGTTCATTTATTTTTATTTTTATTCATGAAGCCAAATCAATGCATTTTCTTCAAACTAATGATTTATTTTGCAAGTTTTTGAATGAATTTGAATTGAAGGAGTTGAAACAATGGATATTCTCCAGTATAAGTATATGGTGATAGACATTACACAAGAAGAGATTACAGTATATATTGCTTCAGATTATGTTTTGCAAAGCAAAAAAAAAAGAGAATTAATTAATAATAACAGCAACAACAACAACACATGTATTATTATTATTATTATTATTATTATTATTATTATTATTATAAGAAGAAGATAAATAATGCAGTTCAATGCAATTTCATTTCTGTAGTGATATTTTTACAGAGAACTGTCACAAAGCTTGTAAGCTTAGGGTTGTAACTAGGTAGCTGTTTCATAGGTGACTTAGGTGCATTAACTCTTAACTACTGCTTGTATTTTTTCCATAGACTATGTTGTTGCCGTTCTTGTTGTGTTAGTGTTAACCAGTTCAACCTTCAGGGTCCAAGTTGAACTATGCGGTTGTTCCCTGCACTTGGACCGGTACTTCTCTCTAGGGTTTTTCGTCATACTTGTTCCTGGTTATGGTTATACACTTTGTTGTATGTCGCTCTGGATAAGAGCGTCTGCCAAATGCCTGTAATGTAATGTAATGTAACAAAGACACTTTACAGAGTAGCTAGGAAAGAAACAGAGCAAAAAGAACAAAAAAGAGAACAAGGACAAGAAGTACAAAAAGAAGAACAGCTTTCTTATTTGATTGCACACCATTAAAATTCAGAGTATAAACTGTCAAATTAATTTCTTAGACTCACCAGCGGCTTATGTGCATTTTCCTTTTACTGACACAGGAGCTGCATCAAACAACCAAGTGAGCGGAGAAGACTTGGCGAGCAAACAGGTAAAAATATTAACTTAATAACTAGCTAACTAACTAACTAACTAACTAACTAACTAAATAAATAAACAAATAAATAAAGTCAATATCTGAGATGAATATCTGTGATAAATTATTATCAGAATGAGGCGTAATCATATGTGGTGTGTCGTGTTTTTCTTGTTAGAGTCAAGAGGCAGCAATGAATTACGCTGCTTTGACTTTCACCACCAAGAAACCCAAAGTGAGGAGGAACAAGAGGGAAGCGGAGAATGAAACAGTTTACTCAGATATGAGATTTAGAGACCGCGAGTGAAGCTTTTCGTAAAAATGTATCTTTGCCATAAGAATGATCAAACTGTTCCCTCATTAGAGTTGGTGAACAATATGCCATGTGACTGTAAATGATGTCACATTTACTGGATTTGCCAAGAGCTGTGCTTGTTCTTATATGTTTGCTGTTTTTCAAATACACAAAGTAAAACTTGTACAGATTACTCTCTGACAGCGTCTGATAAATGGTCCTCAGTGTGTTGAGTCGGTTTGGGGCAGTAGTGTAGTACATTGGTTAGAGAACAGGACGTGTTACCTGGTTCTCAGGTGATGCACTGCCCTCATACCTGTTCCATTGAGCAAGGTTGTTAACCCAAGTGACTTCAGTATATATTCAATTGTATAAAACGCAACTGTGTTCACAGGTTAAATTATGTAATGCTAAATGATATCACACAGAGATGGGAGTGTGAAACATTAGGACTTCAAAACAAGGGCAGACTGTTAATGTGTCAGCAGTGATTCACTGATTAGACGGAATCATAATGTTTTGCAATGTACAGTTTTTGTGTTTCAAGGGCCAGTCAGTAATAAAAGTAAATAGTAGATCCATTAATTTTGGGGTTCATAAACATAGTTTCAGCTGGGGAAAGTGGGGTTATTTCCCCAACTGTTTATGAAAATGTCAAATTTTGTCTCTACCACTTTTCATACAATACAATAGTCATCACATACTTTACTTTGGTGTGCAACAGTTTGGCCACCGCCGGTCAGATTGCATGTCTTGATGATTTTATGAATGAAGAGAAGCACCGTTCTGTCTGAACTATCCCAGCTGAGATTGGGCTGCCCCTCTATGGCCCTGTTTCTCCTGAGACTTCTTCCCTCGATTTGAGTGATATTCTTCTCATTTGAATTGTTGTTGTTTTTTTTTGTTGTTTTTTTTTGTCTTTTTACTGCAGTTGCTCTCTTTTTGGGGGATCAGGCCTGGTTTTTACACAGTGTTCTATTCTGGATCAACTGTAACATGCTTGTGGTAAAAAAAAAGCCCAATACAGTTAACACGACATCTCTAGGGTACAAACTCAAACATGACATGTTTTTTTAAAAACTGTAATGCACACTTGTTTTACATTATTTGAATTTAACAGATTGAAATGTAACATGCGCACAGATTTGGCTATCTTGTCAGTTAGCTGTTAGTAATACCCCATTTGGCAGAAATTACACCTTCTAAATGCCTCTTGTAGCGAGCTAATAGTCATTCTATTTTTGCCTAAGAATTTTACCACACCACCCCAAAGCAAAATAGATCCACTCCCAAGCTCTCTAAATCTTCTCTCTAAATGTATCTTTGGTTGTTGTGGCCAAAGAGCTCTCATTTTATCTGTCCAAAGCACGTTGTGCCAAAATGCCTCTGGCACATCTAACTGTTGTGTCCGTAGCTCCGTTGCAGTGGTATGTAAGTTTTGCTTTGCATACATAACCAGTCTACAGGCAGTGCTATTGGAGTTATTAGGCTAACACTGGTGGCCAAGTGATTCCATATATCAGACAATCAGGGTCTATAAATGAGATACATTTCTATCACAATGCATCTTACTGTATGAATACTGTCATTTAAAATTTTACTGAAAAATTTTCTCCACATGGATATGTTTGGACATCCATACCAGGGCTGGATCTGGCACATCTACCGATATGTGTGCCACTGCTTAGCCAGAGAAAACATTGCTGTGAATATAGGTACTCTCCTGCATGCTTTATAACAGCTGGATATACTTTCTGAAGGCAAGGCCTCTTGCTTGCAGAGCCTTCCCTGCACCTTCAGAAACAAAAACACTTCCTGTATGCACAGCGACAGCTTTCTTGCGTTCTCAGTTATTGATGCTGTGCTGCACATTTTAGAACAACTGGGCACATGTTCAGACAGAAGGACAGTGTCAGATTCCTTCCTGTGTACAGGGACAGAGCATGAACAGACTCCCACATGTTCATGCTCTTCCTGCTGAGATGCCTGTCAGGTGTTCACAGGGGCCGATAATCTAGAGAACAAGGAGAGAGTAATTCCCTTACCCAGGCTGGACTTGCAACTATAAAGTATTTAGTTTTGACAGCATAATATTAAACAATGACCCTAAAATAACAAAGGGAGGCCTTAAAGGTCACATGGACAAATACCTTTGGCTGATATGCTTCCTGCTCTGAGGTCACTGCACTGCTTATTGTTTCTGAAAGCTTTTGCACACGGCTCTCTCTTTCATTAAAAGTAAAATGTGTTTGTCTGTTTCAGACTGCTCTGTTGTGGTGACAGGGGAGGTCTAGTGTTTTTTCCACTCACAGCCTTATACATTCAGCTCTACACAGACCAGAGCTGCACAGGAAGACTGACCGGCAGCTCCTCCCTCTCTCAGCCCTGAAACCACACTGATGCTCTGATAAAATTTATTCACTTCACACCTCTGACCACCTTTCCATTGCAACAGACCAGACAAGAGCGGCTTAGAAACCAGTGAGCTTTTATTTGTAATCTGTTTCCAAGATTTAAACATATACTCAATAAGTCTGAAATGATGTGATCACTCAGCATCTTGATCATTCTACTTCTTTTCCTGCCCTGATGGTACATTCCATGGTCATGTGACCAGCTGTGGTGACACAGGACATTAACGTGTTCTACACATTCAGGACATACAGCATTCTTCATAATGAATGTATGTAGTGAGTAAAGTCTAGAGCAGAATGAACTCACATGAAACTATCCTTGTATCAAGGAGGAGGTGGGGGGGTTTGACAAACAGGGTGTGAGTGCATAGCTGAGGGGGAAGAGAGAGTGCGTGCCTGCGTGTGTGTGCGTGCGTGTGTGTGCACGTGTGTGCGTGTGTGTGTGTGTGTGTGTGTGTGACCAAAGAGAGCAGTATCATAGCAAGTTAGGTTCCATTGGGTACTAGGGGGCAGGGGGCAAGGCAGTATTAATTATTGTCCGGTACTGTTTTTGCTTCCTGTTTATAACATCTTTCCTCTAAGAGCGCACTAGAGATCACGCTCTGAGACCTGCTGGCTGGTCTGTAGGGGTGTTGTTTGCACAATGCTGGAGGTGCTGCTGTCTCTGTAGTTTGGTCGGACTCTCAGGCCACTGACTCAAAATAACACCTCTGAGCTCTGCCTTTGTGGTTTCCTCTGCATGCACCCCTTTCATACGTCACCTAGTACCCCCTCCCCCCATGTCTCTCTCTCTCTCTCTTTCTCTCCTTATGGTACTTCAGAGGGATCTTAACTATCTGTGCTCTCTTGATATAATCAGTGATTACATGCATTAGCCCACAAACTGAAAAACTCTGAATAAACTTAATTAAAAAAAACAAACAAAAAAAACAGAATGAGTAAACTGGAACCAACAATCCTGCAGTGGCAAAAAGTCAAAAGACATCCTCAAGCAAAACCTTTCATGAGAAAAGATAAAGAATCCTTACACCTGTGAGCAAGGCCCTTTCATAAGGCCCAGTGATTAGGCAATGGGGAGCAGCTGGTCTAATTACAATGAGCCACATCTGCCTCCCTGCCTGTGAGAAGGGCCTGTGCTGTCCATGGTCCTGCAGCTCTCCCAGGTTGCTGGAATACCTGGGTGCTGGAGGTACTGCACATCATCACCCTTCCTGACACCACAACCGGCACAGCTGAGATAAAAAGATTAATGGACACAGAACCCATTTTGAAAAAAGTTCCATAGCTGCTTTTGCTTGTCATGTAATTTGAGAGCCTAATTTATGACGTTTAAAAATGTATTAATTTTTAAAAAACTTATATACTCTAAGTTTAAATTCAACTAGATGTATTGAACTGGCGCTTCATTGAGACAAGGCCAGAGAGATAACAGAGGAAGTCCCCTTAATGAGGCCATTGTGATGTCATCCAGTGACAGAACCTCAGGCCTCTGACATTGACACCCTGGATATGGACAATCTACGTTATGTAAGTTATTGCTGGCACATTGCTCATTCTATGATGAGAAAATATTTGAGTTATGAATTATGAGTTGTGGAATTAGAAATAATTAAATTACTTATTTAAAGACACCTCACCCTGGGATTCAGTGCAGTGAAGAATCACAACGTAAGATCAGGTGTGCCATCACAGTATGAACATTCCAGTGAGCTGCCCAATGTTCTGAAGTCATTAGCATAATCAGGCATTCTAAATGTTCTTGACCACTTTTTTCTTGTTTGCAGATGAAGAAAGTAGAAAAATGTCAAAAATGCATGTGAATGCAGATTCCCAGCCCTGTGCAGCTACGGGCAACACTGACTCCTACTGTCCCATCCCAGAGAGAGCAGAGAAATTCAGCACCATGGACAATGCACACATAAACACACATGCAAACACACACACATGCGCACACACACACACACACATACACACACACACACACACCCATACGCACCCACACATATACACAAACACACACACACACACACAACCATACATACCCACAAATACACACACACACACACACACACAGCCATAAACGCCCACACATATACACACACACGCACACACACACACACACATACAGCCATATGCACACACACACACACACACACACACACACACAAAACAAAAAAAGAGAAACATACACACACACAGACATACGCACGCACACACACACACACAACCACATGTACGCACAAATACACACACACACACACACACACATATATACACACACAGAGATGCACACACACTCAAACACACACACACACAACCACATATTCACAAACACACATACACACACACACACACACACATACACACACAACCATTTACACATACACACACACATTCACACACACACACAAGCACACGCACACACACGCACACAACCATACACACAAACACACACACACAGACACATACACCTCCATGTACACGCATATACGCGCGCGCGCACACACACACACTCACGCACACACACACATAAACACCCACGCACACACACATACACACACATATATTAAACCGTAATACGAATTAAGGTGTCATTTTCAATCTAAAGTTATTCTTAAAGTAACCTATTTATAACTATGTGAGGACTTCCACATTATTGCACTGTAAATAACAACTGAATTATTATTATTATTTGACCTTTATTATGCAGGATGGAAATAATGACAACATTGTTCTTTTTTTGCACTGAGGGTGTTTATCAGCGTATGCTTGCACTACTCTTGTGCACCCAATAATTTGCCTCATTAAACAGCCAATCAAATCTGCCCCTGACATGTGCCCTCCTACTGTTCAGTGAATGACGAGAAATTATCTCAAGTCCTCCTCTTATCTGTACAGTTTGAGTTTTACAGCGCAGAGGACAAACAGGGTCTCAGGCAGAGGAGAGTCTCCAGAAGAGGAGAGTTCAGATACAGTGATGCCACCACTCTGTGCTGTTCTTGTGCTTTTCAGCAAAGTCTGTAAGTGTATAATTATTATTGACTTGTCAGACAAAATAACTTTACATTGGGACTGTATAGAGCTATTTATACAGAGATTGTTGTGGTTTATAATTGCGTATTTCACACTGCCATTTGCAGTGAAATATTGCTTTCTGTCTTCCTACAGATGGTCTGCTTGGGAATATAGTTCAGCCTGACACGCTGGTGCGAGCTCAGATCGGAGACACTGTGACTCTCCCATGCTTCTACTCTGCACAATCATTTCAAGATATCAGTTGGTATAAGCAGCCTCTTGGACAGAAGATTCAGCACATTGCACTGCAAGTTCTAGAAGATGATGTTCAAATTTTCAATGAATTTAAAAACAGTAAACGTTTTAGTGTTAATTCTTCAAACGGGTGCTTTCACCTGACTGTGTCACAAGTAGAGCCGTCGGATTCAGCCATATACCACTGTGCTTGTACAGTCTCCAATGAGATCCGCTTTGGAAATGGAAGCATTTTAATGGTGATGGGTAAGTATGAACCTTAGATGATGCTTTACACTAGTTTTTTAAATGTACAGGCTTTCAACAAAATACTTATCTCACTGGCACAAGACCAGTGAAATATTGTAGAAAAGTGTGATTTCTGGTGCATTGATACTCACCTGATCAATATTTTATCCTAAGTAAACATCTGGCATTTGCTTTTTAAAAAGTGAATTTAAATTATCTTAGGAAAGCAGATCTTACTTTTAGGGTAGGTTTAGCCAAACTCTGTTTTGTGTGTTTGTGGATTGGTTCAGTGTTATGTTAAAATATATTAAGGTATGTTGCTGTTTAGGACACTGCATGTTTTGCCCAAAAACTGTAAATTTGCATTATGATTTTCTAAAGTCTGTAATGCAACATCTCAAATAGACAAATAGGCAGTTCCGCACGCATTGGTCACTAATCCAGATTGGGAAGTTCAGCCACGACCAGGATTCAAATCTGTGGTAATTATGGGAATAATTGTAGCAAGGCACATATCTAATGATTGAGTCCAAGCACATATCCTGTTATGTTTTTAATTGTTAAAATTCTTCAGGTGCAGAGTCACACCACAGGACAGTACTGCAGCAGCCCGAGTCTGAGTCAGTGCAGTCTGGAGACTCTGTGACTCTGCAGTGTACAGTACACGCTGAGACCTGTGCAGGAGAACACAGTGTGTACTGGTTCAGACAGGGCTCAGGAGAGTCCCCTCCAAGAATCATTTACACCCATGGAACCAGGAGTGATGAGTGCCAGAGGAGCTCTGGGGCTGTGTCTCCCACACAGAGCTGTGTCTACAACTTCCCCAAGAGGAACCTCAGCCTCTCTGATGCTGGGACTTACTACTGTGCTGTAGACACCTGTGGGGAGATCCTGATTGGGAATGGGACCAAGCTGAATGTTGAGGGTAAGCTTGTTTAAATGTATATACGGCATTATAGCACATATATTATTGATTCACAATTGACATGTAAAACTATAATTAACTAGGAAAATATTTCGATTTTATCATAATATTTATTGTAGTAACAATAAGAAATCTCAACTTCATTCACAAAATCCTGAACAAATATTTATATTTCAGGAGGTGAATTATCCAGGCTTGTCTGGCTCTCGATCATACGGACTGGAGTTCTCTGTTGCATCTTGCCCATATTTGTCCTCATCTATTGCAAAAAGGCATAAATAATGATGATATTATGGGATTCATACCATTAAATCAGCCAGCGAATCATATTCATATTAATACCTCCTTCTGGGTATTCTTTTTCTTCTTCTTCTTCTTCTTATGACTTTTTTTCCAGAACACAATCCCTGTTTACAAATTACCCCGGTGTATGAATCCTAATTTTGGCATAATAGCATATGACAGCTGATGTTATTCAAACAATGTAATGCAATTAAAATGAATTTCAGTCATTTGAAATGGTTATGATTATTTTCCTGATACTCAGAACTATCTGAAAACAGACAATCATAACAGAAGGACTTTGTCAACTTTAGTCTGAAACTGTAAACACAAGCAACATTTATTTCAGTCTACGATAGGTGCTGGATCTTTGTGAAGGAATCTTATTGTGGCCTGTTTGAGGGATCAAATGCATTTTTAGAGAAAACATGCAATTTGGAAAAAAAACACTGCTATTCCAACATCTAAACAGAATTATTACACATCACACATATATAATTATGACTTAATGATACAAATGAAAATATATTTCAGTATAGAGAGTTCATGAACAGAACTTTGGTACTGAGAGCTAATGGTTTTCAAACAGCAGCATCAAACCGGGCGGGCAGGGTGGCATAGTGGTTAGCACTGTTGCCTCGCAAGAAGGTTAGGCGCACTCCTGCAGTTGCCCTTGACCAAGGCACTGGCCTCAGAACTGGAGTTGGTCCCCGGGCGCTGCACTGTGGCTGGCCACTGCCCCTAAGTAACTAGAATGGGTCAAATGCAGAGGACAAATTACCCCACGGGGTTCAATGAAAGTATCTATCTAAACATACAGGTGAGACAGAGTATGTTTGAAATGCCTGTAATGTAACAGTACCTTAAGACTGTTATCGCCATTCGTCTTTTTATGACAGAAATGTATCATGGTGTGGTCCAGCCAATATTTTCAGTGCTGTAAATAAAACCTGTATAGATCAGTAATGGAAAATGCTCATGCTTAACCTCCTATCACATATTCATGCAGAGTGTGTCTCATTGATGGTTATTCATTTCCACTAAGGGCTAATGCTACATGTATAGCAGGCTGTGCCTTTAAAATAGGCCTGACGAGGGCCTGGTTACCATTCAGTCTGAGGTCTGTCTGTTCTGCCCAGTATTGTGACCAGGTGGCATAGATACATTTGCGCCACACAGAAAAATCTGTCAGTTTCACACTATTTAGGATGTTATTATTAGTTATTAAATGTGCAAACATTCATCTAAGTATCACGTTGTACATGGAAAGGTCCCAGCGTTAAATGATTGATCAGTTTTCAAGTTGCTTTTTGTCGAGCCTCAACTCAAAGTTAAGACATGCTGTAACATTTGGAACGCTAACACTAGTTGCTTGGAGCTAATTTAAGCTGCGTTTGCGTCATAGTGCTCATTAATCTTGAAAGGAAGATTTTGCACTGAACATCCAGGCATTAGAGTGACAAGTGTAATGCGTACAAAAAAAATAAACAACTAGCATATTGTGGGCATTGTCAGGGTGTGTAGTGGAGGGTTAGGACCCAAATGCGGAGTGCATGGAAAAAACTCAAAAACTCCAACAGGTATGAAAGAAACAAAGACATTACTTACAAAAGAGGGAACAAAGGGAACGAAAAGCCTCGCAGGGCAACCTTCACAAAACACAAAACTCCAAAACCAGGAACCAGAAAATCCAAAAGTTCAAAACACACGTTGGAACCAGAACATGGGCAGTAACATGAACAAGACACACAGCCAACAAGGATCCA
Organism: Anguilla japonica; assembly: GCA_025169545.1. Taxonomy (NCBI): domain Eukaryota; kingdom Metazoa; phylum Chordata; class Actinopteri; order Anguilliformes; family Anguillidae; genus Anguilla; species Anguilla japonica. Next base: position 10,859,954 of record CM045885.1, on the reverse strand, counting down.
GCACCTGAGTCCAGGGGAAGGGAAACTTAAATAGACAGACACTGACGAGACACAGGAGGGCACAATGAACAATCAGGCCACAGAGGGGGAAGGGAGAACGAGACAGCCAAAACCAATAATGGAATAATTGAAACCAATCGTACAATTAAACAGGGGGAGCAGGACACAAAACAGAAGTGCCGCCATCTGGCGGCCCAACAAGGGAAAGACAGACAACTGGAACACAGGACCATGACAGGCATGATGCACTTTTCTCTTGGGTGGGTTCATGGGTCTATATCAAGTTTGGTTGTGAGAGTGGACTGCCCTGCGAACAGTGCCAGTGCTATGTCAGTTTCTAAAGAGCTGCAAGGAGCTTTCAGGGAAAGTAGGAACCTTTGTCAGGGAGTAATATAGCCCTGCCCCTCCCACTATTACATACATTCACTAATTTCATGATCACTTTTCTACTCAGGATAATCTTCCACAGTGTTAACATCATCATCATCGTCATCATCATCATCTTCGTAATTGTTAACATCAACACGACCACCACCTCATCATCATTATCATCACCATCATCATCATCATCATCATCATCATCATCATCATTGTCATAATTTTTCACCTTATTTCAGACAATGAACAATTTGACTAAATTATTTCATTTTAATCATTTGATGAGTGTTTCATAATTATTCTGTGGTAAATAGGCATTCTCGACTGCAGGCAGTCTATCTCTGAAGGATGTTTAGAGATAGACATCAGAATGACACCCTGGTCAGTCACTAAGTACAGTACCATGAAGTTTTGATCCTGACAAGTATATCTACAAAACAAGCAATTATGAAACCATTTGCATAATTTAATAATCATTAAAATAATAAAAACAAAAACAGAGTTACTGGTGTTGCATCCAGTGAACGTAAACCAAACAGATCTATATATGGAACGTACAGTACAGACACACAAGCAATTGACAGCATTTGTAATGGAATTCCACACAGGTCTGATTATAGATCCCTCAAGAATGGAAGTTTTGTAGCTTGATGTTCATGCTCTCACCCGCCCCCTGGTGTCAGGAGCTGGGAATGCACCCTTTGGCTGAAGAAGAGCGGTGAACATGTACTCAGCTGCTGTGTAGCATTCATCACACTGGACCAATTCTTTTGCATTTCACGGAAATGCCTGTGTTTTGTGACCATGATTCACATTATAATGTAATTTGTCAAAAAGTTAAACAACAGAAAGGGCTGCAGGTAGTATGGCGGTGGGGTTGGTAGGGTGACAGTTATTCTGCTTGTTTAGGGGAGGAACTCTCAAAACATTTCCATAAAATATATACATTTTTATGGCTTTTAAAATGCTCTTGTGACAGAGCTATTCTAGTTGAGGAGTACAATAATAAAAGGAAGGAATTAAAGGTCACATGGGCAGACACTTTGGCTGATATATTTCCATCTCTGAGTTCATTGCACTGCTTATTGTTTCTGAAAGCTTTTACACACGGCTCTCTCTTTCATTACAAGTCAAATGTGTTTATCTGTTTCAGACTGCTCAGTTTTTGGTGACGGGGGAGGTCCAGTTATTTTCCACTCACTGCCTTATACATTCAGCTCTACACAGACCAGAGCTGCACAGGAAGACTGACCTGCAGCTCCTCCCTCTCTCAGCGCTGAAACCACATTGACGCTCCGATCAAATTTATTCACCTCACACCTCAGACTACCAATCCATTACACGAGACCACAAATGATTGGCTTAAAAGCCAGTGCGCTTTAAATTACAATATGCCTCCAAGATTTAAATCTATACTCAATAAGTACGAAATGATGTGATCACTCAGCATCTTGATCATTCCCCTCCTTTTCCTGCCCTGATGGTACATTTCATGGTCTTGTGACCAGCTGTGGTGACACGGGACATGAAAGTGTTCTACTCATTCAAGACATGCAGCATTCTTCATAATGAATGTATGTACTGAGTAAAGTCTAGAGCAGAATGGATTCCCATGAAATCATCCTGGTATCATGGGGGTTTGACCATCAGGATGTAAATGTTTAGGTGAGAGGGAAGAGAGAGTGCGAGCCTGCGTGTGTGTGTGTGTGTGTGTGTGTGTGTGTGTTTGTCCAAAGAGAGTAGTAGCCCAGCAAGTTAGGTTCCATTGGGTACTAGGGGGCAGGGCAGTATTAGTTATAGTCCGGTACTGTTTTAGTTTCCTGTTTATAACGTCTTTCCTATGAGAGCGTGCTAGAGATCATGCTTTGACACCTGCTTGCTGGTCTGAGGGGGTGTTGTTTGCACAATGCTGGAGGCGCAGCTCTCTCTGTGGTTTGGTCGGACTCTCTGGCCAATGACTCAAAACAAAACCTCTGTGCTCTGCCTTTGTGGTGTCCTGCATGCACCCCTTTCATATGTCACCTAGTACCCCCCCCCCCCATCTGCCTCTCTCTCTCTCTCTCTCTCTCTCTCTCTCTCTCTCTCACCCCTTTCATATGTCACCTAGTAAGCCCCTCTCTCTCTCTCTCTCTCTCTCTCTCTCTCTCTCTCTCTCTCTCTCTCTCACCCCTTTCATACGTCACCTAGTAAGCCCCTCTCTCTCTCTCTCTCTCTCTCTCTCTCACCCCTTTCATATGTCACCAAGTAAGCCTCTCTCTCTCTCTCTCTCTCTCTCTCTCTCTCTCTCTCTCTCTCTCTCTCTCTCTCTCTCTCTCTCTCTCTCAGAGGGATCTGAACCATCTGTGCTCTCTTGATATAATCAGTGATTATATGTATTTGCACACAAACTGAAAAACTACTGAAAAAACTTCATTACAAAAAAATACAGAATGAGTAAACTGGAACCAACAATCGTGCAGAGGCAAAAAGTCAAAAGATACCCTCAAACACAACCTTTAACAACCAATGAATAAGAATCCTTACAACTGTGAGCAAGGCCCTTTTATAAGGCCCAGTGAATAGGCGATGGGGAGCAGTTGGCCTAATTACAATGAGCCACGCCTGCCCCCCTGCCTGTGAGAAGGGCCTGTGCTGTCCATGGTCCTGCAGCTCTCCCAGGTTGCTGGAATACCTGGGTGCTGGAGGGACAGCACATCATCACCCGTCCTGGCGCCACAACCAGCACAGCTTGGATTTTAAACGAAAGTGCTGGTTTCAGTTATGCAAAAAGATAGGCAAACATATTGAAAAAAGTTTCATTGCTGCTCATGCATGTCATGTATTTTGAAAGCCCAATTTATGATGTTTTAAAATGTATTTATTCTTAAAAAACATATATACTCTAAGTTTAAATGCAACTCGGTGTATTGAACTGGCGCTTCATTGAGACAAGGCCAGGAGAGATAACAGAGGTAGTCCCCTTAATGAGGCCATTGTGATGTCATCCAGTGACAGAACCTCAGGCCTCTGACATTGACACCCTGGATATGGACAATCTACGTTATGTATGTTATTGCTGGTACATTGCTCATTCTATGATGAGAAAATGATTCAGATATGAATTATGAGTTGTGGAATTAGAAATCATTTAATTGCATATTGAAAGACACATCGCCCTGGTTTCAGTGCAGTGCAAAATCACAATATAAGATCAGGTGTGACATCACAGTATGGCCATTCCAGTGACCATTCCAATGTTCTGAATTCATTAGCATAAACAGACATTATAACATTTTTTGACCACTTTTTTCATGTTTTCAGATGAAAGAAAGTGAAATATTGCAAAAATGCATGTGAATGCAGATTCCCAGCCCTGTGTAGCTACGGGCAGCACTGACTCCTACTGTCCCAAACCAGAGAGACCAGAGAAATTCAGCACCATGGACAATGCACACACAAACACACACGCAAACGCACACACACACACACACACACAACTATACAAACCCACACATATACACACGCACACACACACACACACACAGACACACACACACACACAACCATACGCACCCACACATATACACACACACACACTCACACACACACAACAATACACACATACACAGAACCATAAACGCCCACACACACACACACACACACACAGACACACACACACACACAAACACACATACAGCCATACACACACACACACACACACAACCATACTCACCCACACATACACACACACACACACACACACATCAATACACACACACCCAGACACATACACACACACACACAACCATACGCACCCACACATATACACACGCACACACACACACACACACACACACACAACGATACACACATACACACAACCATACATGCCCATACATATACACACACACATGCACACAAAAAGACACGCACACATACACACACACAGATGCACACACACACACACACACACACACACACACACACACAACCACAGATACACAAACACACACACACACACACACACATTCACACGGAACCATTTACACATACATACACACATTCACACACACACTCACACAACCATACACACAAACACAAACACATACACCTCCATGCACACACATATACACACACACACGCACACACACAACACACAGACACACACACACAGACACAAACACCTCCATGTACACGCATATACGCGCATGCGCACACACACACACACACACACACACACACACTCACGCACACATACACATAAACACCCCCGCACACACACATACACACACATATATTAAACCATAGTACAAATTAAGGTGACATTTTCAATCTAAAGATATTCTTAAAGTAACCTATTTAAAACTATGTGAGGACTTCCACATTATTGCACTGTAAATAACAACTGAATTATTATTATTATTTGACCTTCATTAAGCAGGATGGAAATAATGACAACATTGTTCTTTTTTTGCACTGAGGGTGTTTATCAGCGTATGCTTGCACCACTCTTGTGCACCCAATAATTTGCCTCATTAAACAGCCAATCAAATCTGCCCCTGACATGTGCCCTCCCACTGTTCAGTGAATGACAAGATAGTATTATCTCAAGTCCTCCAATTATCTGTACAGTTTGAGTTTTACAGCGCAGAGGACAAACAGGGTCTCAGGCAGAGGAGAGTCTCCAGAAGAGGAGAGTTCAGAAACAGTGATGCCACCACTCTATGCTGTTCTTGTGCTTTTCAGCAAAGTCTGTAAGTGTATAATTATTATTGACTTGTCAGCCAAAATAACTTTACACTGGGACTATATAGAGGTATTTAAACAGAGATTGCTGTGGTTTTTAATTGCGTATTTCACACTGCCATTTGTATTGAAATATTGCATTCTGTCGTCCTACAGATGGTCTGCTTGGGAATATAGTTCAGCCTGACACTCTGGTGCGAGCTCAGATCGGAGACACTGTGACTCTCCCATGCTTCTACTCTGTAAAACCTCATGATATCGGTTGGTATAAGCAGCCTCTTGGACAGAAGATTCAGCACATTGCAGTGCAAGTTGTAAGAAATGATGTTCAAGTTTTCAATGAATTTAAAAACAATAAACGTTTTAGTGTTAATTCTTCAACCGAAAGCTTTAACCTGACTGTGTCACAAGTAGAGCCTTCGGATTCAGCCACATACCACTGCGCTTATACGCCCTACAGTGAGATCATCTTTGGAAATGGAACCACTTTAATGGTGATGGGTAAATATGAACCTAAAATGATACTTTACACTAGTTGCAGGATTGCAACAAAATACTTTGCTCACTGGCACCATACCAGTGAAATATTGCAGAAAAGTGTTATTTTTGGTGAATTGATACTCACCTGATCAATATTTATTAATAAATAAACATCTGGAATTTGCTTTTTAAAAGTGAATTTAAATTATCCAAGGAAAGCAGATTTTTCTTTTAGGGTAGGGTTAGCCAAACTCTGTTTTGTGTGTTTGTGCATTGGATCAGTGTTTTGTTAAGATATATTAAGGTATGTTGTTGTTTAAGACACGGCATGTTTAGCCAAACACTGTAAATTTGCATTATGATTTTCTAAAGTCTTTAATGCAACATCTCAAATAGACAAATAGGCAGTTTCATATGCATAGGTCACTAATCCAGATTGGGAAGTTCAGCCATGGCCTAGTTTCAAAACTGTGGTAATAATGGTAATAATTGTGGCAAAGCACATATCTAATTATTGAGTCCAAGCACATATCCTGTTAAGTTATTAATTGTTAAAATTCTTCAGGTTCAAAGTCACACAACAGGACAGTAGTACTGCAGCAGCCCGAGTCTGAGTCAGTGCAGCCAGGAGACTCTGTGACTCTGCAGTGTACAGTACACACTGAGACCTGTGCAGGAGAACACAGTGTGTACTGGTTCAGACAGGGCTCAGGAGTGTCCCCTCCAGGAATCATTTACACCCATGGAAACAGGAGTGATGAGTGCCAGAGGAGCTCTGGGGCTGTGTCTCCCACACAGAGCTGTGTCTACAACTTCCCCAAGAGGAACCTCAGTCCCTCTGATGCTGGGACTTACTACTGTGCTGTGGCCACCTGTGGGGAGATCCTGTTTGGGAACGGAACCAAGCTGAATGTTGAGGGTAAGGAAACAAATCAATCACATAGTAAAATCATTGTCTCAGAACATACTTCATCTGATATTATTGGACTATTGTTTAACATTTTCTAATTCATTTCTATATTGTTTGTTGTATATTGTTTGCCATCCCTCATTTTCATTCTCATGCTGATCAGTTCATTGGACAGGCGTTCCAATCAATGTCTTTCTATTCTCTTATTAATAAAAAATCGTGCAGGGTGTTTACTAAATCTTACTTTTAAAATGTCAGGGAATGAACATCTTCCTCTTTATTGCTTGGCGGGAGCTTTGACGTTGAGCGTGGTCCTAAATATTGTCCTCGCTCTGAAGAGGAGAAAAGGCTGTGTGAATTGCAAAGGTAAGATATAAAGATATCAATGTGCGGTATGTGTTATGATGATCTTTTGCAACATATTTGCAGTTAAGTTTTTGTTAAATAATATCAGACTAGTATGAAGCATGCAAAATTGTAATAATACTCAATATCTGAACGGGCGCAGAGTCAAGAAAAGAATGTCAAATGTGAAAAGATGTAAAGTGTTTACTGCAAAGTAGTTGGCTTTCAAAATTTGACAACAATTTTGTCATCCACATGTGAGGCCATTTCATTAATAGCATGCAGAAATATTCATATACAGTCCCATTTTTTAATTTTTTTATTTTTATTTTTTTAATTTTTTTTTTTGGTACCAGTTTGCACAAATCAAATTATAGAGACTGTAGCTATAATGTGACCCCAAAATTATTTTTAAAAAAATTATTGAGCAGCGGCAATAAGATTGAGTGCAGAATAAGCTGAATTAACTGCCATCCAATCAAATTAAAATACATTGCAAGTGATATGTAATCTCCACTGAAGCCTATCCTGATTCCCTGGTGATTATATAATCAAAGCACTCCTCAGATATACTCCATCTCGGAGCAGCAACTTACGGTCCTACTGTGGTGAACATAATTGACTATATGAAATACTACTACCAGAACTGCTACAACTGCTATGTATATTATTATTGTTATTATTATTATTATTATTATTATTATTATTATTATTATTATTATTATTATTATTATTATTATTATTAGTATTATTATTATTATTATTAGTATTAGTATTATTATTATTATTATTATTATAAGAAGAAGAAGAAGAAAAATAATGGAATTCAACACAATTTTATTTCTGTGTCGCTTTTTAGAGAACTGTCAAAAAGACACTTTACAGAGTAGCTGGGAAAGAGACAGAGCAAAAATAAATAAATAAATAAAAAGAACAAGAACAAGAAGTACAAAAAGAAGAACAACTTTCTTATTTGATTATTCACCATTAAAAATCAGAGCATAAACTGACTAATTAATTTCTTACACACACCAGCGGCTTATGTGCATTTTCCTTTTACTAACACAGGAGCTGCATCAAACAACCAAGTCAGTGGAGAAGACTTGGCGAGCAAACAGGTAAAAACATTAACCAGCTAACTAACTAACTAACTAACTAAGTAACTAACTAACTAACTAAATAAATAAATAAATAAATAAATAAATAAATAAATAAATAAATAAATAAATAAAGTCAATTTCTGAGATGAATATCCGTGATAAATTATTATGAGAATGAGGGGTAATCATATGTGGTGTGTCGTGTTTTTCTTTATAGAGTCAAGAGGCAGCAATGAATTACGCTGCTTTGACTTTCACCTCCAAGAAAACCAAAGTGAGGAGGAACAAGAGGGAAGTGGAGAAAGAAACGGTTTACTCCGATATGAGATTTAGAGACCTCGAGTGAAGCTTTTCGTAAAAATGTATCTTTGTCACAAGAATGATCAAAATGTTCCCTCATTAGAGTTGGTGAACATTATGCCATGTGACTGTAAATGATGTCACACTTATAGGATTTGGCAAGAGCTGTGGTTGTTCTTATATTTTTTCTGTTTTTCAAATACACAAAGTAAAACTTGTACAGAATACTCCCTGACAGTGTCTGATAAATGGTCCTCGAAGTTGTTGAGTCGGTTTGGGGCAGTAGTGTAGTACATTGGTTAGGGAACAGGACGTGTTACCTGGTTCTCAGGTGAAGCACTGCCCTCATACCTGTTCCACTGAGCAAGGTTGTTAACCCCAGTGACTTCAGTATATATTCAATTGTATAAAACTCAACTGTGTGCACAGGTTAAATTATGTAAGTCTCTGTTAAATGATATCACACAAAGATGGGAGAGTGAAACATTAGAACTTCAAATCAAGGTCAGACTGTTAATGTGTCAGCAGTGATTCACTGATTAGATGGAATCATAATGTTTTACAATGTACAGTTTTTGTGTTTCAGGGGGAGTCAGTGTTAAAAGTAAATAGTAGATCCATTAATTTTGGGGTTCATAAACATAGTTTCTGCTGGGAAAAGTAGTTTTATTTCCCCAACTGTTTATGAATGGCCACATTCTGTCCCGACCACTTTTCATACAATAGTCATCATATATAGTGGTGTGCAGAAGTTTGGCCACCACTGGTAAAATTGCATGTGTTGATGATTTTATGAATGAAGAGAAGCACCGTTCTGTCTGAACTATCCCTGCTGAGAATGGGCTGCCCCTCTATGGCCCTGTTCCTCCTGAGACTTCTTCCCATTGGGGAGATTTTTCTTGCCTCTATTTGAGTGTTTTTATTCTCATTGGGGAATTGTTGTTGTTCTTTTATTCTGCTGTTGTTTTAACCTCAATTGCTCTCTTTTTGAAGGATCAGGCCTGGTTTAAGCCCAGTGTTCTTTTCTGGATCAACTGTAAAGTGCTTTTGTGACAGTGTTTCGGCAAAAAACGCTCAATACAGTTAATATGAAATCTCCTGGGTACAAACACAAACCATGTTTTTATAAAAACTGTAATGCACAATTGCTTTACATTTTCTGAATTTGACAGGTTGAAATGTAGCATGCACACAAATTTGGGTATCCTGTCAGGTAGTGGTCAGTAATACCTTATTTGGCAGAAATCACACCTTCTAATTGCCTCTTGTAGCGAGCTAACAGGCATTCTATTTTTGCCTAAGAGTTTTACCACACCACCCCAAAGCAAAATAGATCCACTCCCAAGCTCTCTAAATCTTCTCTCTAAATGTATCTTTGGTGGGTTGTGGCAAAAGAGCTCTCATTTTATCATTATGTTGTGCCAAAATGCCTCTGGCACATCTAACTGTTGTGTCCGTTGCTCCTTTGCAGTGATGTGTAAGTTTTGCTTTGCATACATAACCAGTCCACAGGCAGTGCTATTGGAGTTATTAGGCTAACACTGGTGTCCAAATGACTCCATATATCAGACAATCAGGGTCGATAAATGAGATACATTTCTATCACAATGCATCTTACTGTATGAATACTGTCATTTAATATTTTACAGAGACATTTTCTCCACATGGAAATGTTTGGACATCCATACCAGGGCTGGATCTGGCACATCTACTGATATGTGTGCCACTGCTTAGCCAGAGAAAACCTTGTTGTAGATTAGGGTACTCTCCTGCATGCTTTAGAACAGCTGGACATGCTTTCTGAAGGCTAAGGCCTCTTGCTAGCAGAGCCTTCCCTGCACCTTCAGTAACAAAAACACTTCCTGTATGCACAGCGACATCTTGAGTTCTCAGTTACCGATGCTGTGCTGTACATTTTAGAACAACTGGGCACATTTTCAGACACAATGACTCAGTGGCAGATTCCTTCCTGTGTACAGGGACAGAGCATGAACAGACTCCCACATGTTCATGCAACTATAAAGTATTTAGTTTTTGACAGCATAATATTAAACAATGACCATAAAATAACAAAAGGGAGGCCTTAAAGGTCACATGGACAGATTCCTTTGGCTGATATGCTTCCTGCTCTGAGGTCACTGTGCTGCTTATTGTTTCTGAAAGCTTTGCACATGGCTCTCTCTTTCAATACCAGAAAATGTGTTTGTCTGTTTCAGACTGCTCTGTTTTGGTGACAGGGGAGGTCCAGTAATTTTCCACTCATAGCCTTATACATTCAGCTCTACACAAATAAGAGCTGCACAGGAAGACTGATCTGCATCTCCTCCCTCTCTCAGCGCTGGAACCACACTGACGCTTTGATCAAATTATCTCGCTTCACACCTCAGACCACCTTTCCATTACAACAGACCAGTCAAATGTACAATTTATAGTACATATGGGACAAAAGGTCCGTATTGCTCTCAATAATTAGTGCATGTAATTTTATATTTTACATGCATTATCATTTAGTTGCATTATGATGTACAACAAGGTCATCGTGACCTTCTGTTACAATATGTGTAGTCCAGAACTTTGCCAGTAGGGAGGAGCACAGCATAGTCATTAATTTACAAACCTGACATTAAGATGATGATAATTTATTAAATTACAATCTGAAACTTTTGCACGTCACACCATATTTGTCTGATTATGTTGTTTTAGACATGTTCTTCTGCTTGTGTGAACCTACCAAATTGTTGATGTACTGCTTGCAGTGTTGAATATCATTATATATAATATACCCAGTATAAGTGCACATCATTAAAAGATGTAAATATACACTCAATAAGTCATATAAAAATACTGAAATAATGTGATGAAGTTTTGTTCAGCACAAACATCACCAAACGCATCAGGAAATGCACAGCATTGTGATCATTCCCCTCCTTTTCCTGCCCTGATGGTACATTCCATAGACATGTGACCAGCTGACTCATTCAGGACATGCAGCATTCTTCATAAATGATTGTGCTGAGTAAGGTGTGGAGTAGAATGGACTCACATGTAACTATCCTTGTATCAGGGTGTGAGTGCATGGGTGAGGGGGAAAAGAGAGTGTGTGCCTGCGTATGTGTGTGTGTGTTCATGTGTGTGTCACCAAAGAGAGTAGAGTCCCTGCAAGATAATTTCCATTAGGCACTGTTGGCTGGGGGCAGGGCATTGTCAGTATTAACTATAGACTGAAAATGTTGTTGTTTCCTGTTTATAACCTCTTTCCCTTTGAGATCATGCCAGAGATCACGCTCTAAGACCTGCTTTTCTGGTCATTGGGGGTACTTTTTGCACAATGCTGGAGGTGCAGCTCTCTCTGTGGCTCAGTCTGACTCTCTGGCCACTGGCTCAAAACAAAACCCCTCTGCTCTGCCTTTGTGGTTTCCTCTGCATGCACCCCTTACATACGTCACCTGGTACCTCCCTCTCTGTCTCTATCTCTTTCCCCCTTTCTCTCTCTACTTTTCTCAGCACTTCAGAGGGCTGTAAGAAATCTTTCACTTGCAGTTTGAAAGCTTTATAATCATGGTCTTTCGTTAGCCATTTCATTCACTTTCACTGAGCTCAATACAACATTTGAAATGTTGGTAAAATAGGTGTTTAAACACTGCACACATATAAGCACTTTTATTTAATACCAAATAAAGTTTAATATCCAATTACTCTTCTTAATGATACCTTTAGCCTTATAGCCCTTCTGATGCAGTGCTGGGGTTGGCCACTGTATGACACGGTGGAAAAAGTAAAAAATATACTTGGCCTTACATTAGTCCAGGAACTGAAAAACAACAGAAAACATTTCATTAATAAAAGATTCCGCAGAGGCCAAAAGTGCACAACAAATAAAACTTCAAAAACAACAGCAACCATTCAGAAAAAAAGACTCCTTACACCTGAAAGCAAGGCCCTTTTATAATGAATAAGCAATGAGGAGCATTACATTACATTACATTATAGGTATTTGGCAGATGCTCTTATCCAGAGCGACGTACAACAAAGTGTATAACCATAACCAGGAACAAGTATGACGAAAACCCTAGAGAGAAGTACCAGTCCAAGTGCAGGGAACAACCGCATAGTTCAACTTGGACCCTGAAGGTTAAACTGATTAACACTAACACAAACGAGAACAGCAACAACGCAGTCTATGGAAAAATACAAGCAGTAGTTAAGACAGGTGCATTAACTAAGTCACCTAAGAAACAGCTACCTAGTTACAACCCTGAGCTTACAGTCATTTAAGAGATTACAGGGAGGTAGGGAGGGATGGGAGAGGTGCAGCCTGAAGAGGTGAGTCTTCAGTCGTCGCTTGAAATGGATCAGTGTCTCAGCTGTTCTGACCTCCACGGGGAGGTCATTCCACCATCATGGGGCCAGAACAGACAGGAGACGTGTTCTGGAAGCGCAGGTGTGAAGAGGGGGAGGTGCCAGGCATCCTGAGGTAGCAGAACGGAGGGATCTGGCTGGCATGTAGGGTTTGAATATCTTGTGGAGGTATGCTGGGGCTGATCCCTTGACTGCCTGGTATGCTAGGACCAATGTTTTAAATTTGATGCAAGCTATAACAGGCAGCCAGTGGAGGGTAGTGAGCAGGGGAGGGAGTGACGTGGGAGTGTCTGGGGAGGTTGAAGACCAGACGAGCTGCAGCATTCTGAATGAGTTGCAGGGGTCTGATGGCAGATGCCGGTAGTCCAGCCAGAAGAGAGTTGCAGTAGTCCAGGCGGGATAGAACCATTGCTTGGACCAGGAGCTGGGTTGAGTAGGTGGTGAGAAAGGGGCGGATTCTCCGGATGTTATACAGGAAAAATCTGAATGCCCGGCTTACTGCTGCAATGTTCTTGGAGAGGGACAACCTGTTTTCCATCACCACTCTGAGATTCTTGGCACAGGGCGATGATGTCACTCAGGTGTCCCCTAGGGAAATGGAAGAATCGAGGAGGGGAGAGGATAGAGCAGGAATAAAGATTAGCTCCGTCTTTCCTGGGTTGAGCTTCAGGTGGTGATTGTCCATCCAGCTCTGGATGTCCTCAGGCAAGCGGAGATGCGGGCAGGGGACCTGTGTGTCCGATGGGGAGAAGGAGAGAAAGAGTTGCGTGTCGTCGGCATAGGAGTGATAGGACAAGCCATGGGCAGAGATTACAGGGCCAAGGGATCTGGTGTATAAGGAGAAGAGAAGGGGACCGAGGACTGATCCCTGGGGAACTCCGGTGGCGAGGGGACAGGGTGGTGATACCTTACCCGCCCAGGCAACCTGGAAGGAACGGTCAGAGAGGTAAGACTCAATCCAGTCAAGGACTGTGCCGCAGATCCCTGTTGCTGCCAGGGAGGACAGGAGGATAGAGTGCTCCACAGTGTCAAATGCAGCGGAGAGGTCTAGAAGAAACAGGACAGAGGAGAGGGAGGCTGCTCGTGCGGCATGGAGTGACTCACTGACCGAGAGGAGTGCAGTCTCGGTCGAGTGGCTAGGCCTGAAGCCAGACTGGTGGGGGTCAAGCAGGTTGTTCTGAGAGAAGAAAGCAGAGAGTTGGTTAGATGAGGCACGTTCAAGTGTTTTGGATAGAAAAGGGAGGAGAGATACCGGGCGGTAGTTCTGAATGACTGAAGGATCTAGTGTGGGTTTCTTCAGCAGCGGGGGTGATGTGGGCCCTCTTGAAGGATGAGGGGAAACATCCAGAAGATAGGGAGGAGTTCACGAGGGAGGTGACAAATGGAGGATGTCTGGTGTGATTGCCCGGAGGAGAGATGAGGGGATAGGGTCGAGAGCGCAGGTGGTAGGGCGGTGGGTGAGCAGGAGCTGGGAAACTTCAGAGTCTGAGAGGAGAAGAAAATGTGGAGAAACAGGGGGCGGGGGGCGCAGAGGGGGCGGAGGGGGCGGGGGGCACAGAGGGGCCGGAGGGGGGTGGGGGGCGCAGAGGGGGAGAAGGGGGTGGGGGGCGCAGAGGGGGCGGAGGGGGCGGGGGGCACAGAGGGGCCGGAGGGGGTGGGGGGGCGCAGAGGGGGCGGGGTCAGGGCGCAGAGGGGGTGGAGGGCGCAGAGGGAGCGGATGGCGCAGAGGGCACAGAGGGGGCGGAGGGCGCAGAGGGGGCAAAGGAGCTGCGGATGTCTGCAATTTTTCGTCAAAGAATGCTGCAAAGTCATCTGCAGTGAAGGAAGACTGGGGTGGGGGAGGTGGCACGCTCAGGAGAGAGGAGAAAATAGAGAACAGAAGCAGCTGGCCTAATTACAATGAGCCACACCTGCCCCCCTGCCTGTGAGAAGGGCTGGTGCTGTCCATGGTCTTGTTTTAAACTAAAGTGCTGGTTGCAGTTGTGCAAAAGGACTAAAGGAGCCTGTTTTGAAATCAGTTTCATTGCTGCTCATGCATGTCATGTATTTTGAGAGCCTAATTTATGATGTTTAAAAATGTATTTATTTTTAAAAAACTTACAGACTCTAAGTTGAAATGCAACTAGGTGCATTGAACTGGCGCTTCATTGAGACAAGGCCAGGAGAGATAACAGAGGTAGTCCCCTTAATGAAGCCATTGTGATGTCATCCAGTGACAGAACCTCAAGCCTCTGACATTGACACCCTGGATATGGACAAGCAATGTGATGTATGTTATTGCTGGTACATTGCTCATTCTATGATGATAAAATGTTTCAGTCATGAATTATGAGTTGTGGAATTAGAAATCATTAAATTACATGTTTAAAGACACCTCGCCCTGGTTTCAGTGCAGTGCAAAATCACAATATAAGATCAGGTGTGACATCACAGTATGAACATTCCAGTGAGCATCCCAATGTTCTGAATTCATTAGCATAAATAGCCATTCTAACATTTTTTGACCACTTTTTTCATGTTTTCAGATGATAGAAGGTGATAAATTGCAAAAATGCATGTGAATGCAGATTCCCAGCCCTGTGCAGCTACGGGCAGCACTGACTCCTACTGTCCCATCCCAGAGAGAGCAGAGACATTCAGCACCATAGACAATGCACACATAAACACACATGCAAACACACACACACACACATAACACTCACACAACCATACACACCCACACATACACACACACACACACACAACCATAACCACCCACACAAACACACACACAACAATACCCACACACCCACACATATATATATATACACACACACACACACACAAACACAAAACGACAGGAACACACACATACACACACAGACATACACACACACACACAACCACACGCACACACACATACACACACAGACGCACACACACACACACACACACGCATACACACAATCAGATGCACACACACACACACACACACACACATGCACACACACACAAACACACACACACAAGCACAAGCACACAACCATACACACACACAAGCACATACACCTCCATGCACACACGCATGCGTGCACACACACACACACACACACACACACAACCATACGCACCCACACATATACACATGCACGCACACACACAATACACACATACACACCACCATACATGCCCACACATATACATACACACACGCACACCACACACACATACAGCCATATGCACACACACACACACACACACACACACACACAAAACGACACGCACACACGTACACACACACAGACATAAACACACACACACACAGACACACACACAACCACACACACACACAAATACACACACAGAAGCACTCACACATATACACACACAGATGCACACACTCACACACACACACAACCACAGATAAACAAACACACACACACACACACACACACACACGCACATACACACGGAACCATTTACACATACACACACACAAGAACACATACACACGCACACAACCATACACACAAACACAAACACCTCCATGCACACACATATACACACAAACACACACACACACACACACACAACACACAGAGACACACACACAGACACATGCACCTCCATGTACACACATAAACTCACGCACACACACAAATACACCCACGCGCACACACATACACACACATATATTAAACCGTAGTATGAATTAAGGTGCCGTTTTCAATCTGTAGTTATTCTTAAAGTAACCTATTTAAAACTATGTGAGGACTTCCACATTATTGCACTGTAAATAACAACTGAATTATTATTATTATTTGACCTTTATTAAGCAGGATGGAAATAATGACAACATTGTTCTTTTTTTGCACTGAGGGTGTTTATCAGCATATGCTTGCACCACTCTTGTGCACCCAATAATTTGCCTCATTAAACAGCCAATCAAATCTGCCCCTGACATGTGCCCTCCCACTGTTCAGTGAATGACAAGATAGTATTATCTCAAGTCCTCCAATTATCTGTACAGTTTGAGTTTTACAGCACAGACGACAAACAGGGTCTCAGGCAGAGGAGAGTCTCCAGAAGAGGAGAGTTCAGAAACAGTGATGCCACCACTCTATGCTGTTCTTGTGCTTTTCAGCAAAGTCTGTAAGTGTATAATTATTATTGACTTGTCAGACAAAATAACTTTATATTGGAACTGTATAGAGCTATTTATACAGAGATTGTTGTGGTTTTTAATTGCGTATTTCACACTGCCATTTGCAGTGAAATATTGCTTTCTGTCGTCCTACAGATGTCCTGCTTGGGAATATAGTTCAGCCTGACACGCTGGTGCGAGCTCAGATCGGAGACACTGTGACTCTCCCATGCTTCTACTCTGCACAATCATTTCATGATATCAGTTGGTATAAGCAGCCTCTTGGACAGAAGCTTCGGCATATAGCAAGGCATACGAAATTGGAAAACAATTTTGATCTTTTCAATGAGTTTAAAGACAATAGACGTATTAATGTTAATGTTTCAAAAGGGAACTTTCACCTGACTGTGTCACAAGTACAGCCATCGGATTCAGCCACATACCACTGCGCTCTTACGCCCTTCGCAGAGACCATCTTTGGAAATGGAACCACTTTAATTGTGATGGGTAAATATGAACCTAAAATGATGCTTTACACTAGTTACAGGATTGCAACAAAATACTTTGCTCACTGGCACAATACCAGTGAAATATTGCAGAAAAGTGTTATTTTTGGTGTATTGATACTCACCTGATCGATATTTTATCATAAGTAAACATCTGGCATTTACTTTTAAAAAAAGGGAATTTAAATAATCCTAGGAAAGCAGACCTTTCTTTTTAGGGTAGGGTTAGCCAAACTCTGTTTTGTGTGTTCGTGTATTGGATCAGTGTTATGTTAAGATATATTAAGGTATGTTGTTCGTTAAGACACTACATGTTAAGCCAAACACTGTAAATTTGCATTATGATTTTCTAAAGTCTTTAATGCAACATCACAAATAGACAAATAGGCAGTTTCATACGCATAGGTCACTAATCCAGATTGGGCAGTTCAGCCATGGCCTAGATTCAATACTGTGGTAATCATGGTAATAATTGTAGCAAAACACATATTTAATGATTGAGTCCAAGCACATGTCCTGTTATGTTTTTAATTGTTAAAATTCTTCAGGTTCAGAGTCACACAACAGGACAGTAGTACTGCAGCAGCCCGAGTCAGAGTCAGTGCAGCCAGGAGACTCTGTGACTCTGCAGTGTACAGTACACACTGAGGCCTGTGCAGGAGAACACAGTGTGTACTGGTTCAGACAGGGCTCAGGAGAGTCCCCTCCAGGAATCATTTACACCCATGGAAACAGGAGTGATGAGTGCCAGAGGAGCTCTGGGGCTGTGTCTCCCACACAGAGCTGTGTCTACAACTTCCCCAAGAGGAACCTCAGCCCCTCTGATGCTGGGACTTACTACTGTGCTGTGGCCACCTGTGGGGAGATCCTGTTTGGAAACGGGACCAAGCTAAATGTTGAGGGTAAGGAAACAAATCAATCACATAGTTAAAGCATTTTATCAGAACATACTTCGTCTGACAATATTAGGTTATTGTTTCACATTATCTAATTCATTTCTATATTGTAAGTTGTATATTGTTTGCCATTCCTCATTTTCATTCTCATGCTAATCAGTTTGTTGTACAGGTGTTCCTATCAATGTCTTTATATGCTCTTATTAAGATCTTTCATGCAGGGTGTTTACTAACTCTTGCTTTTAAAATGTTAGGAAAGAAAGCCCTTCCTCTTTATTGCTTGGCGGGAGCTTTGATGTTGAGCGTGATCCTAAATATTGTCATCGCTCTGAGGAGGAGAAAAGGCTGTGAGAATTGCAAAGGTAAGAGACAAAAATATCAATGTGTGGTATATGATATGATTATATTTTACAATATATTTGCAGTTGAGTTTCTGTTAAATAAAATCAGGCTAGCAGGAAACATGCAAGATTGTAAATATACTCAATATATTAAAGGGCGCAGAGTCAAGAAAATAATGTCAACTGTGAAAATATGCAAAGTGTTTGCTGCAAAGTAGTTGGTTTTCTAAATTTGACAACAATTTTGTTATTCACATGTAAGGCCATTTCGTAAATAAAAACCAAATTATAGACAATATAGCTATAATGTGACCCTAAGCTTATTTAATAAAATTATTGAGCAGAAGGCAATAAGATTGAATGTGGAATAAGTAGAATTAACTGGGATCCAACAAATTAAAATACTTTTTAAGTCATATGTAATCTCCTGATTCCCTGGTGATTATGTAATAGATGCATTCTTCAAATATACTCCTTTTCTGAGCAGCAACTTACGGTACTACTGTGGTGAACATAATTGACTATATGAAATACTACTACCAGAGCTGCTATGACTGCTATGAATATTATTGTTAATAATAATAATAATAATAATAATAATAATAATAATAATTATTATTATTATTATTATTATTATTATCATTATTGTAAGAAGAAGAAAAATAATGCAATTCAACACAATTTAATTTCTGTAGCGCTTTTTACAGAGAACTGTCACAAAGACACTTTACAGAGTAGCTAGGAAAGAGACAGAGCAAAAAGAACAAAAAAAAAGAACAAGAACAAGAAGTACAAAAAGAAGAACAGCTTTCTTATTTGATTGTACACCATTAATATTCAGAGCATAAACTGACTAATTAATTTCTTACACCCACCAGCGGCTTATGTACATTTTCCTTTTACTGACACAGGAGCTGCATCAAACAATCACGTCAGCGGAGAAGACTTGGCGAGCAAACAGGTAAAAATATTAACTAGCTAACTAACTAACTAACTAACTAAGTAAGTAACAAACTAACCAAAAAATTAAATCAATCAATCAATCAATCAATCAATCAATCAATCAATCAATCAATAAATAAATAAATAAATAAATAAAGTTCATTTCTGTGATGAATATCCGTGCTACATTATTATCAGAATGAGGGGTAATCATATGTGGTGTGTCATGTTTTTCTTTTTAGAGTCAAGAGGCAGCAATGAATTACGCTGCTTTGACTTTCACCTCCAAGAAACCCAAAGTGAGGCGGAACAAGAGGGAAGTGGAGAAAGAAACAGTTTACTCCGATATGAGATTTAGTGACCTCGAGTGAAGCTTTTCGTAAAAATGTATCTTTGTCACAAGAATGATCAAACTGTTCCCTCACTAGAGTTGGTGAACATTATGCCATGTGACTGTAAATGATGCCACACTTTTAGGATTTGGCAAGAGCTGTGCTTGTTCTTATATTTTTGCTGTTTTTCAAATACACAAAGTAAAACTTGTAAAGAATACTCCTGACAGTGTCTGATAAATGGTCCTCAATGTGTTGAGTCGGTTTGGGGCAGTAGTGTAGTACATTGGTTAGGGAACAGGACGTGTTACCTGATTCTCAGGTGATGCACTGTCCTCATACCTGTTCCACTGAGCAAGGTTGTAAACCCCAGTGCCTTCTGTATATATTCAACTGTATAAAACTCAACTGTGTGCACAGGTTAAATTATGTAAGTCTCTGTTAAATGATATCACACAAAGATGGGAGAGTGAAACATTAGAACTTCAAATCAAGGTCAGACTGTTAATGTGTCAGCAGTGATTCACTGATTAGATGGAATCATAATGTTTTACACTGTACAGTTTTTGTGTTTCAGGGGGAGTCAGTGTTAAAAGTAAATAGTAGATCCATTAATTTTGGGGTTCATAAACATAGTTTCTGCTGGGAAAAGTAGTTTTATTTCCCCAACTGTTTATGAATGGCCACATTCTGTCCCGACCACTTTTCATACAATAGTCATCATATATAGTGGTGTGCAGAAGTTTGGCCACCACTGGTCAAATTGCATGTGTTGATGATTTTATGAATGAAGAGAAGCACCGTTCTGTCTGAACTATCCCTGCTGAGAATGGGCTGCCCCTCTATGGCCCTGTTCCTCCTGAGACTTCTTCCCATTGAGGAGATTTTTCTTGCCTCTATTTGAGTGTTTTTCTTCTCATTGGGGAATTGTTGTTGTTTTTTTATTCTGCTGTTGTTTTAACCTCAATTGCTCTCTTTTTGAAGGATCAGGCCTGGTTTAAGCCCAGTGTTCTTTTCTGGATCAACTGTAAAGTGCTTTTGTAAATCACACCTTCTAATTGCCTCTTGTAGCGAGCTAACAGGCATTCTATTTTTGCCTAAGAGTTTTACCACACCACCCCAGAGCAAAATAGATCCACTCCCAAGCTCTCTAAATCTTCTCTCTAAATGTATCTTTGGTGGGTTGTGGCAAAAGAGCTCTCATTTTATCATTATGTTGTGCCAAAATGCCTCTGGCACATCTAACTGTTGTGTCCGTTGCTCCTTTGCAGTGATGTGTAAGTTTTGCTTTGCATACATAACCAGTCCACAGGCAGTGCTATTGGAGTTATTAGGCTAACACTGGTGTCCAAATGACTCCATATATCAGACAATCAGGGTCGATAAATGAGATACATTTCTATCACAATGCATCTTACTGTATGAATACTGTCATTTAATATTTTACAGAGGCATTTTCTCCACATGGAAATGTTTGGACATCCATACCAGGGCTGGATCTGGCACATCTACTGATATGTGTGCCACTGCTTAGCCAGAGAAAACCTTGTTGTAGATTAGGGTACTCTCCTGCATGCTTTAGAACAGCTGGACATGCTTTCTGAAGGCTAAGGCCTCTTGCTAGCAGAGCCTTCCCTGCACCTTCAGTAACAAAAACACTTCCTGTATGCACAGCGACATCTTGAGTTCTCAGTTACCGATGCTGTGCTGTACATTTTAGAACAACTGGGCACATGTTCAGACACAATGACTCAGTGGCAGATTCCTTCCTGTGTACAGGGACAGAGCATGAACAGACTCCCACATGTTCATGCAACTATAAAGTATTTAGTTTTTGACAGCATAATATTAAACAATGACCCTAAAATAACAAAAGGGAGGCCTTAAAGGTCACATGGACAGATTCCTTTGGCTGATATGCTTCCTGCTCTGAGGTCACTGTACTGCTTATTGTTTCTGAAAGCTTTGCACACGGCTCTCTCTTTCAATACCAGAAAATGTGTTTGTCTGTTTTAGACTGCTCTGTTTTGGTGACAGGGGAGGTCCAGTAATTTTCCACTCATAGTCTTATACATTCAGCTCTACACAAATAAGAGCTGCACAGGAAGACTGATCTGCATCTCCTCCCTCTCTCAGCGCTGGAACCACACTGACGCTTTGATCAAATTATCTCGCTTCACACCTCAGACCACCTTTCCATTACAACAGACCAGTCAAATGTACAATTTATAGTACATATGGGACAAAAGGTCCGTATTGCTCTCAATAATTAGTGCATGTAATTTTATATTTTACATGCATTATCATTTGCAGGTTTTATGCTGTTTATTCTTAGTTGCATTATGATGTACAACAAGGTCATCGTGACCTTCTGTTGCAATATGTGTAGTCCAGAACTTTGCCAGTAGGGAGGAGCACAGCATAGTCATTAATTTACAAACCTGACATTAAGATGATGATAATTTATTAAATTACAATCTGAAACTTTTGCACGTCACACCATATTTGTCTGATTATGTTGTTTTAGACATGTTCTTCTGCTTGTGTGAACCTACCAAATTGTTGATGTACTGCTTGCAGTGTTGAATATCATTATATATAATATACCCAGTATAAGTGCACATCATTAAAAGATGTAAATATACACTCAATAAGTCATATAAAAATACTGAAATAATGTGATGAAGTTTTGTTCAGCACAAACATCACCAAACGCATCAGGAAATGCACAGCATTGTGATCATTCCCCTCCTTTTCCTGCCCTGATGGTACATTCCATAGACATGTGACCAGCTGACTCATTCAGGACATGCAGCATTCTTCATAAATGATTGTGCTGAGTAAGGTGTGGAGCAGAATGGACTCACATGTAACTATCCTTGTATCAGGGTGTGAGTGCATGGGTGAGGGGGAAAAGAGAGTGTGTGCCTGCGTATGTGTGTGTGTGTTCATGTGTGTGTCACCAAAGAGAGTAGAGTCCCTGCAAGATAATTTCCATTAGGCACTGTTGGCTGGGGGCAGGGCATTGTCAGTATTAACTATAGACTGAAAATGTTGTTGTTTCCTGTTTATAACCTCTTTCCCTTTGAGATCATGCCAGAGATCACGCTCTAAGACCTGCTTTTCTGGTCATTGGGGGTACTTTTTGCACAATGCTGGAGGTGCAGCTCTCTCTGTGGCTCAGTCTGACTCTCTGGCCACTGGCTCAAAACAAAACCCCTCTGCTCTGCCTTTGTGGTTTCCTCTGCATGCACCCCTTACATACGTCACCTGGTACCTCCCTCTCTGTCTCTATCTCTTTCCCCCTTTCTCTCTCTACTTTTCTCAGCACTTCAGAGGGCTGTAAGAAATCTTTCACTTGCAGTTTGAAAGCTTTATAATCATGGTCTTTCGTTAGCCATTTCATTCACTTTCACTGAGCTCAATACAACATTTGAAATGTTGGTAAAATAGGTGTTTAAACACTGCACACATATAAGCACTTTTATTTAATACCAAATAAAGTTTAATATCCAATTACTCTTCTTAATGATACCTTTAGCCTTATAGCCCTTCTGATGCAGTGCTGGGGTTGGCCACTGTATGACACGGTGGAAAAAGTAAAAAATATACTTGGCCTTACATTAGTCCAGGAACTGAAAAACAACAGAAAACATTTCATTAATAAAAGATTCCGCAGAGGCCAAAAGTGCACAACAAATAAAACTTCAAAAACAACAGCAACCATTCAGAAAAAAAGACTCCTTACACCTGAAAGCAAGGCCCTTTTATAATGAATAAGCAATGAGGAGCATTACATTACATTACATTATAGGCATTTGGCAGATGCTCTTATCCAGAGCGACGTACAACAAAGTGTATAACCATAACCAGGAACAAGTATGACGAAAACCCTAGAGAGAAGTACCAGTCCAAGTGCAGGGAACAACCGCATAGTTCAACTTGGACCCTGAAGGTTAAACTGATTAACACTAACACAAACGAGAACAGCAACAACGCAGTCTATGGAAAAATACAAGCAGTAGTTAAGACAGGTGCATTAACTAAGTCACCTAAGAAACAGCTACCTAGTTACAACCCTGAGCTTACAGTCATTTAAGAGATTACAGGGAGGTAGGGAGGGATGGGAGAGGTGCAGCCTGAAGAGGTGAGTCTTCAGTCGTCGCTTGAAATGGATCAGTGTCTCAGCTGTTCTGACCTCCACGGGGAGGTCATTCCACCATCATGGGGCCAGAACAGACAGGAGACGTGTTCTGGAAGCGCAGGTGTGAAGAGGGGGAGGTGCCAGGCGTCCTGAGGTAGCAGAACGGAGGGATCTGGCTGGCATGTAGGGTTTGAATATCTTGTGGAGGTATGCTGGGGCTGATCCCTTGACTGCCTGGTATGCTAGGACCAATGTTTTAAATTTGATGCAAGCTATAACAGGCAGCCAGTGGAGGGTAGTGAGCAGGGGAGTGACGTGGGAGTGTCTGGGGAGGTTGAAGACCAGACGAGCTGCAGCATTCTGAATGAGTTGCAGGGGTCTGATGGCAGATGCCGGTAGTCCAGCCAGAAGAGAGTTGCAGTAGTCCAGGCGGGATAGAACCATTGCTTGGACCAGGAGCTGGGTTGAGTAGGTGGTGAGAAAGGGGCGGATTCTCCGGATGTTATACAGGAAAAATCTGAATGCCCGGCTTACTGCTGCAATGTTCTTGGAGAGGGACAACCTGTTTTCCATCACCACTCTGAGATTCTTGGCACAGGGCGATGATGTCACTCAGGTGTCCCCTAGGGAAATGGAAGAATCGAGGAGGGGAGAGGATAGAGCAGGAATAAAGATTAGCTCCGTCTTTCCTGGGTTGAGCTTCAGGTGGTGATTGTCCATCCAGCTCTGGATGTCCCTCAGGCAAGCGGAGATGCGGGCAGGGACCTGTGTGTCCGATGGGGAGAAGGAGAGAAAGAGTTGCGTGTCGTCGGCATAGGAGTGATAGGACAAGCCATGGGCAGAGATTACAGGGCCAAGGGATCTGGTGTATAAGGAGAAGAGAAGGGGACCGAGGACTGATCCCTGGGGAACTCCGGTGGCGAGGGGACAGGGTGGTGATACCTTACCCGCCCAGGCAACCTGGAAGGAACGGTCAGAGAGGTAAGACTCAATCCAGTCAAGGACTGTGCCGCAGATCCCTGTTGCTGCCAGGGAGGACAGGAGGATAGAGTGCTCCACAGTGTCAAATGCAGCGGAGAGGTCTAGAAGAAACAGGACAGAGGAGAGGGAGGCTGCTCGTGCGGCATTGAGTGACTCACTGACCGAGAGGAGTGCAGTCTCGGTCGAGTGGCTAGGCCTGAAGCCAGACTGGTGGGGGTCAAGCAGGTTGTTCTGAGAGAAGAAAGCAGAGAGTTGGTTAGATGAGGCACGTTCAAGTGTTTTGGATAGAAAAGGGAGGAGAGATACCGGGCGGTAGTTCTGAATGACTGAAGGATCTAGTGTGGGTTTCTTCAGCAGCGGGGTGATGTGGGCCCTCTTGAAGGATGAGGGGAAACATCCAGAAGATAGGGAGGAGTTCACGAGGGAGGTGACAAATGGGAGGATGTCTGGTGTGATTGCCCGGAGGAGAGATGAGGGGATAGGGTCGAGAGCGCAGGTGGTAGGGCGGTGGGTGAGCAGGAGCTGGGAAACTTCAGAGTCTGAGAGGAGAGAAAATGTGGAGAAACAGGGGGCGGAGGGCGCAGAGGGCGCAGAGGGCGCAGAGGGGGCGGGGGGCACAGAGGGGCCGGAGGGGGTGGGGGGCGCAGAGGGGGCGGGGGGCGCAGAGGGGGTGGAGGGCGCAGAGGGAGCGGATGGCGCAGAGGGCACAGAGGGGGCGGAGGGCGCAGAGGGGGCAAAGGAGCTGCGGATGTTTTTTCGTCAAAGAATGCTGCAAAGTCATCTGCAGTGAAGGAAGACTGGGGTGGGGGAGGTGGCACGCTCAGGAGAGAGGAGAAAATAGAGAACAGAAGCAGCTGGCCTAATTACAATGAGCCACACCTGCCCCCCTGCCTGTGAGAAGGGCTGGTGCTGTCCATGGTCTTGTTTTAAACTAAAGTGCTGGTTGCAGTTGTGCAAAAAGACTAAAGGAGCCTGTTTTGAAATCAGTTTCATTGCTGCTCATGCATGTCATGTATTTTGAGAGCCTAATTTATGATGTTTAAAAATGTATTTATTTTTAAAAAACTTACAGACTCTAAGTTTAAATGCAACTAGGTGCATTGAACTGGCGCTTCATTGAGACAAGGCCAGGAGAGATAACAGAGGTAGTCCCCTTAATGAAGCCATTGTGATGTCATCCAGTGACAGAACCTCAAGCCTCTGACATTGACACCCTGGATATGGACAAGCAATGTGATGTAAGTTATTGCTGGTACATTGCTCATTCTATGATGATAAAATGTTTCAGTCATGAATTATGAGTTGTGGAATTAGAAATCATTAAATTACATGTTTAAAGACACCTCGCCCTGGTTTCAGTGCAGTGCAAAATCACAACATAAGATCAGGTGTGACATCACAGTATGAACATTCCAGTGAGCTGCCCAATGTTCTGAATTCATTAGCATAAATAGCCATTCTAACATTTTTTGACCAC
>CM045885.1:10791115-10831115 GCA_025169545.1 Anguilla japonica | reverse complement strand
TCAGCCACATACCACTGCGCTCTTACGCCCTTCGCAGAGACCATCTTTGGAAATGGAACCACTTTAATGGTGATGGGTAAATATGAACCTAAAATGATGCTTTACACTAGTCACAGGATTGCAACAAAATACTTTGCTCACTGGCACAATACCATTGAAATATTGCAGAAAAGTGTTATTTTTGGTGTATTGATACTCACCTGATCGATATTTTATCATAAGTAAACATCTGGCATTTACTTTTAAAAAAAGGGAATTTAAATAATCCTAGGAAAGCAGATCTTTCTTTTTAGGGTAGGGTTAGCCAAACTCTGTTTTGTGTGTTCGTGTATTGGATCAGTGTTATGTTAAGATATATTAAGGTATGTTGTTCGTTAAGACACTACATGTTAAGCCAAACACTGTAAATTTGCATTATGATTTTCTAAAGTCTTTAATGCAACATCACAAATAGACAAATAGGCAGTTTCATACGCATAGGTCACTAATCCAGATTGGGCAGTTCAGCCATGGCCTAGATTCAATACTGTGGTAATCATGGTAATAATTGTAGCAAAGCACATATCTAATGATTGAGTCCAAGCACATGTCCTGTTATGTTTTTAATTGTTAAAATTCTTCAGGTTCAGAGTCACACAACAGGACAGTAGTACTGCAGCAGCCCGAGTCTGAGTCAGTGCAGCCAGGAGACTCTGTGACTCTGCAGTGTACAGTACACACTGAGGCCTGTGCAGGAGAACACAGTGTGTACTGGTTCAGACAGGGCTCAGGAGAGTCCCCTCCAGGAATCATTTTCACCCATGGAACCAGGAGTGATGAGTGCCAGAGGAGCTCTGGGGCTGTGTCTCCCACACAGAGCTGTGTCTACAACTTCCCCAAGAGGAACCTCAGCCCCTCTGATGCTGGGACTTACTACTGTGCTGTGGCCACCTGTGGGGAGATCCTGTTTGGGAATGGGACCAAGCTGGAAATTGAGGGTAAGTTTGTTTAAATGTATGTACATCATGATAGCACATATAGTATTGATTCACAATTGTCATGTAAAATTATAATTAACTAGGAAAATATTTTGATTTTTACATAATTTTTATAGTAGTGACAATAAAAAAATCTCAACTTCATTCACAGAACACATTTTTATATTTCAGGAGGTGAATTATCCACGCTTGTCTGGCTCTCGATCATACGGACTGGAGTTCTCTTTCTCTGTTGCATCTTGCCCATATTTGTCCTCATCTATTGCAAAAAGGCATAAATAATGATGATATTATAGGATTCATTCCATTAAATCAGCCAGTGAATCATATTCATATTAATACCTCCTTCTGGGTATTCTTTTTCTCCTTCTTCTTATAATGACTTTTATTCAGAACACAATCCCTATTTACAAATTACCCCTGTGTATGAATCCTAATTTTGGCATAATAGCATATGACAGCTGATGTTACTCAAACAATGTAATGCAATTAAAATGAATTTCAATCATTTTAAATGGTTTTGATTATGTTCCTGATACTCAGAACTATTTGAACACCGACAATCATAACAGAAGGACTTTGTCAACTTTAGTCTGAAACTGAAAATACAAGAAGCATTTAAGTCAGTCTACGATAGCTGCTGGATCTTTGTGAAGGAATCTTATTGTGGCCTGTTTGAGGGGATCAAATGCATTTTTAGAGACAACATGCAATTTGGAATAAACACTGCTATTCCAACATCTAAACAGAATTATTACAAATCACACACATAAGATAATGACTTAATGATACAAATGAAAATATATTTCAGTACAGAAAGTTCATGAACAGAAATTTGGTACTGAGAGCTAATGGTTTTCAAACAGCAGCATCAAACCGGGCGGGCAGGGTGGCATAGTGGTTGGCACTGTTGCCTCGCAAGAAGGTTAGGCGCACTCCTGCAGTTGACCAAGGCACTGACCTCAGAACTGCAGTTGGTCCCCGGGCGCTGCACTGTGGCTGGCCACTGCTCCTAAGTAACTAGGATGGGTCAAATGTAAAGGACATATTACCCCACGGGGTTCAATGAAAGTTTAGATCTAAAAGAGAGTACGTTTGAAATGCCTGTAATGTAACAGTATCTTAAGACTGTTATCTCCATTCCTCTTTTTACAACAGAAATATATGATAGTTTGGTCCAGCCAATATTTTTGGTGCTGTAAATAAAATCTGTATAGATCAGTAACGGTAAATGCTCATGCTTAACCTGCTATCACATATTCATGCAGAGTGTGTCTCATTGATGGTTATTCATTTCCACTAAGGGCTAATGCTACATGTATAGCAGGCTGTTCCTTTAAAATAGGCCTGACGAGGGCCTGGTTACCATTCAGTCTGAAGTTTGTCTGTTCTGCCCAGTATTGTGACCAGGTGGCATAGATACATTTGAACCACACAGAAAAATCTGTCAGTTTCACACTATTTTAGTTTCACACTTTCTTGTAACCATCACATTGTACATGGAAAGGTCCCAGTGTCTGATCAGTTCTCAAGTTGTATTTTGTCGAGCCTCAACTAAAAAGGTATGACATGCCGTAAAATTTGGAACGCTAGCACTAGTTGCTTGGAGCTAATTAATGCTGCTTTAGCTTCATAGTGCTCATTAATCTTGGAAGGTAGATATTGCACTGAACATGCAGGCATTAGAGTGACAAGTGTAACGCGTACAAGAAATAACAAAACAATTAGCATAATGTGGGCATGATGCACTTTTCTCTTTGGTGGGTTCATGGGTCTATATCAAGTTTGGTTGTGAGAGTGGACTGCCCTGCGAACAGTACCAGTGCTATGTCAGTTTCTGAAGAGCTCCAAGGAGCTTTCAGGGAACGTAGGATAGCCCCGCCCCTGCCACTATTACATAGATTCACAAATATCATGATCACTTTTCTAGTCAGGATTATCTTCCACAGCGTTAACATCATCATCATCATCATCATCATCATCGTCATTGTTAACATCACCAATACCACCAACCTCATCATCATCATCATCATTGTAATAAGTTTTCACCTTATTTCAGACAATGAACAATTTGACTGGTATTCTCGACTGCATGCAGGCAGTCTATCTCTAAAGGATGTTTAGAGATAGACATCAGAATGACACCCTGGTCAGTCACTAGGTACAGTACCATGAAGTTTTGATCCTGACAAGTATATCTACAAAACAGGCAATTATGAATCAATTTGCTTAATTTAATAATCATTAAAATAATAAAAACAAAAACAGAGTTACTGGTGTTGAATCCAATGAACGTAAACCAAACAGTTTTATATACAGTACGTACAGTACAGACACACAAGCAATTAACTGCATTTGTAATGGAATTCCACACAGGTCTGATTATAGATCCCTCAAGAATGGAAGTTTTGTAGCTTGATGTTCATGCTCTCACCCGCCCCCTGGTGTCAGGTGCTGGGAATGCACCCTGTCTCTGAGGAAGAGTGGTGAAAATGTACTCAGCTGCTGTCTAGCATTAATCACACTGGACCCATTCTTTTGCATTTCACAGAGATGTCTGTGTTTTGTGACCATGATTCACATTATAATGTAATTTGTCAAAAAGTCAAACAACAGAAAGGGCTGCAGGTAGTATGGCGGTGGGGTTGGTAGGGTCACAGTTATTCTGCTTGTTTAGGGGAGGAACTCTCAAAACATTTCCATAAAATATATACATTTTTATGGCTTTTAAAATGCTCCTGGGACAGAGTTATTCTAGTTGAGGACTACAATAATAAAAGGAAGGCATTAAAGATCACATGGGCAGACACTTTGGCTGATATATTTCCATCTCTGAGGTCACTGCGCTGTTTATTGTTGCTGAAAACTTTTGCACACGGCTCTCTCTTTCATTATGAGTAAAAAGTGCTTGTCTGTTTCAGAGTGCTCTGTTTGGTGACAGGGGAGGTCCAGTTATTTTCCACTCACAGCCTTATACATTCAGCACTACACAGACCAGAGCTGCACAGGAAGACTGCCCTGCAGCTCCTCCCTCTCTCAGCACTGAAACCACATTGACGCTCCGATCAAATTTATTCACTTCACACCTCAGACCATCTTTCCATTAAACGAGACCAGACAAGAGCGGCTTAGAAACCAGTGCGCTTATATTTACAATCTGTCTCCAAGATTTAAATACATACTCAATAAGTCTAAAATGATGTGATCACTCAGCATCTTGATCATTCCACTCCTTTTCCTGCCCTGCGTGTGTGCGTGTGTTTGTGTGTGGGTGTGTGTGTGTGTGTGTGTGACCAAAGAGAGCAGTATCCCAGCAAGTTAGGTTCCATTGGGTACTAGGGGGCAGGGGGCAGGGGAGTATTAATTATTGTCCGGTACTGTTTTTGCTTCCTGTTTATAACGTCTTTCCTTTAAGAGAGATCACGCTCTGAGACCCTTATGGCTGGTCTGTAGGGGTGTTGTTTGCACAATGCAGGAGGTGCTGCTGTCTCTGTAGTTTGGTCGGACTCTCTGGCCACTGACTCAAAATAACACCTCTGTGCTCTGCCTTTGTGGTTGCCTCTGCATGCACCCCTTTCATACGTCACCTAGTACCCCCCCATCTCTCTCTCTCTCTCTCTCTCTCTCTCTCTCTCTCTCTCTCTCTCTCTCTCTCTCTCTCTCTCTCTCTCTCTCTCTCTCTCTCTCTCTCTCTCTCTCTCTCTCTCTCTCTCTCTCTCTCTCTCTCTCTCTCTCTCTCTCTCCAAGCGGTACTTCAGAGAGATCTGAACCATCTGTGCTCTCTTGATATAACAGTGATTACAATGCATTAGCCCACAAACTGAAAAACTGCTGAAAAAAACTTCATTTCAAGAAAAACAGAATGAGTAACTGGAACCAGGAATCATGCAGAGGCAAAAAATCAAAATACACCCTCAAACACAACCTTTCACAACAAAAGAAAAAGGATTCCTTACACCTGTGAGCAAGGCCCTTTTATAAGGCCCAGTGATCAGGCAATGGGGAGCAGCTGGCCTAATTACAATGATCCACACCTGCCCCCCTGCCTGTGAGAAGGGCCTGTGCTGTCCATGGTCCTGCTGCTCTCCCAGGTTGCTGGAATACCTGGGTGCTGGAGGGACAGCACATCATCACCCTTCCTGGCACCACAACCAGCACAGCTAAGATATTTAAATGAATGTGCTGGTTGCAGCACAGTGTGGCAGCCATTTTGTTCCAACCAATTCCACAGTCATGTACAGTTGAAAGTTTCAATCATGGAATTCGTATTCTTTAAGTCGGCTCACGGCCGCTTACCGCCACAGGAACAGGTGAGGAGAGAAGCCAGGCGTAGTTTCTCCCTCTAGCCCCAGCCAGCTTCTCACTCCTTTGTGCTGCTTCTTATAGTCTGTGAGGCAATCTACTCAAGCAGTCTCAGGTGTGCCACAGCAGAGTGGAAAATTCCATATACCGTTTCATTAACATTAGCTTCATTAACTTACGGCTTATGTACGTGACCGGGTGTTCGGCCCCTTCGCGTATCTGCGAGAGCACGGCTCCGATCCCCCCCATGGAAGCATCTGTCTGTAGGACAAATGTTTGGTCAAAGGCCGAACTGGTTACCAGAGCTGGTTCGCTGCCGAGGGCCTGTCTCAGGGTGTCAAAGGCGGCCTCGGCTTCTGCTGTCCTGCTGACTCGGTTGTGTCAACTCTTTGAAGTCAGGTCATGCAATGGTGCGGCTACGGATGCAAAATTGGGGATGAATTGTCGGTAATAGCTAACTAGGCCTAGAAAGGTTCTCACCTGCTTCTTGGTCAGGGCTTGGGCCACGTTGCAATGGACTCCACCTTCGTGGGTTGGGGTTTCACACACCCTCGTCCGACGGTGTGCCCGAGGTAGTCCGCCTCTTCTAACCCAAAACGACATTTGGTTGCATTGGCCGTCAGTCCAGCCTCCTGGAGGGTGCTGGCCAGATGGACCTTCCAGTTGGCACTATGGCCACAATGTCTTCGAGGTTCCGGCTGCATACTCCTGATGGGGTCGGAGAACATTATCCATAAGCCGTGGACCCCAAAGGGTAGGACTCGGTACTGGAAAAGGCCATCCGGTGTCACAAAGGCGGTCTTCTCTTTAGCCTGGGGGGAAAGTGGAACCTGCTAATACCCGCGGGTGAGGTCCAAGGTGCTGAGGAATCTGGCCGGCCGCAGCTGTTCGATCAGCTCATCTACCCTGGGCATTGGGTAAGCATCAAGCCGTAAAATTTCATTTAATTTCCTAAAGTCATTGCAAAACCTACGGCTACCATCTGGATTTGGGTACAATAACTATTGGACTGCTCCAGGAACTGCGTGACTCTTCAATGACCCCCATCTGCAGAATCTTTCTGACCTCTTCCCTGATGGCCTCACGCTGGGCCTCGGGGATTCGGTACAGCTTCAGTCTAACCTTCTTCCCCGGTTCAGTGACGATGTCGTGCTCTGTTATCGAGGTCCGCCCTGGTAGGTCAGAGAACACATCTCGATTCCGATCCAGGAGTTCTCAGAGGTCTTGGACCTGGTGAGTCGTCAGCTGCTTCCCCATGGTTACCTCGGGCGTGGCCTGGGGAGAGAGGTGAGCAGAGAGCGCCTGGGCCGGCGGATGTTCAGCTTCATACCACCGCTTGAGCAAGTTAACGTGGTATATTAGAATGCAGATTCCCAGCCCTGTGCAGCTACGGGCAGCACTGACTCCTACTGTCCCATCCCAGAGAGAGCAGAGAAATTCAGCACCATGGACAATGCACACATAAACTCACACACACACACACACACACACACACACACACACACACACACACACACACACATACACATACGTAAACACACACACACACACACACACACACAGACACACACATACACACACACACACACACACAACAATACACACATACACACAACCATACACGCCCACACATATATACAAACACACGCACACACGCACACACACACATAAAGCCATATGCACACAGACACACACACACACACAACCGCACGTACACACAAATACACACACACAGACGCGCACACACACACACACACAAACATATACACACACACAGATGCACACACACTCACACACACACACAACCACAGATACACAAACATACACACACACACACACATACACACACAACCATTTACACATACACACACACATTCACACACACACAAGCACACACACACGCACACAACCATACACACAAACACACACACAGACACATACACCTCCATGTACACGCATATACGCGCGTGCGCGCACACACACACACACTCACGCAAACACACACATAAACACCCACGCACACACACATACACACACATATATTAAACCGTAGTACAACTTAAGGTGCCATTTTCAATCTAAAGTTATTCTTAAAGAAACCTATTTAAAACTATGTGAGGACTTCCACATAATTGCACTGTAAATAACAACTGAATTATTATTATTATTATTTGACCTTTATTAAGCAGGATGGAAATAATGACAGCATTGTTCTTTTTTTGCACTGAGGATGTTTATCAGCGTATGCTTGCACCACTCTTGTGCACCCAATAATTTGCCTCATTAAACAGCCAATCAAATCTGCCCCTGACATGTGCCCTCCTACTGTTCAGTGAATGAGGAGAAATCTCAAGTCCTCCTCTTATCTGTACAGTTTGAGTTTTACAGCGCAGAGGACAAACAGGGTCTCAGGCAGAGGAGAGTTCAGATACAGTGATGCCACCACTCTGTGCTGTTCTTGTGCTTTTCAGCAAAGTCTGTAAGTCTATAATTATTATTGACTTGTCAGCCAAAATAACTTTACATTGGGACTGTATAGAGATATTTATACAGAGATTGTTGTGGTTTTTAATTGCGTATTTCACACTGCCATTTGCATTGGAATATTGCTTTCTGTCGTCCTACAGATGGTCTGCTTGGGAATATAATTCAGCCTGACACGCTGGTGCGAGCTCAGATCGGAGACACTGTGACTCTCCCATGCTTCTACTCTGCACAATCATTTCAAGATATCAGTTGGTATAAGCAGCCTCTTGGACAGAAGCTTCAGTGCATAGCAAGGCATAATTACTTGGACAAAAATCTTGTATATTTCAATGAGTTTAAAGACAATATACGTTTTACTGTTAAAGTTTCAAACGGGAGCTTTCACCTGACTGTGTCACAAGTAGAGCCGTCGGATTCAGCCACATACCACTGCGCTCTTACGCCCTTGAGAGAGACCATCTTTGGAAATGGAACCACTTTAATGGTGATGGGTAAATATGAACCTAAAATGATGCTTTACACTATTTACAGGATAGCAACAAAATACTTTGCTCACTGGCACAATACCAGTGAAATATTGCAGAAAAGTGTTATTTTTGGTGTATTGATACTCACCTGATCGATATTTTATCATAAGTAAACATCTAGTATTTACTTTTAAAAGATTTTTCTTTTAGGGTAGGGTTAGCCAAACTCTGTTTTGTCTGTTCGTGTATTGGATCAGTGTTATGTTAAGATATATTAAGGTATGTTGTTCTTTAAGACACTGCATGTTAAGCCAAACACTGTAAATTTGCTTTATGATTTTCTAAAGTCTTTAATGCAACATCACAAATAGACAAATAGGCAGTTTCATACGCATTGGTCAATAATCCAGATTGGGAAGTTCAGCCACGGCCTAGATTCAATACTGTGGTAATCAGGGTAATAATTGTAGCAAAACACATATTTAATGATTGAGTCCAAGCACATGTCCTGTTAGTTTTTCATTGTTAAAATTCTTCAGGTTCAGAGTCACACAACAGGACAGTAGTACTGCAGCAGCCCGAGTCAGAGTCAGTGCAGCCAGGAGACTCTGTGACTCTGCAGTGTACAGTACACACTGAGACCTGTGCAGGAGAACACAGTGTGTACTGGTTCAGACAGGGCTCAGGAGAGTCCCCTCCAGGAATCATTTACACCCATGGAAACAGGAGTGATGAGTGCCAGAGGAGCTCTGGGGCTGTGTCTCCCACACAGAGCTGTGTCTACAACTTCTCCAAGAGGAACCTCAGCCCCTCTGATGCTGGGACTTACTACTGTGCTGTGGACATCTGTGGGGAGATCCTGTTTGGGAACGGAACCAAGCTGAATGTTGAGGGTAAGCTTCTTTAAATGTATGTACGGCATGATAGTACATTTAGCATTAATTCATAATTGTCATGTAAAACTATAATTATCTATGAAAATATTTCAATTTTTACATAATTTTTATTGTAGTAACAATAAAAAAATCTCAATGTCATTCACAAAATCCTGAACACATATTTATATTTCAGGAGGTGAATTATCCACACTTGTCTGGCTCTCGATCATACGGACTGGAGTTCTATGTTGCATCTTGCCCATATTTGTCCTCATCTATTGCAAAAAGGCATAAATAATGATGATATTATGAGATTCATACCATTAAATCAGCCAGCGAATCATATTCATATTAATACCTCCTTCTGGGTATTTTTTTTTCTCCTTCTTCTTCTTATAATGACTTTTTTCCAGAACACAATCCCTGTTTACAAATTACCCTGGTGTATGAATCCTAATTTTGGCATAATAGCATATGACAGCTAATGTTACTCAAACAATGTAATGCAATTAAAATGAATTTCAATCATTTGAAATGGTTTTGATTATGTTCCTGATACTCAAAAGTATTTGAACACCGACAATCATAACAGAAGGACTTTGTCAACTTTAGTCTGAAACTGTAAATACAAGAAGCATTTATTTCAGTCTACGGTAGCTGCTGGATCTTTGTGAAGGAATCTTATTGTGGCCTGTTTGAGGGATCAAATGCATTTTTAGTGAAAACACAGATAATAATGACTAAATGATACAAATGAAAATATATTTCAGTACAGAAAGTCCATGAACAGAACTTTGGTACTGAGAGCTAATGGTTTTCAAACAGCAGCATCAAACCGGGCGGGCAGGGTGGCATAGTGGTTAGCACTGTTGCCTCGCAAGAAGGTTAGGCGCACTCCTGCAGTTGCCCTTGACCAAGGCACTGGCCTCAGAACTGGAGTTGGTCCCCGGGCACTGCACTGTGGCTGGCCACTGCCCCTAAGTAACTAGGATGGGTCAAATGCAGAGGACAAATTACCCCATGGGGTTCAATGAAAGTTTCTATCTGAACATACAAGTGAGACAGACTATGTTTGAAATGCCTGTAATGTAACAGTATCTTAAGACTGTTATCGCCATTCGTCATTTTTATGACAGAAATGTATCATGGTGTGGTCCAGCCAATATTTTCGGTGCTGTAAATAAAATCTGTAATGATCAGTAACGGCAAATGCTCATGCTTAACCTCCTATTATATATTCATGCTAAGTGTATCTCATTGATGGTTATTTATTTTCACTAAGGGCTAATGCTACGTGTATAGCAGGCTGTGCCTTTAAAATAGGCCTGACGAGGGCCTGGTTGCCATTCAGTCTGAGATCTGTCTGTTCTGCCCAGTATTGTGACCAGGTGGCATAGAAACATTTGTGCCACACAGAAAAATCTGTCAGTTTCACACAATTTTAGGATTTTATTTTTTAAATGTGCAAACATTCTTGTAAGCATCACATTGTTCATTGAAAGGTCCCAGCGTTTAATGACTGATCAGATTTCAAGTTGCTTTTTGTCGAGCCTCAACTCAAAGTTAAGACATGCAATAATATTTGGAACGCTAGCACTAGTTGCTTGTAGCTAATTAAAGCTGTGTTAGCTTCATAGTGCTCATTATTCTTGGAAGGTAGATGTTGCACTGAACATCCAGGCATTAGAGTGACAAGTGTAATGCGTACAAGAAAAATAAAAACAACTAGCATAATGTGGGCATGATGCACTTTTCTCTTTGGTGGGTTCATGGGTCGATATCACGTTTGGTCGTGAGAGTGGACTGCCCTGCGAACAGTCCCAGTGCTATGTCAGTTTCTGAAGAGCTGCAAGGAGCTTTCAGAGAAAGTAGGAACATTTGTCAGGGAGTAATATAGCCCCGCCCCTGCCACTATTATATAGATTCACAAATATCATGATCACTTTTCTACTCAGGATCATCTTCCACAGTGTTAACATCATCATCATCATCATCATCATGATCATTGTAATTGTTAACATCACCACGACCACCACCTCATCATCATCATCATCATCATCATCATCATCATCATCATCATCATCATCATCATCATCATTGTCATAATTTTTCACCTTATTTCAGACAATGAACAATTTGAGTAAATGATTTAACTTTAATAATTTGATCAGTGCTTAATAATTATTCTGTGGTAAATAGGTATTCTCGACTGCAGGCAGTCTATCTCTAAAGGATGTTTAGGGATAGACATCAGAATGACACCCTGCTCAGTCACTAGGTACAGTACCATGAAGTTTTGATCCTGACAATATATCTACGAAAAAGGCAATTATGAATCCATTTGCATCACTTAATAATCATTAAAATAATAAAAACAAAAACAGAGTTACTGGTGTTGAATTCAGTGAACGTAAACCAAACAGATTTACATACGGTGCATACAGTACAGACACACAAGCAATCAGCAGCATTTGTAATGGAATTCCACACAGGTCTGATTATAGATCCCTCAAGAATGGAAGTTTTGTGGTTTGATGTTCATGCTCTCACCCGCCCCCTGGTGTCAGGAGCTGGGAATGCACCCTTTGGCTGAAGAAGAGCAGTGAACATGTACTCAGCTGCTGTGTAGCATTAATCACACTGGACCAATTCTTTTGCATTTCACAGAGATGCCTGTGTTTTGTGACCATGATTCACATTATAATGTCATTTGTCAAAAAGTCAAACAACAGAAAGGGCTGCAGGTAGTATGGCAGTGGGGTTGGTAGGGTGACAGTTATTCTGCTTGTTTAGGGGAGGAACTCTCAAAACATTTGCATAAAATATATACATTTTTATGGCTTTTAAAATGCTCTTGGGACAGAGTTATTCAAGTTGAGGACTACAATAATAAAAGGAATGCATTAAAGATCACATGGGCAGACACTTTGGCTGATATATTTCCATCTCTGAGTTCACTGCACTGCTCATTGTTTCTGAAAGCTATTGCACACGGCTCTCTCTTTCATTACAAGTAAAAAGTGTTTGTCTGTTTCAGACTGCTCTGTTTGGTGACAGGGGAGGTCCAGTTATTTTCCACTCACAGCCTTATACATTCAGCACTACACAGACCAGCGCTGCACAGGAAGACTGCCCTGCAGCTCCTCCCTCTCTCAGCGCTGAAACCACATTGACGCTCCGATCAAATTTATTCACTTCACACCTCAGACCATCTTTCCATTAAACGAGACCAGACAAGAGCGGCTTAGAAACCAGTGCGCTTACAATCTGTCTCCAAGATTTAAATACATACTCAATAAGTCTGAAATTATGTGATCACTCAGCATCTTGATCATTCCACTCCTTTTCCTGCCCTGATGGTACATTCCATGGTCATGTGACCAACTGTGGTGACATGGGACATTAAAGTGTTCTACTCATTCAGGACATGCAGCATTCTTCATAATGAATGCATGTAGTGAGTAAAGTCTAGAGCAGAATGGACTCACATGAAACTATCCCTGTATCATGGGGGAGGTGGGGGGGTTTGACAAACAGGGTGTGAGTGCATAGTTGAGGGGGAAGAGAGAGTGCGTGCCTGCTTGTGTGCGTGTGTTTGTGTGTGCGTGTGTGTGTGTGTGTGTGTGTGTGACCAAAGAGAGCAGTATCCCAGCAAGTGAGGTTCCATTGGGTACTAGGGGGCAGGGGGCAGGGGAGTATTAATTATTGTCCGGTGCTGTTTTTGCTTCCTGTTTATAACGTCTTTCCTTTAAGAGAGATCACGCTCTGAGACCCTTATGGCTGGTCTGTAGGGGTGTTGTTTGCACAATGCAGGAGGTGCTGCTGTTTCTGTAGTTTGGTCGGACTCTCTGGCCACTGACTCAAAATAACACCTCTGTGCTCTGCCTTTGTGGTTTCCTCTGCATGCACCCCTTTCATACGTCACCTAGTACCCCCCCCCCCCCCCCCTCTCTCTCTCTCTCTCTCTCTCTCTCTCTCTCTATGCGGTACTTCAGAGAGATCTGAACCATCTGTGCTTTCTTGATATAATCAGTGATTACAAGCATTATCCCACAAACTGGAAAACTGCTGAAAAAACTTCATTTCAAGAAAAACAGAATGAGTAACTGGAACCAGGAATCATGCAGAGGCAAAAAATCAAAATACACCCTCAAACACAACCTTTCACAACAAAAGAAAAAGAATCCTTACAACTGTGAGCAAGGCCCTTTCATAAGGCCCTGTGATCAGGCAATGGGGAGCAGCTGGCCTAATTACAATGATCCACACCTGCCCCCCTGCCTGTGAGAAGGGCCTGTGCTGTCCATGGTTCTGCTGCTCTCCCAGGTTGCTGGAATACCTGGGTGCTGGAGGGACAGCACATCATCACCCTTCCTGGCGCCACAACCAGCACAGCTAACATATTTCAACGAATGTGCTGGTTGCAGCACAGTGTGGCAGCCATTTTGTTCCAACCAATTCCACAGTCATGTACAGTTGAAAGTTTCAATCATGGAATTCGTATTCTTTAAGTTGGCTCACGGCCGCTTACCGCCACAGGAACAGGTGAGGAGAGAAGCCAGGCGTAGTTTCTCTCTCTAGCCCCAGCCAGCTTCTCACTCCTTTGTGCTGCTTCTTATAGTCTGTGAGGCAATCTACTCAAGCAGTCTCAGGTGTGCTGCAGCAGAGTGGAAAATTCCACATACCGTTTATGCTTCATTAACTTACGGCTTATGTACGTGACGTGACCCCTTCTGCGAGAGCACGGCTCCGATCCCCCCCATGGAAGCATCTGTCTGAAGGACAAATGTTTAGTCAAAGGCCGAGGTTACCAGAGCTGCTCGCTGCAGAGGGTCTGTCTCAGGGTGTCAAAGGCGGCCTCGGCTTCTGCTGATTCGGTTGTGTTGACTCTTTGAAGTCAGGTCATGCAATGGTGCGGCTACGGATGCAATATTGGGGATGAATTGTCGGTAATAGCCAACCAGGCCTAGAAAGGTTCTCACCTGCTTCTTGGTCAGGGGCTTGGGCCACGTTGCAATGGACTCCACCTTCGTGGGTTGGGGTTTCACACACCCTCGTCCGACGGTGTACCTGAGTTAGTCCGCCTCTTCTAACCCAAAACGACATTTGGTTGCATTGGCCGTCAGTCCAGCCTCCTGGAGGGTGCCCAGTACGGCCTCCAGCCTGGCCAGATGGACCTTCCAGTTGGCAGGCACTATGGACCACAGTGTCATCGAGGTATGCGGCTGCATACTCCTGATGGGGTCGGAGAACTTGATCCATAAGCCGTTGAAAGGTCGCCGGTGCCCCGTGGACCCCAAAGGGCAGGACTCGGTACTGGAAAAGGCCATCCGGTGTCACAAAGGCGGTCTTCTCTTTAGCCTGGGGGGAAAGTGGAACCTGCCAATACCCGCGGGTGAGATCCAAGGTGCTGAGGAATCTGGCCGGCCCCAGCCGTTCTATCAGCTCATCTACCCTGGGCATGGGGTAAGCATCAAGCCGCAAAATTTCATTTAATTTCCTAAAGTCATTGCAAAACCTATGGCTACCATCTGGATTTGGGTACAATAACTATTGGACTGCTCCAGGAACTGCGTGACTGTTCAATGACCCCCATCTGCAGAATCTTTCTGACCTCTTCCCTGATGGCCTCACGCTGGGCCTCGGGGACTCGGTACAGCCTCAGTCTAACCTTCTTCCCCGGTTCGGTGACGATGTCGTGCTCTGTTATCGAGGTCCGCCCTGGTAGGTCAGAGAACACATCTCGATTCCGATCCAGACCTCAGAGGTCTTGGACCTGGTGAGTCGTCAGCTGCTTCCCCATGGTTACCTCGGGCGTGGCCTGGGGAGAGAGGTGAGCAGAGAGCGCCTGGGCCAGCGGATGTTCAGCTTCATACCACCGCTTGAGCAAGTTAACATGGTATATTAGAATGCAGATTCCCAGCCCTGTGCAGCTATGTGCAGCACTGACTCCTACTGTCCCATCCCAGAGAGAGCAGAGAAATTCAGCACCATGGACAATGCACACATAAACACACACGCAAACACACACACACACAGACGCACACACGCACAACCATACGCACCCACACATATACACACGCACAAACACACACACACACACACACACACACACACACACAGACACACACACACACACATACACATACGTAAACACACACACACACACACACACGCAGAGACACACACATATACACACACACACACACACACACAACAATACACACATACCCACAACCATACACGCCCACACATATATACAAACACACGCACACACGCACACACACACACACAGCCATATGCACACAGACACACACACACACACAACCGCACGTACACACAAATACACACACACAGACGCGCGCACACACACACACACACAAACATATACACACACACAGATGCACACACACTCACACACACACACAACCACAGATACACAAACATACACACACACACACACACACACACACACATACACACGCAACCATTTACACATACACACACACATTCACACACACACAAGCACACACACACACGCACACAACCATACACACAAACACACACACAGACACATACACCTCCATGTACACGCATATATGCGCGTGCGCGCACACACACACACTCACGCAAACACACACATAAACACCCACGCACACACACATATATTAAACCGTAGTACAACTTTAGATTGTAAATGGCACCTTAAGTTATTCTTAAAGAAACCTATTTAAAACTATGTGAGGACTTCCACATAATTGCACTGTAAATAACAACTGAATTATTATTATTATTATTTGACCTTTATTAAGCAGGATGGAAATAATGACAACATTGTTCTTTTTTTGCACTGAGGGTGTTTATCAGCGTATGCTTGCACCACTCTTGTGCACCCAATAATTTGCCTCATTAAACAGCCAATCAAATCTGCCCCTGACATGTGCCCTCCTACTGTTCAGTGAATGACGAGAAATCTCAAGTCCTCCTCTTATCTGTACAGTTTGAGTTTTTACAGTGCAGAGGGCAAACAGGGTCTCAGGCAGAGGAGAGTCTCCAGAAGAGGAGAGTTCAGATACAGTGATGCCACCACTCTGTGCTGTTCTTGTGCTTTTCAGCAAAGTCTGTAAGTGTATAATTATTATTGACTTGTCAGCCAAAATAACTTTACATTGGGACTGTATAGAGATATTTATACAGAGATTGTTGTGGTTTTTAATTGCGTATTTCACACTGCCATTTGCATTGGAATATTGCTTTCTGTCGTCCTACAGATGGTCTGCTTGGGAATATAATTCAGCCTGACACGCTGGTGCGAGCTCAGATCAGAGACACTGTGACTCTCCCATGCTTCTACTCTGCACAATCATTTCAAGACATCAGTTGGTATAAGCAGCCTCTTGGGCAGAAGCTTCAGTGCATAGCAAGGCATAATTACTTGGACAAAAATCTTGTATATTTCAATGAGTTTAAAGACAATATACGTTTTACTGTTAAAGTTTCAAACGGGAGCTTTCACCTGACTGTGTCACAAGTAGAGCCGTCGGATTCAGCCACATACCACTGCGCTCTTACGCCCTTGAGAGAGACCATCTTTGGAAATGGAACCACTTTAATGGTGATGGGTAAATATGAACCTAAAATGATGCTTTACACTAGTTACAGGATAGCAACAAAATACTTTGCTCACTGGCACAATACCAGTGAAATATTGCAGAAAAGTGTTATTTTTGGTGTATTGATACTCACCTGATCGATATTTTATCATAAGTAAACATCTAGTATTTACTTTTAAAAGATTTTTCTTTTAGGGTAGGGTTAGCCAAACTCTGTTTTGTCTGTTCGTGTATTGGATCAGTGTTATGTTAAGATATATTAAGGTATGTTGTTCTTTAAGACACTGCATGTTAAGCCAAACACTGTAAATTTGCTTTATGATTTTCTAAAGTCTTTAATGCAACATCACAAATAGACAAATAGGCAGTTTCATACGCATTGGTCAATAATCCAGATTGGGAAGTTCAGCCACGGCCTAGATTCAATACTGTGGTAATCATGGTAATAATTGTAGCAAAACACATATTTAATGATTGAGTCCAAGCACATGTCCTGTTATGTTTTTAATTGTTAAAATT
Source organism: Anguilla japonica (assembly GCA_025169545.1). Lineage (NCBI taxonomy): Eukaryota > Metazoa > Chordata > Actinopteri > Anguilliformes > Anguillidae > Anguilla > Anguilla japonica. Next base: position 10,813,872 of record CM045885.1, on the reverse strand, counting down.
CTTCAGGTTCAGAGTCACACAACAGGACAGTAGTACTGCAGCAGCCCGAGTCAGAGTCAGTGCAGCCAGGAGACTCTGTGACTCTGCAGTGTACAGTACACACTGAGACCTGTGCAGGAGAACACAGTGTGTACTGGTTCAGACAGGCCTCAGGAGAGTCCCCTCCAGGAATCATTTACACCCATGGAAACAGGAGTGATGAGTGCCAGAGGAGCTCTGGGGCTGTGTCTCCCACACAGAGCTGTGTCTACAACTTCACCAAGAGGAACCTCAGCCCCTCTGATGCTGGGACTTACTACTGTGCTGTGGCCACCTGTGGTGAGATCCTGTTTGGGAACGGGACCAAGCTGAATGTTAAGTGTAAGGAAGCAAATCAATTACATAGTAAAAGCATTGTCTCAGTTTTTAAAAGGTTCATGCATTTTCTTATTTAGTGTTTTTTGTGAGGCAAGGGATAAATGTTATATTAAGTCATTGCAACCAGAACATACTTCATCTGACATAATTGGATTATTGTCTAACATTTTCTAATTCATTTCTATATTGTTAGTTGTTTATTGTTTGCAATCCCTCATTTTCATTCTCATGCTGATCAGTTCATTGGACAGGTGTTATTATCAATGTCTTTCCATTCTCATATTAATAAAAACTTGTCCAGGGTATTATACTAAATCTCACTTTTAAAATGTCAGGCAATGACCATCTTCCTCTTTACTGCTTGGCGGGAGCTTTGACATTGAGCGTGATCCTAAATATTGTCCTCGCTCTGAGGAGGACAGAAGGCTGTGTGAATTGCAAAGGTAAGAGACAAAGATATCAATGTGCGGTATATGTTATGATTATCTTTTGCAACATATTTGCAAAGTTGTTAAGTTTTTGTTAAATAAAATCAGACTAGTATGAAGCATGCAATATCGTAACAATATTCAATATCGTAAAGGGCACAGAGAAAAGAATGTCAAATGTGAAAATATGTAAAGTGTAAACAACCTCGGGAGAAGTTACTCTGTTGGAGCAGGTGACTGTCTCCCACTGCTTTTAGATACACACAGATCACATGTTGAAGCAAAATGCCTCTTGAATTTATGACACTTCACATTCTGATAATGATTCCAATGTTATATATATATATATATATATATATATATATATATATATATATTTTTTTTTTTTTTTTTTTTTTTTTTTTTTGGTACCAGCTGGCACTAACCAAATTGTAGATAAAATAGCTAGAATGTGACCCCAAGATTATTTAAAAAAAAATTATTGAGCAGAAGTCAATAAGATGGAGTGCGGAATAAGCAGAATTTACTGGCATCCCAAACAAATTAAAATACTTTTCAAGTGATAAGTAATCTCCATTGAAGCCTATCCTGATTCCCTGGTGATTATATAATAGCTGCATTCTTCAGATATACTCCTTCTCTGAGCAGCAACTAACGGTCCTACTGTGGTGAACATAATTGACTATATGAAATACTACTACCAGAGCTGCTATGACTGCTATGAATATTATTGTTAATAGTAACACTAATGGTAATAGTAAGAATAGTAATAATCATAATATTAATAACAATTATTATTATTATTATTATAATTATAAGAAGAAGAAAAAGAATGCAATTCAACACAATTTTATTTCTGTAGCGCTTCTTACAGAGTACTCTCACAAAGACACTAGACAACTAGAACAAGAAGTACAACAAGAACAGCTTTCTTATTTGATTGTACACCATTCAAAATCAGAGCATAATTAATTTCTTTCACCCACCAGCGGCTTATGTGCATTTTCATTTTACTGACACAGGAGCTGCATCAAACAACCAAGAGAGTGACGAAGACATGGCGAGCAAACAGGTAAAAATATTAACTAGCTAACTTACTAACTAGCTAGCTAACTAACTAACTAACTGACTAAAATAAGTAACTAAATAAATAAATAAATAAATAAATAAATAAATAAATAAATAAATAAAGTCAATATCTGAGATGAATATCCGTGATAAATTATTATCAGAATGAGGCGTAATAATATGTGGTGTGTCGTGTTTTTCTTTTTAGAGTCAAGAGGCAGCAATGAATTACGCTGCTTTGACTTTCAACACCAAAAAACCCAAAGTGAGGCGGAACAAGAGGGAAGTGGAGAGAGAAACGGTTTACTCCGATATGAGATTTAGAGACTGCGAGTGAAGCTTTCCATAAAAATGTATCTTTGTCACAAGAATGATCAAAATGTTCCCTCACTAGAGTTGGTGAACATTATGCCATGTGACTGTAAATGATGTTACACTTTTAGGATTTGGCAGGAGCTGTGCTTGTTTTTATATTTTTGCTGTTTTTCAAATACACAAAGTAAAACTTGTACAGAATACTCCCTGACGGTGTCTGATAAATGGTCCTCAATGTGTTGAGTCGTTTTGGGGCAGTAGTGTAGTACATTGGTTAGGGAACAGGACGTGTTACCTGGTTCTCAGGTGAAGCACTGCCCTCATACCTGTTCCATTGAGCAAGGTTGTTAACCCCAGTGACTTCAGTATATATTCAATTGTATAAAACTTAACTGTGTGCACAGGTTAAATTATGTCATGCTAAATGATATCACACAGAGATGGGAGATTGAAACATTAGAACTTCAAAACAAGGTCAGACTGTTAATGTGTCAGCAGTGATTCACTGATTAGACAGAATCATAATGTTTTGCAATGTACAGTTTTTGTGTTTCAGGGGGAGTCAGTGTTAAAAGTATATAGTAGATCCATTAATTTTGGGGTTCATGAACATAGTTTCTTCTGGGGAAAGTGGGGTTATTTGCCCAACTGTTCATGAATGACCGAATTCTGTCCCGACCACTTTTCACACAATAGTCATCATTCTGTATGTAGTAGTGTGCAGACGTTTGGCCAGCGCTGGTCAAATTTCATGTGTTCATGATTTTATGAATGAAGAGAAGCAGTGTTCTGTCTGAACTATCCCTGCTGAGAATGGGCTGCCCCTCAATGGCCCTGTTCCACTGAGACTTCTTCCCATTGGGGAGATTTTTCTTGCCTCTATTTGAGTGTTTTTCTTCTCATTGGGGAATTGTTGTTGTTTTTTTATTCTGCTTTTTTTAACCTCAATTGCTCTCTTTTTGGAGGATCAGGCCTGTTTTTGCCCAGTGTTCTTTTCTGGATGAACTGTAGTTGTTTGTGCTTTTTTTGACAGTGTTTCAGCAAAAAAAAAAGCTCAATACAGTTAACATGAAATATCCTGGGTACAAACACATAACATGTTTTTATAAAAACTGTAATGCACAATTGCTTTACATTTTCTGAATTTGACAGGTTGAAATGTATTATGTGCACAAATTTGGGTATCCTGTCAGTTAGTGGTCAGTAACACCTCATTTGGCAAAAATTACACCTTCTAAATGCCTCTAGTAGCGAGCTAACAGTCATTCTATTTTTGCCTAAGAGTTTTACCACACCACCCCAAAGCAAAATAGATCCACTCCCAAGCTCTCTAAATCTTCTCTCTAAATGTATCTTTGGTTGTTGTGGCTAAAGAGCTCTCATTTAATTCATCCAAAGCATGTTATGCCAAAATGCCTCTGGCGCATCTAACTGTTGTGTCCGTAGCTCCTTTGCAGTGGTATGTAAGTTTTGCTTTGCATACATAACCAGTCCACAGGCAGTGCTATCGGAGTTATTAGGCTAACACTGGCGGCCAAATGACTCCATATATCAGACAATCAGGGTCTATAAATGAGATACATTTCTATCACAATGCATGTTACTGTATGAATACTGTCATTTAAAATTTTACTGGGATATTTTCTCCACATGGATATGTTTGGAAATCCATACCAGGGCTGGATCTGGCACATCTACCAATATGTGTGCCACTGCTTAGCCAGAGAAAACCTTATTGTGGATTAGCATGCTTTAGAATAGCTGTACATGCTTTCTGAAGGCTAAGGCCTCTTGCTAGCAGAGCCCTCCCTGTACCTTCAGTAACCAAAACACTTCCTGTATGCACAGCAGCAGCTTTCTTGTGTTCTCAGTTACTGATGCTGTGCTGCACGTTTTAAAACAACTGGGCACATGTTCAGACAGAATGACTCAGTGGCACATTCCTTCCTGTGTACACGGACAGAGCATGAACAGACTCTCAAATGTTTATGCACTTCCTGCTGAGATGACTGTCAGGTGTTCACAGGGGCTGATAATCTAGAGAACTAGGAGAGAGTAATTCCCTTACCCAGGCTGGACTTGCTACTGTAAAGTATTTAGTTTTGACAGCATGAAATGATTACAATGGCCTTTGAATTTTACATGTGCAACATTACTGGTATTTTACCCTACACCATATCCAAAGGACATCAAACATAAATATAATAAAGATGGCGAACGCTGGAAATGCATGTGATTTAAGCACAAAGACATTTCGACATGTTTTTGAATGTACTCGATTCAAATTAATGCTAATTAAATAATGCTAATTAAATAATTGGGAAAGAGACATTTTTTCCAGGCTGGTTTCGGCTGTTTCTTTATTCTTGTGGCTTTGATGCAAATGTTATTTCAAGAAATATATACATTTTTATGGCTTTCAGAATGGGAGAATCTTGGGAGACAATTTTTGTTTGATTAAAAAAAAAAAAGTCATCCAACTCAAATAGTGTCAGTACAATAATAAGATACACACATTAAAGGTCTCATGGACAGATACCTTCAGCTGATATGCTTCCTGCTCTGAGGTCACTGTGCTGCTTATTGCTTCTGAAAGCTTTTGCACATGGCTCTCTATTTCAATACCAGAAAAAATGTTTTTGTCTGTTTCATGCTGCTCTATTGTGGTGACAGGGGAGGTCCAGTTATTTTCCACTCTCAGCCTTATACATTCAGCTCTACACAGACCAGAGCTGCACAGGAAGACTGACCTGCAGCTCCTCCCTCTCTCAGCGCTGAAACCACACTGACGCTCCGATCAAATTTATTCACTTCACACCTCAGACCACCTTTCCATTACAACAGACCAGACAAGAGAGGCCTAGAAAACAGTGCATTTATCTTTACAAATAAAAATGCTAAAAATCTTTCCCCATGGTTCCAATATAGTACATACATTGCAGGGACAATATGCCAGTATTGCTCTCTATAATTTACTTGTAATTTACTTCAATAAACTTAATAAACTTTTCACTTTTCTGATCTATATTCATTATCAATTGCATGTTTTATGCTGTTGCTTCTTAGATGCATTATGTCATCATAACCTTCTATTACAATGTGAGTGGTTCAGCGTTTTACCAGTAGGGAGCAGCACAGCATAGTCATTACGTTATTTGTAAATGTGACATTTTGATGATGATAATGTATGACATTACGATCTGAAACTTTTGCGCTCACACCTTATTAGTCTGATTATGTTGTTTTGGACATGTTCTTCAGCTTGTGTGCACCTTTCAAATTTTTGAAGTACTGCTTGCAGTGTTGAATATCATTATATATAAAATACTCAGTGAAGTGCACATCATTAAAAGGTTTAAATATACACTCAATAAGTCATATAAAAATACTAAAGTAAAGTGATTAAGTTTTTTTCAGCACAAACATCATTAAATACATCATGAAATGCACAGCATTGTGATCATTCCCCTCCTTTTCCTGCCATGATGGTACATTGTCATGTTACCAGGTGACTCATTCTTGACATACAGCATTCTTCATAAATCTATGTGCTGAGTAAGGTGTGGAGCAGATTGGACTCAAATGAAACTATTCTTGTATCAGGGTGTGAGTGCATGGTTGAGGGGGAAGAGAGAGTGTGTGCCTGTGTGTGTGTGTGTGTGTGTGTGTGTGTGTGTGTGTGTCAACAAATAGAGTAGAATCCCTGCAAGTTAATTTCCATTAGGCACTGTTGGTTGGGGGCAGGGCATTGTCAGTATGAACTATAGTTCACTGTTTATAACTTCTTTCCCTTGGAGAGTGTGCTAAATATCACGCTCTAAAACTGCTTTCCTGGTCTGAGGGGGGGTTTTTGCACAATGCAGGAGGTGCAGATCTCTCTGTGGTTTGGTCTGACTTTCTGGCCAATGGCTCAAAACAAAACCTCTGAGCTCTACCTTTGTGGTTTCCTCTGCATGCATCCCTTTTCATACATTACTTGGTACCACCCTATCTATCTCTCTCTCTTTCTTCCTTTCACACTCTCTCCCTCCCCACCTCTCTCTCTCTCTCTATCTCTCTCTCTCCTCTCCCCTCCCTCCCCCTCCCTCTCTCTCCCTCCCCCCTCTATCTCTCCCCCCTCCCCCATCTCTCACCCTCCCCCCTCTATCTCTCTCACCCTCCCCCATCTCTCCCTCCCCCTCTCTCTATCTCTCTCGCTCTCTCTCTCTCTCTCTCTCTCTCTCTCTCTCTCTCTCCCTCCCCCCCTCTCTCTATCCCCCCCCCTCTCTCTGTCTCTCTCCCTCCACTGCCCTCTCTCTCTCTCTTTCACTCTACATTTCCCAGCACTTAGATCATAGGGCTGTCAGAAATCTTTCACTTGCAGTTTGAAAGCTTTTTTAATCATGGTGTGTCTTTACCCATTTCATTCACTTTCACTGAGCTCAACACAACATCTGACATGTTGGTAAAATAGGTGTTTTAACACTGTACAAATATAAACATATTAATTTAATCTCTAAAAAAGTTTAGTATCCAAGGAGTCTTCTAAATAATACCTTTAGCCTTGTAGCCCTTCTGATGAAGTTCTGGGGGTGGCCACTGTATAACACGGTGGAAAAAATTAAGTAAAAAATATACTTATATTAGTCCAGGAACTGAAAAACTGAAAATTAACAGAAAACATTTAATTAATAGAAAGATTCCGCAGAGGCCAAACGTCCACAACAAATAAAACTTCAAACATAACAGCAACCATTCAGACAAAAGACTACTTACACCTGAAAGCAAGGCCCTTTCATAATGATTAAGCAATGAGGAGCAGCTGGCCTAATTATAATGAGCCACACCTGCCCCCCTGCCTGTGAGAAAGGCCGGTGCTGTCCATGTTCTTGTTTTAAATTAAAGTGCTGTCTGCAGTTGTGCAAAAAGATTAAAGGAACCCGTTTTGAAAAAAAGTTTCATTGCTGCTCATGCATGTCATGTATTTTGAGAGCCTAATTTATGTTTTAAAATGTATTTATATTTAAAGAAAATTTATATACGCTAAGTTTAAATGCAACTAGGTGTATTGAACTGGCACTTCATTGAGACAAGGCCAGGAGAGATAACAGAGGTAGTCCCCTTAATGAGGCCATTGTGATGTCATCCAGTGACAGAACCTCAGGCCTCTGACATTGACACCCCGGATATGGACAATCTACGTTTTGTAAGTTATTGCAGGTACATTGCTCATTCTATGTTGAGAAAATGTTTCAGTTATGAATTATGAGTTGTGGAATTAGAAATCATTACATTACATATTAAAAGACACCTCGCACTGGTTTCAGTGCAGTGCAAAATCACAATATAAGATCAGGTGTGACATCACAGTATGAACAGTGAGCTGCCCAATGTTCTGAACTCATTAGCATAAATATACATTCTAACATTTTTTGACCACTTTCTTCATGTTTTCAGATGGTAAATGGACTGCATTTATATAGCGCTTTTATCCAAAGCGCTTTACAATTGATGCGTCTCATTCGCCAGAGCAGTTAGAGGTTAGGGGTTAGGTGTCTTGCTCAAAGACACTTCGACATGCCCAGGGCGGGGTTTGAACCGGCAACCCTCCGACTGCCAGACAATCGGTCTTACCTCCTGAGCTATATCGCCCCATGAAAGAAGATGAAATATTGCAAAAATGCATGTGAATGCAGATTCCCAGCCCTGTGCAGCTACGGGCAGCACTGACTCCTACTGACCCATCCCAGAGAGAGCAGAGAAATTCAGCACCATGGACAATGCACACATAAACACACACGCAAACACACACACACACAGACACACACACACACACACACACAACCATACGCACCCACACATATACATACGCATAAACACACACACACACACACACACACAAGAATACCCACATACACACAACCATACACGCCCACACATACACACACACACACACACACACAAACACACACAAAACGACTCGCACACACACACACACACACACACACAACCGCACGTACATACAAATACACACACACACACATTCACACACCCACAGATGCACACACACTCACACACACACACAACCACAGATACACAAACACACACACACACACACACACACACACGCAACCATTTACACATACACACACACATTCACACACACACAAGCACACACACATGCACACAACCATACACACAAACACACACACACACAGACACATACACCTCCATGTACACGCATATACGCGCGCGCGCACACACACACTCACGCACACACACACCCATACACACACATATATTAAACCATAGTACGAATTAAGGTGCCATTTTCAATCTAAAGTTATTCTTATAGTAACCTATTTTAAACTATGTGAGGACTTCCACATTATTGCACTGTAAATAACAACTGAATTATTATTATTATTTGACCTTTATTAAGCAGCATGGAAATAATGACAACATTGTTCTTTTTTTGCACTGAGGGTGTTTATCAGCGTATGCTTGCACCACTCTTGTGCACCCAATAATTTGCCTCATTAAACAGCCAATCAGATCTGCCCCTGACATGTGCCCTCCTACTGTTCAGTGAATGACAAGAAATTATTATCTCAAGTCCTCCTTTTATCTGTACAGTTTGAGTTTTACAGCGCAGAGGACAAACAGGGTCTCAGGCAGAGGAGAGTCTCCAGAAGAGGAGAGTTCAGATACAGTGATGCCACCACTCTGTGCTGTTCTTGTGCTTTTCAGCAAAGTCTGTAAGTGTATAATTATTATTGACTTGTCAGACAAAATGACTTTACATTGGGACTGTATAGAGCTATTTATACAGAGATTGTTGTGGTTTTTAATTACATATTTCACGCTGCCATTTGCATTGAAATATTGCTTTCTGTCGTCCTACAGATGGTCTGCTTGGAAATATAATTCAGCCTGACACGTTGGTGAGAGCTCAGATCGGAGACACTGTGACTCTCCCATGCTTCTACTCTGCACAATCATTTACCGAAATCAGTTGGTATAAGCAGCCTCTTGGACAGAAGCTTCAGCACATAGTAATGAAAACTTACAATAAGCATGATGTTGAATTTTTCAATGAGATTAAAAACAGTAAACACCTCAGTGCTAAAGCAGTAATGGGGACCTTTAACCTGACTGTGTCACAAGTAGAGCTGTCAGATTCAGCCACGTATCACTGCGCTTATACGCCCTTCAGAGAGACCAGCTTTGGAAATGGAACCACTTTAATGGTGATGGGTGAGTTTGAACCTAAAATGATGCTTTACACTAATTTTTAAATGTACAGACTTTCAACAAAATACTTTGCTCACTGGCACAATACCAGTGAAATATTACAGAAAAGTGTTATTTTTGGTGAATTGATACTCACCTGATCGATATGTTATCATATATAAACATCTGGAATTTGCTTTTTTAAAAAGTGAATTTAAATTATCCTTGAAAAGCAGATCTTTCTTTTAGGGTAGGGTTAGCCAAACTCTGTTTTGTGTGTTCGTGTATTGGTTCAGTGTTATGTTAAGATATATTAAGGTATGCTGTTGTTTAATACACTGCATGTTTAGCCAAACACTGCAAATTTGCATTATGATTTTCTGAAGTTTTAATGCAAAATCAAAAATAGACAAATAGGCAGTTTTGCACGCATTGGTCACTAATCCAGATTGGGAAGTTCAGCCACGACCTAGATTCAAAACTGTGGTAATAATGGTAATATTGTAGCAAAGCACATATATAATGATTGAGTCCAAGCACATGTCCTGTTAAGTTTTTAATTGTTAAAATTCTTCAGGTTCAGAGTCACACAACAGGACAGTAGTACTGCAGCAGCCCGAGTCTGAGTCAGTGCAGCCAGGAGACTCTGTGACTCTGCAGTGTACAGTACACACTGAGACCTGTGCAGGAGAACACAGTGTGTACTGGTTCAGACAGGGCTCAGGAGAGTCCCCTCCAGGAATCATTTCCACCCATGGAACCAGGAGTGATGAGTGCCAGAGGAGCTCTGGGGCTGTGTCTCCCACACAGAGCTGTGTCTACAACTTCCCCAAGAGGAACCTCAGCTTCTCTGATGCTGGGACTTACTACTGTGCTGTGGCCACCTGTGGGGGGATCCTGTTTGGGAACGGAACCAAGCTGAATGTTGACGGAAAGGAAACAAATCAATCACATAGTAAGAGCATTGTCTCCGAACATACTTCATCTGACATTATTGGATTATTGTTTCACATTTTCTAATTCATGTCTATATTGTAAGTTGTATCAAAATGACGCCAAGTTACGGTACTACAAACAATATAGGCTATCTTGCCTCACCGAAATTACATAAGATGTATTTCAAAGCAATGCTACCCAATATTTCCTCAATTATTTATGGGCATGAACTAGTCAGTTTGTTGGACAGGTGTTCCAATCAATGTCTTTCTATGCTCTTATTAATATTTTTCATGCAGGGTGTTTACTAACTCTTGCTTTTAAATCGTCAGGAAAGAAAGCCCTTCCTCTTTATTGGTTGGCGGGAGCTTTGACGTTGAGCATGATCCTAAATATTGTCCTTGCTCTGAGGAGGAGAAAAGGCTGTGTGAATTGCAAAGGTAAGAGACAAAGATATCAATGTGCGGTATATGTCATGATTATCTTTTGCAACATATTTGCACTTAAGTTTTTGTTAAATAATATCAGACTAGTATGAAGCATGCAAAATTGTAATAATACTCAATATCTGAAAGGGCACAGAGTCAAGAAAGGAATGTCAAATGTGAAAATATGTAAAGTGTTTACTGCAAAGTAGTTGGCTTTCAAAATTTGACAACAATTTTGTTATCCACATGTAAGGCCATTTCATTAATAGCATGCAGAAATATTCATATACAGTCCCATTTTTTTATTTTTTATTAATTAATTTATTTATTTTTGGTACCAGCTGGCACAAATTAAATTATAGAGACTATAGCTGTAATGTGACCCCAAGATTATTAAAAAAAAAATTATTGAGCAGCGGCAATAAGATTGAGTGCAGAATAAGCTGAATTAACTGGCATCCAATCAAATTAAAATACATTGCAAGTGATACGTAATCTCCATTGAAGCCTATCCTGATTCCCTGGTGATTATATAATCAATGCACTCCTCAGATATACTCCTCCTGGGAGCAGCAATTTACGGCCCTACTGTGGTGAATATAATTGACTATATGAAATACTACTAGCAGAACTGCTACAACTGCTATGAATATTATTGTTAATATTATTATTATTATTATTATTCCTTATTATTATTATTATTCTTATTATTATTATAAGAAGAAGAAGAAGAAAAAGAATGCAATTCAACACAATTTCATTTCTGTAGTGCTTTTTACAGAGAACTGTCACAAAGACACTTTACAGAGTAGCTAGGAAAGAGACAGAGCAAAAAGAACAAAAAAAAAAAAAGAAGTACAAAAAGAAGAACAGCTTTCTTATTTGATTGTACAACATTAAAAATCCGAGCATATATTGACTAATTAATTTCTTACACCCACCAGAGGCTTATGTGCATTTTCCTTTTACTGACACAGGAGCTGCATCAAACAACCAAGTGAGCGGAGAAGACTTGGTGAGCAAACAGGTAAAAATATTAACTAGCTAACTAACTAACTAACTAACTAAGTAACTAACTAACCAACTAACTAAATAAATAAAATAAATAAATAAATAAATAAATAAATAAATAAAGTCAATATCTGAGATGAATATCTGTGATAAATTATTATCAGAATGAGGCGTAATCATATGTGATGTGTCGTGTTTTTCTTTTTAGAGTCAAGAGGCAGCAATGAATTACGCTGCTTTGAATTTCACCACCAAGAAACCCAAAGTGAGGCGGAACAAGAGGGAAGTGGAGAAAGAAACGGTTTACTCCGATATGAGATTTAGAGACTTCGAGTGAAGCTTTTCGAATGTATCTTCGTCACAAGAATGATCAAACTGTTCCCTCACAAGAGTTGGTGAACATTATGCCATGTGTCTGTAAATGATCTCACATTTACAGGATTTACCAAGAGCTGTGCTTGTTCTTATATTTCTGCTGTTTTTCAAATACAAAAAGTAAAACTTGTACAGAATACTCCCTGACAGTGTCTGATAAATGGTCCTCAATGTGTTGAGTCGGTTTGGGGCAGTAGTGTAGTACATTGGTTAGGGAACAGGACCTGTTACCTGGTTCTCAGGTGAAGCACTGCCCTCATACCTGTTCCACTGAGCAAGGTTGTTAACCCCAGTGACTTCAGTATATATTAAACTGTACAAAACTCAACCGTGTTCACAGGTTAAATTATGTAAGTGTCTGCTAAATGATATCCCAAAGAGATGGGAGAACATTAGGACTTCAAAACAAGGACAGACTGCTATGTCTCAGCAGTGATTCACTGATTAGATGGAATCATGATGTTTTGTAATGTACTGTTTTTGTGTTTCAGGGGTAGTCAATGATAAAAGTAAATAATAGATCCATTAATTTTGGGGTTCACAGGCATGGTACCTGCTGGGGAAAGTTGGGTTATTTCCCCAACTGTTTATGAAAGGTCAAATTCTGTCCTGACCACTCTTCACACAATGTAATAGCCATCACATACTTTGGTTTGCAACAGTTTGGCCACCGCTGGTCAAATTGCATGTGTTGATAATTTTATTAATGAAAAGAAGCGTAATTTTGTCTGAACTATTCCAGCTGAGAATCGGCTTACCCTCAATTGCCCTGTTCATCCTGCGACTTCTTCCCATTGGGGAGATTTTTCTTGCCTCTATTTGAGTGTTTTTCTTCTCATTGGGGAATTGTTGTTGTTTTTTTATTCTGCTGTTTTTTTTTTTTTAACCTCAATTGCTCTCTTTTTTAGGATCACGCCTGGTTTTTTCCCAGTGTTCTCTTCTGGATCAACTGTAAAGTGCCTTTGTGACAGTGTTTTGGTAAATAAAGCTCAATACAGTTAGCATGAAATCTCCAGGGTACAAACTCAAACATAACATGTTTTTTTAAAAATTGTAATCCACAATTGCTTTACATTTCCTGAATTTAACAGATTGAAATGTAACATGCGCACAAATTTGGGTATCCTGTCAGTTAGCGGTTAGTAACAACTCATTTGGCAGAAATTACACCTTCTAAATGCCACTTGTAGTGAGCTAATAGTCATTCTATTTTTGCCTAAGAATTTTACCACACCACCCCAATGCAAAATAGATCCACTCCCATGCTCTCTACATCTTCTCTGCAATGGAGGTTGTTGTGGCCAAAGAGCTCTCATTTTATCTGTCCAAAGCACGCTGTGCCAAAATGCCTCTGGCACATCTAACTGTTGTGTCCGTAGCTCCTTTGCAGTCGTATGTAAGTTTTGCTTTGCATACATAACCAGTCTACAGGCTGTGCTATTGGAGTTAGTAGGCTAACACTGGCGTCGAAATGACTCCATATATCAGACAATCAGGGTCTATAAATGAGACACATTTCTATCACAATGCATCTTACTGTATGAATACTGTCATTTAAAATTTTACGGAGACATTTTCTCCACATGGATATGTTGGACATCCATACCAGGGCTGGATCTGACACATCTACCGATATGTGTGCCACTGCTTAGCCAGAGAAAACCTTGTTGTGGATTAGGGTACTCTCCTGCATGCTTTTGTAAGGAATTAGATTTAGTTGCAGGGAGGAAAACATGTTCATCTGACTCCATTAACTTCAACTCCTGTAAAGTGAAGATGTATGTGAATACAGGTTCATGTATACGTGCATTGGCTTTTCTGAAAAATGGAAAAACTGTTCATTATGACACAATATGACCGTTGGCAATAACCGAAGATAGGCAGTTTCAGTGATAGAAAAGGTGAACACTTTATTTTACAAAGCAAGACAAAAGACCGCTATGAATAGAAAAGACATACAAACTAACACACTAGGACAAAGAAAAGGAACATAAAATGAGTATTGATGAATGCCCAAATATTCTGTACAGCAAAGACTATGGTACCAGGAGAACTGTTAAGCAGGTTCTCCCCGAATGTTTTTTTGGACTTCCCTTAAATCCAATCCTGATAAAGCCTTCCACACCCCACAGCTCCCTGGGTTTGCCCAAATAAGGTCTGGACACGAATAGGCCGGTAACATCTGCCCCACCAAGAAACCCCCTTACTCCTCCAGAAAGAGAGATACTGCACTTCCCCCCTACTCTGTAGACAAAGGAGAAGTATCAAAATCCAGTGACAGTAATAAGATACTTTGTACGATGGCACATGATCCTATGACTTTACCTATCAATTCTCCAAATACTTCTCTATGGGTGACCCATGGTGGTGACCCATCTGTGACCCAGACACTTATGTAGGCATGCCTATGTATACATATACTACGCTTTACATACTAGTGATTATAACCCCACATACCATGTCATACCCGTTCAGTGTCCTTGTCTATGTATGATATTATTCACAGTCCCCCACATTTATCATATTGTCCTTAGTTATCTGCATGCAAATACATATGATGCATTTTTTCAGTCCATGGTAGTAGGTGTGTCTGACCCAGGGGAGCCTGGGCCATTGTCCATGGATTGCAGAGCAGCCGTTTATGGCTCCCAATTGAATTTCTTCTTGACCCTCCACCTGGTATGGCCATAGCTCCAAGAGGGAAATATCCTGTCATCAGAATTCTCCAACTCTTCCAGGAGGATAAGCCATTTGAAGATTGCAAAAGACAGTCCCATGCAGCTTTCAGCTGCTGTCCCCATCCTGGGGAATTTTATGCCTCCACTCAGCTCCACTCATGTACGGCAGTGGAATTTTTACAACTCCACCTGTGTGCACGCCATGGAAGAATATGTCCCGTTGTGAAGGGACAACAGAGTTGATTAGGAAAATTGAAATTTTACCCTACACTTTAGAACCGCTGAACATGCTTTCTGAAGGCTAAGGCCTCTTGCTAGCAGAGCCCTCCCTGTACCTTCAGTAACAAAAACACTTCCTGTATGCACAGTGCCAGCTTTCTTGTGTTCTCAGCTACTGATGCTGTGCTTTACATTTTAGAACAACTGGGCACATGTTCTGACAGAATGACTTAGTGGCAGATTCCTTCCTGTGTACAGGGACAGAGCATGAACAGACTCTCACATGTTCATGTACTTCCTGCAGAGATGCCTGTCAGGTGTTCACAGTGGCCGATAATCTAGAGAACAAGGAGAGAGTAAGGCCCTTACACAGAATGGACTTGCAACTATAAAGTATTTAGTTTTGACAGCATAATATTAAACAATGACCCAAAAATAACAAAAGGGAGGCCTTAAAGGTCACATGGACAGATTCCTTCAGCTGATATGCTTCCTGCTCTGAGGTCACTGCACTGCTCATTGCTTCTGAATGCTTTTACACACGGCTCTCTCTTTCATTACAAGTAAAATGTGTTTGTCTGTTTCAGACTGCTCTGTTGTGGTGACAGGGGAGGTCCAGTTAATTTCCACTCACAACCTTATACATTCAGATCTACACAGACAAGAGCTGCACAGGAAGACTGACCTGCAGCTCCTCCCTCTCTCAGCGCTGAAACCACACTGACGCTCCGATCCAATTTATTCACTTGACACCTCTGGCCACCTTTCCATTGCAACAGACCAGTCAAATGTACCATTTATAGTACATATGGGACAAAAGGTCTGTATTGCTCTCTATAATTAGTGAATGTAATTTTATATTTTACATGCATTATCATTTGCACGTTTTATGCTGTTTATTCTTAGTTGCATTATGATGTACAGCAAGGTCATCATAACCTTCTTTTACAATGTGTGTAGTCCAGTGTTTTACCAGTATGGAGGAGCACAACATAGTCACTACATTATTTACAAACCTGACATTATGATGATGATTATTTATGAAACTATGATCTGAAACTGTTGTGCGTCACACCGTATTGGTCTGATTATGTTGTTTTGGACATGCTCTTCAGCTTGTGTACACCTTTCAAATTGTTGATGTACTGCTTGCAGTGTTGGATATCATTATACATAAAATACTCAGTGAAGTGCACATCATTAAAAGATTTAAATAAACACTCAATAAGTCAAATAAAAATACTGAAATAAAGATTTTTTCAGCACAAACATCATGAAATGCACAGCATTGTGATTATTCCCCTCCTTGTCCTGCCCTGATGCTGCATTCCATGGTCATGTGACCAGCTGACTCATTCAGGACATGCAGCATTCTTCATAAATGTATGTGCTGAGTAAGGTGTTGAGCAGAATGGACTCACATGAAGAGTTTTTTTCCATTAGGCACTGTTGGTTGGGGGCAGGGCATTGTCAGTATGAACTATAGTTCACTGTTTATAACCTCTTTCCCTTTGAGAGCGTGTTAAATATCACGCTCTAAGAACTGCTTTCCTGGTCTGAGGGGGGTTTTTGCACAATGCTGGAGGTGCAGCTCTCTCTGTGGTTTGGTCTGACTCTCTGGCCACTGGCTCAAAACAAAACCTCTGAGCTCTGCCTTTGTGGTTTCCTCTGCATGCACCCCTTTCATACATTACTTGGTACCACCCTATCTATCTCTTTCTCTTTCTTCCGTTCACTCTCTCTCCCTCCCCCTCTCTTTCTCTCTCCCTCCCCACCCCTCTCTCTCTCCCCCCCTCTCTCTCTCTCCTCCCTCCCCCCTCTCTCTCTCTCTCTCTCTCTCTGTCTCTCTACATTTCCCAGCACTTAGATCATAGGGCTGTCAGAAATATTTCACTTGCATTTTGAAAGCTTTTTTGATCATGGTGTATCTTTACCCATTTCATTCACTTTCACTGAGCTCAACACAACATCTGACATGTTGGTAAAATAGGTGTTTTAACACTGTACAAATATAAACATATTTATTTAATCTCTAAAAAAGTTTAGTATCCAAGGAGTCTTCTAAATAATACCTTTAGCCTTGTAGCCCTTCTGATGAAGTTCTGGGGGTGGCCACTGTATAACACGGTGGAAATAATTAAGTAAAAAATATACTTATATTAGTCCAGGAACTGAAAAACTGAAAATCAACAGAAAACATTTAATTAATAGAAAGATTCCGCAGAGGCCAAAAGTCCACAACAAATAAAACTTCAAACATAACAGCAACCATTCAGACAAAAGACTACTTAAACCTGAAAGCAAGGCCCTTTCATAATGATTAAGCAATGAGGAGCAGCTGGCCTAATTATAATGAGCCACACCTGCCCCCCTGCCTGTGAGAAGGGCCGGTGCTGTCTATGGGTCTTGTTTTAAATTAAAGTGCTGTCTGCAGTTGTGCAAAAAGATTAAAGGAACCCGTTTTGAAAAAAAGTTTCATTGCTGCTCATGCATGTCATGTATTTTAAGAGCCTAATTTATGTTTTAAAATGTATTTATATTTAAAGAAAATTTATATACGCTAAGTTTAAATGCAACTAGGTGTATTGAACTGACCCTTCATTGAGACAAGGCCAGGAGAGATAACAGAGGTAGTCCCCTTAATGAGGCCATTGTGATGTCATCCAGTGACAGAACCTCAGGCCTCTGACATTGACACCCCGGATATGGACAATCTACATTATGTAAGTTATTGATGGTACATTGCTCATTCTATGTTGAGAAAATGTTTCAGTTATGAATTATGAGTTGTGGAATTAGAAATCATTACATTACATATTAAAAGACACCTCGCACTGGTTTCAGTGCAGTGCAAAATCACAATATAAGATCAGGTGTGACATCACAGTATGAACATTCCAGTGAGCTGCCCATGTTTGAAGTCATTAGCATAAATAGACATTCTAACATTTTTTGACCACTTTCTTCATGTTTTCAGATGAAAGAAGATGAAATATTGCAAAAATGCATGTGAATGCAGATTCCCAAGCCTGTGCAGCTACGGGCAGCACTGACTCCTACTGACCCATCCCAGAGAGAGCAGAGAAATTCAGCACCATGGACAATGCACACATAAACACACACGCAAACACACACACACACAGACACACACACAAACACACACAACCATACGCACCCACACATATACATACGCATAAACACACACACACACACACACACACACAAGAATACCCACATACACACAACCATACACGCCCACACATACACACACACACACACACACACACACATACAGCCATATGCACACACACACACACACACACAAACACACACAAAACGACTCGCACACACACACACACACAACCACACGTACATACAAATACACACACACACACATATACACACCCACAGATGCACACACACTCACACACACACACAACCACAGATACACAAACACACACACACACACACACACACACATACACACGCAACCATTTACACATACACACACACACATTCACACACACAAAAGCACACACACACACGCACACAACCATACACACAAACACACACACACACAGACACATACACCTCCATGTACACGCATATACGCGCGCGCACACACACACACACTCACGCACACACACACATAAACACCCACGCACACACCCATACACACACATATATTAAACCGTAGTACGAATTAAGGTGCCATTTTCAATCTAGTTATTCTTATAGTAACCTATTTTAAACTATGTGAGGACTTCCACATTATTGCACTGTAAATAACAACTGAATTATTATTATTATTTGACCTTTATTAAGCAGCATGGAAATAATGACAACATTGTTCTTTTTTTGCACTGAGGGTGTTTATCAGCGTATGCTTGCACCACTCTTGTGCACCCAATAATTTGCCTCATTAAACAGCCAATCAGATCTGCCCCTGACATGTGCCCTCCTACTGTTCAGTGAATGACGAGAAATTATTATCTCAAGTCCTCCTCTTATCTGTACAGTTTGAGTTTTACAGCGCAGAGGACAAACAGGGTCTCAGGCAGAGGAGAGTCTCCAGAAGAGGAGAGTTCAGATACAGTGATGCCACCACTCTGTGCTGTTCTTGTGCTTTTCAGCAAAGTCTGTAAGTGTATAATTATTATTGACTTGTCAGACAAAATGACTTTACATTGGGACTGTATAGAGCTATTTATACAGAGATTGTTGTGGTTTTTAATTGCATATTTCACGCTGCCATTTGCATTGAATATTGCTTTCTGTCGTCCTACAGATGGTCTGCTTGGAAATATAATTCAGCCTGACAC
Organism: Anguilla japonica; assembly: GCA_025169545.1. Lineage (NCBI taxonomy): Eukaryota > Metazoa > Chordata > Actinopteri > Anguilliformes > Anguillidae > Anguilla > Anguilla japonica. The sequence continues at coordinate 10,794,523 of CM045885.1, read as the reverse complement.
GCTGGTGAGAGCTCAGATCGGAGACACTGTGACTCTCCCATGCTTCTACTCTGCACAATCATTTACCGAAATCAGTTGGTATAAGCAGCCTCTTGGACAGAAGCTTCAGCACATAGTAATGAAAACTTACAATAAGCATGATGTTGAATTTTTCAATGAGATTAAAAACAGTAAACACCTCAGTGCTAAAGCAGTAATGGGGAGCTTTAACCTGACTGTGTCACAAGTAGAGCTGTCAGATTCAGCCACGTATCACTGCGCTTATACGCACTTCAGAGAGACCAGCTTTGGAAATGGAACCACTTTAATGGTGATGGGTGAGTTTGAACCTAAAATGATGCTTTACACTAATTTTTAAATGTACAGACTTTCAACAAAATACTTTGCTCACTGGCACAATACCAGTGAAATATTACAGAAAAGTGTTATTTTTGGTGAATTGATACTCACCTGATCGATATGTTATCATATATAAACATCTGGAATTTGCTTTTTTAAAAAGTGAATTTAAATTATCCTTGAAAAGCAGATCTTTCTTTTAGGGTAGGGTTAGCCAAACTCTGTTTTGTGTGTTCGTGTATTGGTTCAGTGTTATGTTAAGATATATTAAGGTATGCTGTTGTTTAATACACTGCATGTTTAGCCAAACACTGCAAATTTGCATTATGATTTTCTGAAGTTTTAATGCAAAATCAAAAATAGACAAATAGGCAGTATTGCATGCATTGGTCACTAATCCAGATTGGGAGGTTCAGCCACGGCCTAGATTCAATACTGTGGTAATCATGGTAATAATTGTAGCAAAGCACATATCTAATGATTGAGTCCAAGCACATTCTGTCAAGTTTTTAATTGTTAAAATTCTTCAGGTTCAGAGTCACACAACAGGACAGTAGTACTGCAGCAGCCCGAGTCTGAGTCAGTGCAGCCAGGAGACTCTGTGACTCTGCAGTGTACAGTACACACTGAGACCTGTGCAGGAGAACACAGTGTGTACTGGTTCAGACAGGGCTCAGGAGAGTCCCCTCCAGGAATCATTTACACCCATGGAAACAGGAGTGATGAGTGCCAGAGGAGCTCTGGGGCTGTGTCTCCCACACAGAGCTGTGTCTACAACTTCCCCAAGAGGAACCTCAGCCCCTCTGATGCTGGGACTTACTACTGTGCTGTGGCCACCTGTGGGGAGATCCTGTTTGGGAACGGGACCAAGCTGAATGTTGAGGGTAAGCTTCTTTAAATGTATTTACGGCATGATAGCACATTTAGCATTAATTCATAATAGTCATGTAAAACTATAATTAACTAGGAAAATATTTCAATTTTTACATAATTTTTATAGTAGTGACAATAAAAAAAATCTCAACTTCATTCACAAAATCCTAAACAAATATTTATATTTCAGGAGGTGAATTATCCACGCTTGTCTGGCTCTCGATCATACGGACTGGAGTTCTCTGCTGCATCTTGCCCATATTTGCCCTCATCTATTGCAAAAAGGTGTAAATAATTATTCTATTATGGGATTCATATCATTAAATTGTCCAGCGAATCATATTCATATTAATACCTCCTTCTGGATATTCTTTTTCTCCTTCTTCTTCTTATAATGACTTTTTTCCAGAACACAATCCCTGTTTACAAATTACCCCCGTGTATGAATCCTAATTTTGGCATAATAGCATATGACAGCTGATGTTACTCAAACAATGTAATGCAATTAAAATGAATTTCAATCATTTGAAATGGTTATGATTATGTTCCTGATACTCAGAACTATTTGAACACAGACAATCATAACAGAAGGACTTTGTCAACTTTAGTCTGAACCTGTAAATACAAGAAGCATTTATTTCAGTCTACGGTAGCTGCTGGATCTTTGTGAAGGAATCTTATTGTGGCCTGTTTGAGGGATCAAATGCATTTTTAGAGAAAACATGCAATTTGGAAAAAACACTGCTATTCCAACATCTAAACAGAATTATTACAAATCACACACATATAATAATGACTTAATGATACAAATTAAAATATATTTCAGTACAGAAAGTTCATGAACAGAACTTTGGTACTGAGAGCTAATGGTTTTCAAACATCAGCATCAAACCGGGCGGGCAGGGTGGCATAGTGGTTAGCACTGTTGCCTCGCAAGAAGGTTAGGCGCACTCCTGCAGTTGACCAAGGCACTGGCCTCAGAACTGGAGTTGGTCCCCGGGCACTGCACTGAGGCTGGCCACTGCCCCTAAGTAACTAGGATGGGTCAAATGCAGAGGACAAATTACCCCACGGGGTTCAATGAAAGTATCTATCTAAACATACAGGTGAGACAGAGAACGTTTGAAGTGCCTGTAATGTAACAGTATCTGAAGGCTGTTATCGCCATTCATCTATTTATGACAGAAATGTATCATGGTGTGGTCCCGCCAATATTTTCGGTGCTGTAAATAAAACCTGTATAGGTCAGTAATGGCAAATGCTCATTCTTAACTTCCTATCACATATTCATGCAGAGTGTGTCTCATTGATGGTTATTCATTTCCACTAAGGGCTAATGCTACATGTATAGCAGGCTGTGCCTTTAAAACAGGCCTGACGAGGGCCTGGTCACCATTCAGTCTGAGGTCTGTCTGTTCTGTCCAGTATTGTGACCAGGTGGCATAGATACATTTGTGCCAAACAGAAAAATCTGTCAGTTTCACACTATTTTAGGATTTTATTATTAGTTATTAAATGTGCAAACATTCTTGTAAGCATCACATTGTACATGGAAAGGTCCCAGCGTTAAATGATTGATCCGTTTTCAAGTTGCTTTTTGTCGAGCCTCAACTCAAAGTTAAGACATGCTGTAATATTTGGAACGCTAACACTAGTTCTTTGGCGCTAATTTAAGCTGCGTTAGCTTCATAGTTCTCATTAATCTTGAAAGCAAGATTTTGCACTGAACATCCAGGCATTGGAGTGACAAGTGTAATGCGTACAAGGAAAAAAAAAACAACTAGCATAATGTGGGCATGATGCACTTTTCTCTTTGGTGGGATCATGGGTCTATATCACGTTTGGTCGTGAGAGGGGACTGCCCGGCGAACAGTCCCAGTGCTATGTCAGTTTCTGAAGAGCTCCAAGGAGCTTTGAGGGAACGTAATATAGCCCCGCCCCTGCCACTATTACATAGATTCACAAATATCATGATCACTTTTCTACTTAGGATCATCCTTCCACAGTGTTAACACCATCATCATCATCATCATCATCGTAATTGTTAACATCACCATGACCACCACCTCATCATCACCATCACCATCACCATCATCATCATAATAATCATCATTGTCATAATTTTTCACCTTTAAGTTTGAAAAATTAAGCGATTAGGCAATGGGGAGCAGCTGGCCTAATTACAATGAGCCACAC
>CM045885.1:10743615-10788615 GCA_025169545.1 Anguilla japonica | reverse complement strand
GAAATGGAACCACTTTAATGGTGATGGGTAAATATGAACCTAAAATGATGCGTTACACTAGTTACAGGATTGCAACAAAATACTTTGCTCACTGGCACAATACCAGTGAAATATTGCAGAAAAGTGTTATTTCTGGTGTATTGATACTCACCTGATCGATATGTTATCATAAAAGCACATCTGATATTTGCTTTTTTAAAAGTGAATTTAAATTATCCTAGAAATTCAGATCTTTCTTTTAGGGTAGGGTTAGCCAAACTCTGTTTTGTGTGTTGGTATATTGGATCAGTGTTATGTTAAGATATATTAAGGTATGTTGTTCTTTAAGACACTGCATGTTTAGCCAAACACTGTAAATTTTCATTATGATTTTCTGAACTTTTAATGCAACATCACAAATAGACAAATAGGCAGTATTGCATGCATTGGTCACTAATCCAGATTGGGAGGTTCAGCCACGGCCTAGATTCAATACTGTGGTAATCATGGTAATAATTGTAGCAAAGCACACATCTAATGATTGAGTCCAAGCATTTATTCTGTTATGTTTTTAATTGTTAAAATTCTTCAGGTTCAGAGTCACGCAACAGGACAGTAGTACTGCAGCAGCCTGAGTCTGAGTCAGTGCAGCCAGGAGACTCTGTGACTCTGCAGTGTACAGTACACACTGAGACCTGTGCAGGAGAACACAGTGTGTACTGGTTCAGACAGGGCTCAGGAGAATCCCCTCCAGGAATCATTTACACCCATGGAAACAGGAGTGATGAGTGCCAGAGGAGCTCTGGGGCTGTGTCTCCCACACAGAGCTGTGTCTACAACTTCCCCAAGAGGAACCTCAGCCCCTCTGATGCTGGGACTTACTACTGTGCTGTGGCCACCTGTGGGGAGATCCTGTTTGGAAACGGGACAAAGGTGAATGTTGAGGGTAAGGAAACAAATCAATCATATAGTAAAAGCATTGTCTCAGAACATACTTCATCTGACACTATTGGATTATTGTCTAACATTTTCTAATTAATTTCTATATTGTTAGTTGTAAATTGTTTGCCATCCCTCATTTTCATTTTCATGCTGATCAGATCATTGGACAGGTGTTCCAATCAATGTCTTTCTATGCTCTTATTAATATTTTTCATGCAGGGTGTTTACTAACTCTTGCTTTTAAATTGTCAGAAAATGAAGCCCTTCCTCTTTATTGCTTGGCGGGAGCTTTGGCGTTGAGCGTGATCCTAAATATTGTCCTCGCTCTGAGGAGGATAAAAGGCTGTGTGATTTGCAAAGGTAAGAGACAAAGATATCAATGTGCGGTATATGTTATGATTATCTTTTGCAACATATTTGCAGTTAAATTTTTGTTAAATAAAATCAGACTAGTATGAAGCATGCAATATTGTAACAATATTCAATATCGTAAAGGGCACAGAGACAAGAAAAGAATGTCAAATGTGAAATTATGTGAAGTGAAAACAACCTCGGGTGAAGTTACTCTGTTGGTGCAGGTGACTGTCTCCCACTGCTTTTAGATACACACAGATCACATGTTGAAGCAAGCCAAATTCCTCTTGAATTCATGACAATTCAACTTCTGATAATGATTCCAATGTTATATATATATATATATATATATATATATATATATATATATATGTATTTATTTATTTATTTATTTATTTGGTACCAGCTGGCACTAACCAAATTGTAAACAAAATAGCTATAATGTGACCCCAAGATTATTTATAAAAAATTCTTGAGCAGAAGTCAATAAGATGCAGTGCGGTATAAGCAGAATTTACTGGCATCCCAAAGAAATTAAAATACTTTTCAAGTGATATGTAATCTCCATTGAAGCCTATCCTGATTCCCTGGTGATTATATAATAGCTGCATTCTTCACATTTACTCCTTCTCTGAGCAACAACTAACAGTCCTACTGTGGTGAACATAATTGACTATATGAAATGCTACTACCAGAGCTGCTATGACTGCTATGAATATTATTGTTAATAGTAACATAAATGGTAATAGTAATAATAGTAATAGTAATAATAATAATAATAATAATAGCAATTATTATTATTATTATTATTATTATAAGAAGAAGAAAAAGAATGCAATTCAACACAATTTTATTTCTGTAGCGCTTTTTACAGAGAACTGTCACAAAGACACTTTACAGAGTAGCTAGGAAAGAAACAGAGCAAAAAGAACATAAAACAGAACAAGAACAAGAAGTACAACAAGAACAGCTTTCTTATTTGATTGTACACCATTCAAAATCAGAGCATAATTAATTTCTTTCACCCACCAGTGGCTTATGTGCATTTTCATTTTACTGACACAGGAGCTGCATCAAACAACCAAGAGAGCGGCGAAGACATGGCGAGCAAACAGGTAAAAATATTAACTAGCTAACTTACTAACCAGCTAGCTAACTAACTAACTAACTTACTAACTAAAATAAGTAATTAAATAAATAAATAAATAAATAAAGTCAATATCTTAGATGAATATCCGTGATAAATTATTATCAGAATGAGGCGTAATCATATGTGGTGTGCCGTGTTTATCTTTTTAGAGTCAAGAGGCAGCAATGAATTACGCTGCTTTGACTTTCACCAACAAGAACCCCAAAGTGAGGAGGAACAAGAGGGAAGAAGAAAAAGAAACGGTTTACTCTGATATGAGATTTAGAGACCTCGAGTGAAGCTTTTCGTAAAAGTGTATCTTTGTCACAAGAATGATAAAACTGGTCCCTCACAAGAGTTGATGAACATTATGCCATGTGTCTGTAAATGATCTCACATTTATAGGATTTGCGAAGAGCTGTGCTTGTTCTTATATTTTTGCTGTTTTTCAAATACACAAAGTAAAACTTGTACAGAAAACTCCCTGACAGTGTCTGATAAATGGTCCTCAATGTGTTGAGTCGGTTTGGGGCAGTAGTGTAGTACATTGGTTAGGGAACAGGACGTGTTACCTGGTTCTCAGGTGAAGCACTGTCCTCATACCTGTTCCACTGAGCAAGGTTGTTAACCCCAATGTATAAACCTCAAATGTGTGCACAGGTTAAATTATGTAAGTGTCTGCTAAATGATATCACACAAAGATGGGAGAGTGAAACATTAGAACTTCAAAACAAGGGCAGACTGTTAATGTGTCAGTAGTGATTCACTGATTAGATGGAATCATAATGTTTTGCAATGTACAGTTTTTGTGTTTCAAGGGCAGTCAGTGATAAAAGTAAATAGTAGATCCATTATTTTCAGGGTTCATAAACATAGATTCAGCTGGGGAAAGTGGGGTTATTTCCCCAACTGTTTATGAAAATGTCAAAATTTGTCTCTACCACTTTTCATACAATACAATAGTCATCACATACTTTACTTTGGTCTGCAACACTTTGGCCACCGCCGGTCAGATTGCATGTCTTGATGATTTTGTTAATGAAAAGAAGCACCGTTCTGTCTTAACTATCCCAGCTGAGATTGGGCTGCCCCTCTATGGCCTTGTTTCTCCTGAGACTTCTTCCCTCGATTTGAGTGATGTTCTTCTCATTGGGGAATTGTTTTTTTTTTTTTTTGTTTGTTTTGTTTTGTCTTTTTACTTCAGTTGCTCTCTTTTTGGGGGATCAGGCCTGGTTTTTACCCTTGTGTTCTATTCTGGATCAACTGTAACATGCTTGTGGTAAAAAGAAGCTCAATACAGTTAAAACGACATCTCTAGGGTACAAACTCAAACATGACATGTTTTTTTAAAAACTGTAATGCACAATTGCTTTACATTATTTGAATTTAACAGATTGAAATGTAACATGTGCACAAATTTGGCTATCTTGTCAGTTAGCGGTTATTAATACCCCATTTGGCAGAAATCACACCTTCTAAATGCCTCTTGTAGTGAGCTAACAGTCATTCTATTTTTGCCTAAGAATTTTGCCACACCACCCCAAAGCAAAATAGATCCACTCCCATGCTCTCTACATCTTCTATCTAAATGCATCTTTGGTTGTTGTGGCCAAAGAGCTCTCATTTTATCTGTCCAAAGCACATTGTGCCAAAATGCCTCTGGTGCATCTAACTGTTGTGTCCGTAGCTCCTTTGCAGTGGTATGTAAGTTTTGCTTTGCATACATAACCAGTCTACAGGCAGTGCTATTGGAGTTATTAGGCTAACACTGGTGGCCAAATGACTCCATATATCAGACAATCAGGGTCTATAAATGAGGTAAATTTCTATCGCAATGCATCGTTCTGTATGAATACTGTCTTTTAAAATTTTACTGAGATATGTTCTCCACATGGATATGTTTGGACATCCATACCAGGGCTGGATCTGGCACATCTACCGATATGTGTGCCACTGCTTAGTCAGGGAAATGACTGCTGTGGATTAGGGTACTCTCTTGCATGCTTTAGAACAGCTGGACATACTTTCTGAAGGCCAGGCCTCTTGCTAGCAGAGGCCTCCCTGTATCTTCAGTAACCAAATCACTTCCTGTATGCACAGCGACAGCTTTCTTGTGTTCTCAGTTACTGATGCTGTGCTGTACATTTTAGAACAACTGGGTACATGTTCAGACAGAATGACTCAGTGGCAGATTCCTTCCTGTGAACAGGGACAGAGCATGAACAGACTGTCACATGTTCATACACTTCCTGCTGAGATGCCTGTCAGGTGTTCACAGGGGCTGATAATCTAGAGAACAAGGAGAGAGTTATGCCCTTACCCAGAATGATCTTGCTACTGTAAAGTATTTCGTTTTGACATTATGAAATGATTACAGTGGCCTTCGAATCTTACGTGTGCAACATTACTGGTATTTTACCCCTCACCATATTCAAAGGACATCACACATAAATACAATAAAGATGGTGAACACTGGAAATGCATGTGATTGAAGAACAATGACATTTTGACATGTTTTTGAATGTACTCATTTGTAATTAATTCTAATTAAATAATTGGGAAAGAGACATTTTTCCAGACTGAGTTCAAAAAGGGCTGTTTCTCCAATCTTGTGGCATTGATGCAAATGTTATTTTCTAGAAATATACACATTTTTATGGCTTTCAGAATGCTTTTGGGAGACAATTTTTAATTGATTTTTTGAAAAAATGTCATCCAAGTCAAATAGTGACAGTAAAATAACAAAATACACACATTAAATGTCACATGGAGAGACACTTTGGCTGATATGCTTCCTGCTCTGAGGTCACTGTACTGCTTATTGTTTCTGAAAGCTTTTGCACACGGCTCTCTTTTCAATACCAGTAAAATGTGTTTGTCTGTTTCAGACTGCTCTGTTGTGGTGACAGGGGAGGTACAGTTATTTTCCACTCTCAGCCTTATACATTCAGCACTACACAGACCAGAGCTGCACAGGAAGACTGACCTGCAGCTCCTCCCTCTCTCAGCGCTGAAACCACACTGACGCTCCGATCAAATTTATTCACTTCACACCTCAGACTACCTTTCCATTACAACAGACCAGACAAGAGCGGCTTAGAAACCAGTGCGCTTTTATTTTTAATATGTCTCCAAGATTTAAATATATGCTCAAAGTCTGAAATGATGTGATCACTCAGCAACTTGATCATTCCCCTCCTTTTCCTGCCCTGATGATACATTCCATGGTCATGTGACCAGCAGTGGTGACACGGGACATGAACGTGTTCTACTCATTCAAGACATGCAGCATTCTTCATAATGAATGTATGTACTGAGTAAAATCTAGAGCAGAATGGATTCCCATGAAACCATCTTTGTATCATGGGGGATTGACCATCAGGATGTGAGTGTTTAGATGAGGGAGAAGAGAGAGTGCGTACCTGCGTGTGTGTGTGTGTGTGTGTGTGTGTGTGTGTGTGTGTGTGTGTGTGTGCGTGCGTGTGCGCGTGTGTGTGTGTGTGTGTGTGCATGTGTGCATGTGTATGTGTGACCAAAGACAGCAGTATCCCAGCAAGTTAGGTCCCATTGGGTGCTAGGGGGCAGGGGGCAGGGCAGTATTACTTATTGTCCGGTACTGTTTTTGTTTCCTGTTTATAACGTCTTTCCCTTTGAGAGTGTGCTAGAGATCATGCTTTGACACCTGCTTGCTGGTCTGAGGGGGGGTTTTTGCACAATGCTGGAGGCGCAGCTCTCTCTGTGGTTTGGTCGGACTCTCTGGCCACTGACTCAAAACAACACCTCTGTGCTCTGCCTCTGTGGTTCCCTGCATGCACCCCTTTCATACGTCACCTAGTACCCCCCTCCCCCATGTCCCTCCCTTTCTTTCTCTCTCTCTCTCTCTCTCTCTCTCTCTCTATCGCCATACAGTACTTCAGAGGGATCTGAACCATCTCTGCTCTCTTGATATAATCAGTGATTACATGCATTAGCCCACAAACTGAAAAACTACTGAATAAAAAAAAAAGAAGAAAAAAAAAAAGAATGAGTAAACTGGAACCAACAATCCTGCAGAGGCAAAAAGTCAAAAGACATCCTCAGGCACAACCTTTCACAACAAAAGATAAAGAATCCTTTCACCTGTGTGCAAGGCCCTTTTATAAGGCCCAGTGATTAAACAATGGGGAGCAGCTGGCCTAATTACAATGAGCCACACCTGCCTCCCTGCCTGTGAGAAGGGCCTGTGCAGCTCCATGGTCCTGCAGCTCTCCCATGTTGCTGGAATACCTGGGTGCTGGAGGTACTGCACATCATCACCCTTCCTGACACCACAACCAGCACAGCTGAGATAAAAAGATTAATGGACACAGAACCAATTTTGAAAAAAGTTTCATTGCTGCTCATGCTTGTCATGTATTTTGAGAGCCTAATTTATGATGTTTAAAAATGTATTAATTTTTAAAAAAACATATACTCTAAGTTTAAATGCAACTCGGTGTATTGAACTAGCACTTCATTGAGACAAGGCCAGGAGAGATAACAGAGGTAGTCCCCTTAATGAGGCCATTGTGATGTCATCCAGTGACAGAACCTCAGGCCTCTGACATTGACACCCTGAATATGGACAATCTACGTTGTGTATGTTATTGCTGGTACATTGCTCATTCTATGATGAGAAAATGTTTCAGTTATGAATTATGAGTTGTGGAATTTGAAATAATTAAATTACTTATTTAAAGACACCTAACCCTGGGCTCAGTGCAGTGCAAAATCACAACGTAAGATCAGGTGTGACATCACAGTATGAACATTCCAGTGAGTTGCCCAATGTTCTGAAGTCATTAGCATAATCAGCCATTCTAAATGTTCTTGACAACTTTTTTTCATGTTTTCAGATGAAAGAAGGTGAAATATTGCAAAAATGCATGTGAATGCCAATTCCCAGCCCTGACTCCTACTGTCCCATCCCAAAAAGAGCAGAGAAATTCAGCACCATGGACAATGCACACATAAACACACACGCAAACACACACAGACACACAGACACACACACACAACCGTACGCACCCACACATACACAAAACGACACAGACACACAAAACGACAGACAAAGATACACACACACAGACATACGAACACACACACACACACACAACCACACGTACACACAAATACACAAACACACACATATATACACACACAGAGGTATACACACACAACCACAGATTCACAAACTCTCACAAACACACACACATACACACGCAACCATTTACACATACACACACACATTCACACACACACAAGCACACACACACACGCACACAACCATACACACAAATACACACACACACAGACACATACAGCTCCATGTACAAGCATATACACGCGCGCGCACACACACACTCACGCACACACACATACACACACATATATTAAACAGTAGTACGAATTAAGGTGCCATTTTCAATCTAAAGTTATTCTTAAAGTAACCTATTTAAAACTATGTGAGGACTTCCACATTATTGCACTGTAAATAACAACTGAATTATTATTATTATTTGACCTTTATTAAGCAGGATGGAAATAATGACAACATTGTTCTTTTTTTGCACTGAGGGTGTTTATCAGCGTATGCTTGCACCACTCTTGTGCACCCAATAATTTGCCTCATTAAACAGCCAATCAAATCTGCCCCTGACATGTGCCCTCCTACTGTTCAGTAAATGACGAGAAATTATTATCTCAAGTCCTCCTCTTATCTGTACAGTTTGAGTTTTACAGCGCAGAGGACAAACAGGGTCTCAGGCAGAGGAGAGTCTCCAGAAGAGGAGAGTTCAGATACAGTGATGCCACCACTCTGTGCTGTTCTTGTGCTTTTCAGCAAAGTCTGTAAGTGTATAATTATTATTGACTTGTCAGACAAAATAACTTTACATTGGGACTGTATAGAGCTATTAATACAGAGATTGTTGTGGTTTTTAATTGCATATTTCACACTGCCATTTGCAGTGAAATATTGCTTTCTGTCGTCCTACAGATGGTCTGTTTGGGAATATAGTTCAGCCTGACACGCTGGTGCGAGCTCAGATCGGAGACACTGTGACTCTCCCATGCTTCTACTCTGCAAAATCATTTACCGAAATCAGTTGGTATAAGCAACCTCTTGGACAGAAGCTTCAGCACATAGCAAGGCATGATAAATTGAAAAACGATCTGAAACATTTCAATGAGTTTAAAGACAATATACGTTTTACTGTTAAAGTTTCAAACAGGAGCTTTCACCTGACTGTGTCACAAGTAGAGCCGTCGGATTCAGCCACATACCACTGCGCTCTTACGCCCTTGAGAGAGACCATCTTTGGAAATGGAACCACTTTAATGGTGATGGGTAAATATGAACCTAAAATGATGCGTTACACTAGTGACAGGATTGCAACAAAATACTTTGCTCACTGGCACAATACCAGTGAAATATTGCAGAAAAGTGTTATTTCTGGTGTATTGATACTCACCTGATCGATATGTTATCATAAAAGCACATCTGATATTTGCTTTTTAAAAAGTGAATTTAAATTATCCTAGAAATTCAGATCTTTCTTTTAGGGTAGGGTTAGCCAAACTCTGTTTTGTGTGTTGGTATATTGGATCAGTGTTATGTTAAGATATATTAAGGTATGTTGTTCTTTAAGACACTGCATGTTTAGCCAAACACTGTAAATTTTCATTATGATTTTCTGAACTTTTAATGCAACATCACAAATAGACAAATAGGCAGTATTGCATGCATTGGTCACTAATCCAGATTGGGAGGTTCAGCCACGGCCTAGATTCAATACTGTGGTAATCATGGTAATAATTGTAGCAAAGCACATATCTAATGATTGAGTCCAAGCATTTATTCTATTATGTTTTTAATTGTTAAAATTCTTCAGGTTCAGAGTCACACAACAGGACAGTAGTACTGCAGCAGCCCGAGTCAGAGTCAGTGCAGCCAGGAGACTCTGTGACTCTGCAGTGTACAGTACACACTGAGACCTGTGCAGGAGAACACAGTGTGTACTGGTTCAGACAGGGCTCAGGAGAGTCCCCTCCAGGAATCATTTACACCCATGGAAACAGGAGTGATGAGTGCCAGAGGAGCTCTGGGGCTGTGTCTCCCACACAGAGCTGTGTCTACAACTTCCCCAAGAGGAACCTCAGCCCCTCTGATGCTGGGACTTACTACTGTGCTGTGGCCACCTGTGGGGAGATCCTTTTTGGGAACGGGACCAAGCTGAATGTTGAGGGTAAGCTTGTTTAAATGTATGTACAGCATGATAGCACACATAGTATTGATTCACAATTGACATGTAAAACTATAATTAACTAGGAAAATGTTTTGATTCTTACATGATATTTATTGTAGTAACAATAAAAAATCTCAACTTCATTCACAAAATCCTAAACAAATGTTTATATTTCAGGAGGTGAATTATCCACGCTTGTCTTGCTCTCGATCGTACGGACTGGAGTTCTCTGTTGCATCTTGCCCATATTTGTCCTCATCTATTACAAAAAGGCATAAATAATTGTACTATTATGGGAATCATATCATTAAATCATTCAGTGAGTCATATTCTTGTTAATATATCCTTCTGGGTATTCTTTTTCTCCTTCTTGTTCTTATAATGACTTTTTTCCAGAACACAATCCCTGTTTACAAATTACCCTGGTGTATGAATCCTAATTTTGGCATAATAGCATATGACAGCTGATATTACTCAAACAATGTAATGCAATTAAAATGAATTTCAATCATTTGAAATGGTTTTGATTATGGTTCCTGATACTCAAAAGTATTTGAACACTGACAATCATAACAGAAGGACTTTGTCAACTTTAGTCTGAAACTCTAAGTACAAGAAGCATTTATTTCTGTCTACGGTAGCTGCTGGATCTTTGTGAAGGAATCTTATTGTGGCCTGTTTGAGGGATCAAATGCATTTTTAGAGAAAACATGCAATTTGGAATAACACTGCTATTCCAACATCTAAACAGAATTATACACATCACACACATATAATAATGACTTAATGATACAAATGAAAATATATTTCAGTACAGAAAGTTCATGAACAGAACTTTGGTACTGAGAGCTAATGGTTTTCAAACAGCAGCATCAAACCGGGCGGGCAGGGTGGCATAGTGGTTAGCACTGTTGCCTCGCAAGAAGGTTAGGCGCACTCCTGCAGTTGACCAAGGAACTGGCCTCAGAACTGGAGTTGGTCCCCGGGTGCTGCACTGTGGCTGCCCACTGCTCCTAAGTAACTAGGATGGGTCAGATGCAGAGGACAAATTACCCCACCGGGTTCAATGAAAGTTTCTATCTGAACATACAAGTGAGACAGACTATGTTTGAAATGCCTGTAATGTAACAGTATCTTAAGACTGTTATCGCCATTCGTCTTTTTATGACAGAAATGCATCATGGTGTGGTCCAGCCAATATTTTCGGTGCTGTAAATAAAACCTGCATTGGTCAGTAATGTCAAATGCTCATGCTTAACCTCCTATCACATATTCATGCTAAGTGTGTCTCATTGATGGTTATTCATTTCCACTAAGGGCTAATGCTGCGTGTATAGCAGGCTGTGCCTTTAAAATAGGCCTGACGAGGGCCTGGTTGCCATTCAGTCTGAGATCTGTCTGTTATGCCCAGTATTGTGACCAGGTGGCATAGAAAAATTTGTGCCACACAGAAAAATCTGTCAGCTTCACACTATTTTAGTTTCACACTCTCTTGTAAGCATCACATTGTACATGGAAAGTTCCCAGCGTTAAATGTCTGATCAGTTTTCAAGTTGCTTCTTGTCGACCCTCAACTCAAAGTTAAGACATGCCGTAACATTTGGAACGCTAACACTAGTTGCTTGTAGCTAATTTAAGCTGCTTTAGCTTCATAGTGCTCATTAATCTTGGAAGGTATATTTTGCACTGAACATCCAAGCATTAGAGTGACAAGTATAAAACAACAAAACATACAACTAGCATAATGTGGGCATGATGCACTTTTCTCTTTGGTGGGTTCATGGGTCGATATCACGTTTGGTCGTGAGAGTGGACTGCCCTGCGAACAGTCCCAGTGCTATGTCAGTTTCTAAAGAGCTCCAAGGAGCTTTCAGGGAAAGTAGGAACATTTGTCAGGGAGTAATATAGCCCCGCACCTGCCACTATTATATAGATTCACAAATATCATGATCACTTTTCTACTCAGGATCATCTTCCACAGTGTTTACATCATCATCATCATCATCGTAATTGTTAACATCACCACGACCACCACCTCATCATCATCATCACCATCATCATCATCATCATCATCATTGTCATAATTTTTCACCTTATTTCAGATAATGAACAATTTGACTAAATGATTTAAGTTTAATAATTTGATCAGTGCTTAATAATTATTCTGTGGTAAATAAGTATTCTCGACTACAGGCAGTCTATCTCTAAAGGATGTTTAGGGATAGACATCAGAATGACACCCTGGTCAGTCACTAGGTACAGTACCATGAAGTTTTGATCCTGACAGTATATCTACGAAACAGGCAATTATGAATGCATTTGCATAACTTAAAAATCAATAAAATAATAAAAACAAAAACAGAGTTACTGGTGTTGAATCCAGTGAACGTAAACCAAACAGATTTACATACGGTGCATACAGTACAGACACACAAGCAATTAGCAGCATTTGTAATGGAATTCCACACAGGTCTGATTATAGATCCCTCAAGAATGGAAGTTTTGTGGCTTGATGTTCATGCTCTCACCCGCCCCCTGGTGTCAGGAGCTGGGAATGCACCCTTTGGCTGAAGAAGAGCGGTGAACATGTACTCAGCTGCTGTGTAGCATTCATCACACTGGACCCATTCTTTTGCATTTCACAGAGATGCCTGTGTTTTGTGACCATGATTCACATTATAATGCAATTTGTCAAAAAGTCAAACAACAGAAAGGGCTGCAGGTAGTATGGCGGTGGGGTTGGTAGGGTGACAGTTATTCTGCTTGTTTAAGGGAGGAACTCTCAAAACATTTCCATAAAATATATACATTTTTATGGCTTTTAAAATGCTCCTGGGACAGAGTTATTCTAGTTGAGGACTACAATAATAAAAGGAAGGCATTAAAGATCACATGGGCAGACACTTTGGCTGATATATTTCCATCTCTGAGGTCACTGCGCTGTTTATTGTTGCTGAAAACTTTTGCACACGGCTCTCTCTTTCATTATGAGTAAAAAGTGCTTGTCTGTTTCAGAGTGCTCTGTTTGGTGACAGGGGAGGTCCAGTTATTTTCCACTCACAGCCTTATACATTCAGCACTACACAGACCAGCGCTGCACAGGAAGACTGCCCTGCAGCTCCTCCCTCCCTCAGCGCTGAAACCACATTGACGCTCCGATCAAATTTATTCACTTCACACCTCAGACTACCTATCCGTTACATGAGACCACAAATGATTGGCTTAGAAGCCAGTGTGCTTTTAATTACAATATGCCTCCACAATTTAAACATATACTCAATAAGTATGAAATGATGTGATCACTCAGCATCTTAATCATTCCACTCCTTTTCCTGCCCTGATGGTACATTCCATGGTCATGTGACCAACTGTGGTGACACGGGACATTAAAGTGTTCTACTCATTCAGGACATGCTGCATTCTTCATAATGAATGCATGTAGTGAGTAAAGTCTAGAGTAGAATGGACTCACATGAAACTATCCTTGTATCATGGGGGAGGTGGTGGGGGTTTGACAAACAGGGTGTGAGTGCATAGCTGAGGGGGAAGAGAGAGTGTGTGCCTGCGTGTGTGTGTGTGTTTGTGTGTGCGTGTGTGTGACTAAAGAGAGCAGTATCCCAGCAAGTTAGGTTCCATTGGGTCCTAGGGGGCAAGGGGCAGCGCAGTATTAATTATAGTCCGATACTGTTTTTGTTTCCTGTTTATAACGTCTTTCCTTTGAGAGCGCGCTAGAGATCACGCTCTGAGACCTGCTGGCTGGTCTGAGGGGTGTTTTTTGCACAATGCTGGAGGAGCAACTCTCTCTGTAGTTTGGTCGGACTCTCTGGCCACTGACTCAAAACAACACCTCTGTGCTCTGCCTTTGTGGTTTCCTGCATGCACTCCTTTCATATGTCACCTAGTACCTCCCCCGCCACCCCCCTCACGCTCACCCCTTTCATATGTCACCTAGTACCTCCCCCCCCCCTCTCTCTCTCTCTCTCTCACCCCTTTCATATGTCACCTAGTAAGCCCCAATCTCTCTCTCTCTCTCTCTCTCTCTCTCTCACCCCTTTCATATGTCACCAAGTAAGCCCCTCCCTCTCTCTTTCTCTCTCTCTCTCAGAGGGATCTGAACCATCTGTGCTCTCTTCATATAATCAGTGATTATATGTATTAGCACAAAAACTGAAAAACTACTGAGAAACTTAAAAAAAAATACAGAATGAGTAAACTGGAACCAACAATCGTGCAGAGGCAAAAAGTCAAAAGACACCCTCAAACACAACCTTTCACAACAAAAGAATAAGAATCCTTACAACTGTGAGCAAGGCCCTTTTATAAGGCCCAGTGAATAGGCGATGGGGAGCAGTTGGTCTAATTAAAAAGAGCCACACCTGCCCCCCTGCCTGTGAGAAGGGCCTGTGCAGTCCATGGTCCTGCAGCTCTCCCATGTTGCTGGAATACCTGGGTGCTGGAGGGACAGCACATCATCACCCTTCCTGGCACCACAACCAGCACAGCTTAGATTTTAAACAAAAGTGCTGGTTGCAGTTATGCAAAAAGATAAAAGGCACACATATTGAAAAAAGTTTCATTGCTGCTCATGCATGTCATGTATTTTGAGAGCCTAATTTATGTTGTTTTAAAATGTATTTATATTTTAAAAACTTATATACTCTAAGTATAAACGCAACTAGGTGTATTGAACTGGCGCTTCATTGACACAAGGCCAGGAGAGATAACAGAGGTAGTCCCCTTAATGAGGCCATGGTGATGTCATCCAGTGACAGAACCTCAGGCCTCTGATATTGACACCCTGGATATAGACAATCTACGTTATGAAGTTATTGCAGGTACATTCCTCATTCTATTATGAGAAAATGTTTCAGTTATGAATTATGAGTTGTGCAATTACAAATCATGAAATAATATATTTAAAGACAACTCACCCTGGTTTTGGTGCAGTGCAAAATCACAATATAAGATCAGGTGTGACATCACAGTATGAACATTCCAGTGAGCTGCCTAATGTTCTGAATTCATTAGCATAATCAGCCTTTCTAACATATTTTGACCACTTTTTTCATGTTTTCAGATGAAAGAAGGTGAAAAATTTCAAAAAATGCATATGAATGCAGACACCCAGCCCTGTGCAGCTACGGGCAGCACTGACTCCTACTGTCCCATCCCAGAGAGAGCAGAGAAATTCAGCACCATGGACAATGCACACAGACACACACACACACACACGCAAACACACACACACACAGACACACACACACACACACAAACACACAACCATACGCACCCACACATAAACACACACACACACACACACACACAAAACAACACACACATATACAAACGCAAACACACACACACACACACACAACACGACACGCACACACATACACACACACAGACATACACACACACACACAACCATACACACCCACACATATACACACAAACACACACACACACAAACACACAAAACGACACACACACGCACACACACACACACATATACACACACACAGATGCACACACACACCACACACACACACAACCACAGATACACAAACACACACACACACACACACATACACAGGGAACCATTTACATATACACACACAGGAGCACACGCACACAACCATGCACACAAACACAAACACATACACCTCCATGCACACACATATACACACACACACACACGCACAAACACTACACACAGACACACACACAGACACATACACCTCCATGTACACGCATATACGTTCACGCGCACACACGCATACACACTCATGCACACACACATACACACACATATATTAAACCGTAGCATGAATTAAGGTGCCATTTTCAATCTAAAGTTATTCTTATAGTAACCTATTTTAGACTATGTGAGGACTTCCACATTATTGCACTGTAAATAACAACTGAATTATTATTATTATTTGACCTTTATTAAGCAGGATGGAAATAATGACAACATTGTTCTTTTTTTGCACTGAGGGTGTTTATCAGCGTATGCTTGCACCACTCTTGTGCACCCAATAATTTGCCTCATTAAACAGCCAATCAAATCTGCCCCTGACATGTGCCCTCCTACTGTTCAGTGAATGACGAGAAATTATTATCTCAAGTCCTCCTCTTATCTGTACAGTTTGAGTTTTACAGCGCAGAGGACAAACAGGGTCTCAGGCAGAGGAGAGTCTCCAGAAGAGGACAGTTCAGATACAGTGATGCCACCACTCTGTGCTGTTCTTGTGCTTTTCAGCAAAGTCTGTAAGTGTATAATTATTATTGACTTGTCAGACAAAATAACTTTATATTGGGACTGTATAGAGCTATTTATACAGAGATTGTTGTGGTTTTTAATTGCGTATTTCACACTGCCATTTGCATTGAAATATTGCTTTCTGTCGTGCTACAGATGGTCTGCTTGGGAATATAGTTCAGCCTGACACGCTGGTGCGAGCTCAGATCGGAGACACTGTGACTCTCCCATGCTTCTACTCTGAAAAACCTAATGATATCGGTTGGTATAAGCAGCCTCTTGGACAGAAGATTCAGCACATAGCAAGGTATCTTTACGTGGATAAAAAAGTTGACTGGTTCAATGAGTTTAAAGACAATAGACGTATTACTTTTAAAGTTTCAAACGGGGGCTTTAACCTGACTGTGTCACAAGTAGAGCCGTCGGATTCAGCCACATACCACTGCGCTCTTACGCCCTTGAGAGAGACCATCTTTGGAAATGGAACCACTTTAATGGTGATGGGTAAATATGAACCTAAAATGATGCTTTACACTAGTTACAGGATTGCAACAAAATACTTTCCTCACTCACACAATACCAGTGAATTATTACAGAAAAGTGTTATTTTTGGTGAATTGATACTCACCTGATCGATATGTTATCATATATAAACATCTGGAATTTGCTTTTTAAAAAAGTGAATTTAAATTATCCTTGAAAAGCTTTCTTTTAGGGTAGGGTTAGCCAAACTCTGTTTTGTGTGTTCGTGTATTGGTTCAGTGTTATGTTAAGATATATTAAGGTATGTTGCTGTTTAAGACACTGTTTACTGTTTAGCCAAGCACTGTAAATTTGCATTATGATTTTTTAAGTCTTTAATGCAACATCACAAATAGACAAATAGGCAGTTCCGCACACATTGGTCACTAATCCAGATTGAGAAGTTCATCCACGGCCTATATTCAAATCTGTGGTAATAATGGTAATAATAGAAGCAAACCACTTAACTAATGATTGATTCCAAGCACATATCCTGTTATGTTATTCATTGTTAAAATTCTTTAGGTTCAGAGTCACACAACAGGTCAGTAGTACTGCAGCAGCCCGAGTCTGAGTCAGTGCAGCCAGGAGACTCTGTGACTCTGCAGTGTACAGTACACACTGAGACCTGTGCAGGAGAACACAGTGTGTACTGGTTCAGACAGGGCTCAGGAGAGTCCCCTCCAGGAATCATTTACACCCATGGAAACAGGAGTGATGAGTGCCAGAAGAGCTCTGGGGCTGTGTCTCCCACACAGAGCTGTGTCTACAACTTCCCCAAGAGGAACCTCAGCCCCTCTGATGCTGGGACTTACTACTGTGCTGTGGCCACCTGTGGGGAGATCCTGTTTGGGAACGGGACCAAGCTGAATGTTGAGGGTAAGCTTCTTTAAATGTATTTACGGCATGATAGCACATTTAGCATTAATTCATAATAGTCATGTAAAACTATAATTAACTAGGAAAATATTTCAATTTTTACATAATTTTTATAGTAGTGACAATAAAAAAAATCTCAACTTCATTCACAAAATCCTAAACAAATATTTATATTTCAGGAGGTGAATTATCCACGCTTGTCTGGCTCTCGATCATACGGACTGGAGTTCTCTGCTGCATCTTGCCCATATTTGCCCTCATCTATTGCAAAAAGGTGTAAATAATTATTCTATTATGGGATTCATATCATTAAATTGTCCAGCGAATCATATTCATATTAATACCTCCTTCTGGATATTCTTTTTCTCCTTCTTCTTCTTATAATGACTTTTTTCCAGAACACAATCCCTGTTTACAAATTACCCTGGTGTATGAATCCTAATTTTGGCATAATAGCATATGACAGCTGATGTTACTCAAACAATGTAATGCAATTAAAATGAATTTCAATCATTTGAAATGGTTATGATTATGTTCCTGATACTCAGAACTATTTGAACACAGACAATCATAACAGAAGGACTTTGTCAACTTTAGTCTGAACCTGTAAATACAAGAAGCATTTATTTCAGTCTACGGTAGCTGCTGGATCTTTGTGAAGGAATCTTATTGTGGCCTGTTTGAGGGATCAAATGCATTTTTAGAGAAAACATGCAATTTGGAAAAAACACTGCTATTCCAACATCTAAACAGAATTATTACACATCACACACATATAATAATGACTTAATGATACAAATGAAAATATATTTCAGTACAGAAAGTTCATGAACAGAACTTTGGTACTGAGAGCTAATGGTTTTCAAACAGCAGCATCAAACCGGGCGGGCAGGGTGGCATAGTGGTTAGCACTGTTGCCTCGCAAGAAGGTTAGGCGCACTCCTGCAGGAGACCAAGGCACTGGCCTCAGAACTGGAGTTGGTCCCCGGGCGCTGCACTATGGCTTCCCTCTGCTCCTAAGTAACTAGGATGGGTCAGATGCAGAGGACAAATTACCCCACGAGGTTCAATGAAAGTTTCTATCTAAACATACAGGTGAGACAGAGAACGTTTGAAATGCCTGTAATGTAACAGTATCTTAAGACTGTTATCGCCATTCGTCTTTTTATGACAGAAATGTATCATGGTGTGGTCCAGCCAATATTTTCAGTGCTGTAAATAAAACCTGTATTGGTCAGTAATGGCAAATGCTCATGCTTAACCTCCTATCACATATTCATGCAGAGTGTGTCTCATTGATGGTTATTCATTTCCACTAAGGGCTAATGCTACATGTATAGCAGGCTGTGCCTTTAAAATAGGCCTGACGAGGGCCTGGTTACCATTCAGTCTGAGGTCTGTTTGTTCTGCCCAGTATTATGACCAAGTGGCATAGATACATTTGCACCTCACAGAAAAATCTATCAGTTTCACACTATTGTTGCATTTTTTGTGAAATACAAAGACTTTCTTGTATGCATCACATTGTACATGATAATGTCCCAGTGTTAAATGTCTGATCAGTTTTCAAGTTTCATTTTGTCGAACTTCAACTCAAAGTTAAGACATGCCGCAAAATTAGAAACCCTAACACTAGTTGCTTGGAGCTATTTTAAGCAGCTTTACCTTCATAGTGCTCATTAACCTTAGAAGATTTTTAATTTTGCACTGAACATGCAAGCTTTACAGTGGCAAGTTTAATGCGTACAAGAAAAAAAAAACAGCAAGCCTATTGTGATTGTGACACACTTTTCTCTTTGGCTCCTGTGGGTCTATAGCATGTTTGAAAGTGGACTGCCTTGCAAACAGGCCAGGGCTGTGTCCAGTTCTAAAGAGCTCCAAGAAGCTTCTAGAGGAAGTAGGAACCGGTGTCAGGGAGTAATGTAGCCCCGCCCCTCCAACTCTTACATAGATGCACAAATATCAAGATCACTTTTCTAGTCAGGATCATCTTCCATAGTGCTACCATCATCATCATCATCATCGTCATTGTTAACATCACCAATACCACCACCTCATCATCATCATCATCATCATCATCATCATCATCATCATAATATTTTCACCTTATTTCAGACAATGAACAATTTGACTAAATTATTTAAGTTTAATAATTTGATCAGTGCTTAATAATTATTCTGTGGTAAATAGGCATTCTCGACTGGGTGCAGGCAGTCTATCTCTAAAGGATGTTTAGGGATAGACATCGGAATGACACCCTGGTCAGTCACTAGGTACAGTACCATGAAGTTTTGATCCTGACAATATATCTACAAAACAGGCAATTATGAATCCATTTGCATAACTTAATAATCATTAAAATAATAAAAACAAAAACAGAGTTACTGGTGTTGAATCCAGTGAACGTAAACCAAACAGATTTACATACGGTGCATACAGTACAGACACACAAGCAATCAGCAGCATTTGTAATGGAATTCCACACAGGTCTGATTATAGATCCCTCAAGAATGGAAGTTTTGTGGCTTGATGTTCATGCTCTCACCCGCCCCCTGGTGTCAGGAGCTGGGAATGCACCCTTTGGCTGAAGAAGAGCGGTGAACATGTACTCAGCTGCTGTGTAGCATTCATCACACTGGACCCATTCTTTTGCATTTCACAGAGATGCCTGTGTTTTGTGACCATGATTCACATTATAATGCAATTTGTCAAAAAGTCAAACAACAGAAAGGGCTGCAGGTAGTATGGCGGTGGGGTTGGTAGGGTGACAGTTATTCTGCTTGTTTAAAGGAGGAACTCTCAAAACATTTCCATAAAATATATACATTTTTATGGCTTTTAAAATGCTCCTGGGACAGAGTTATTCTAGTTGAGGACTACAATAATAAAAGGAAGGCATTAAAGATCACATGGGCAGACACTTTGGCTGATATATTTCCATCTCTGAGGTCACTGCGCTGTTTATTGTTGCTGAAAACTTTTGCACACGGCTCTCTCTTTCATTATGAGTAAAAAGTGCTTGTCTGTTTCAGAGTGCTCTGTTTGGTGACAGGGGAGGTCTAGTTATTTTCCACTCACAGCCTTATACATTCAGCACTACACAGACCAGCGCTGCACAGGAAGACTGCCCTGCAGCTCCTCCCTCCCTCAGCGCTGAAACCACATTGACGCTCCGATCAAATTTATTCACTTCACACCTCAGACTACCTATCCGTTACATGAGACCACAAATGATTGGCTTAGAAGCCAGTGTGCTTTTAATTACAATATGCCTCCACAATTTAAACATATACTCAATAAGTATGAAATGATGTGATCACTCAGCATCTTAATCATTCCACTCCTTTTCCTGCCCTGATGGTACATTCCATGGTCATGTGACCAACTGTGGTGACACGGGACATTAAAGTGTTCTACTCATTCAGGACATGCTGCATTCTTCATAATGAATGCATGTAGTGAGTAAAGTCTAGAGTAGAATGGACTCACATGAAACTATCCTTGTATCATGGGGGAGGTGGTGGGGGTTTGACAAACAGGGTGTGAGTGCATAGCTGAGGGGGAAGAGAGAGTGTGTGCCTGCGTGTGTGTGTATGTGTTTGTGTGCGCGTGTATGTGTGACTAGAGAGAGCAGTTGTTAACGTGTGTAGTGGAGGGTTAGGACCCAAATGCGGAGTGCAGGGAAAAAACTAAAAACTCCAACAGGTATGAAAGAAACAAAGACTTTACTTACAAACAAGGGAACAAAGGGAACGAAAAGCCTCGCAGGGCAACCTTCACAAAACACATAGAAAAACTCCAAAACCAGGAACCAGAAAATCCAAAAGTTCAAAACGCACATTGGAACCAGAACATGGGCAGAAACATGAACGAGACACACGACCAACAGCAAACAACCGACAAGGATCCAGCACCTGAGTCCAGGGGAAGGGAAACTTAAATACAGACACTGACAAGACACAGGAGGGCACAATGAACAATCAGGCCACAGAGAGGGAAGGGAGAATGAGACAGCCAATGGAATAATTGAAACCAATAATACAATTAAACAGGGGGGAGCAGGACACAAAACAGAAGTGCCGCCATCTGGCGGCCCAACAAGGGAAAGACAGACAAACAGGAACACAGGACCATGACAGTACCCCCCCCCCCCCCAAGGGACGGCTCCTGACGTCCCAGGAAGCCAACCTGGGGAGGGAGTGAACAGAGGGTGGGAGCAGGAGACAGGACTGGACTCGGGGGCTCGACAGGAACAGGACTCAGGACTGGACTGGACTCAGGAACTCGACAGGGACAGGAGCAGAACTCAGGACTGGACTCGACGGGGACCGGAACAGGACTGGACTCAGGAACTGGACTCAGGACTGGGGCAAGAACAGGACTCGGGACTGGACTGGACACCGGAACAGGACTCGACTCGACTCAGGAACTGGGGCAGGAACCGGAACAGGACTCAGGAACTGGGGCAGGAACCGGAACAGGACTCAGGAACTGGGGCAGGAAGGAACAGGACTCGAACTGGGGCAGGAACAGGACTGGACTCAGGAACAGGACTCGAACAAGAACAGGACAGGAACAGGAATCGGAACAGGACTGGACTCAGGACCGGGGCAGGAACAGGACGGGAATCAGGACCGGAACAGGAACAGGATGGGACTCAGGACTGGGGCCAAAAACAGAAACTGGACGGGAATCTGGAAACTCGGGACTGGACTAGACTGGACAGGGACTAGACAGTACAACGGACTGGAATCACGACAGGAGGGGACTGGATTGAAAAGACAGGACGGACAACACCAAGACCCGACACGGAACGCACACACGCACACACACCACACCGGACTGGGGAAAAGACAAACACGGAGCGGACTCAACACTACAAGGAACGAGACGTGACACTGCACTGGGGCGGAACGAGACAACGGACCGACGCAGACACGGGAACACGGGGAGACCTACAAAGACAAACAAAGGGACAAGCAGGCGGGGAGGCACACAGCAACACCAACAGACACACTAAGGGACAGACAGACAGGGAGGGAAAGGGGTGAACCCAAGGACTGACATACCACCTGACAAATGGGCAGACATGACAAAACACAGGCAGACTGGCACACAGACAGACAGGCAGACAGGCGGGAGAACACATTGGCCGATGGGCCGACGGCCTGGGGGGCAGACAAACAGGCCAACAAACTGGCGGACACACACATGGGCAAACAGGCGGACAAACAGGCAGGCAGACAACCAGACAAGGGGGCCAGAGAACACACAGACACACGGTCAGAAACACTGGGTGGCGTGAGAACACTAGGTGGAGCGCGGACTCTAGGGGGCGCGACACCAGGGGGAGTGACCACACTAGGGGGAGGACGGACACCAGGAGGAGGCTGGACACCAAAGGGAGAATGAACACTGGGAGGAGCACGGCCACTAGGGGGAGCGAGAACACTGGGAGGAGCACGGCCACTAGGGTACGAGGGAACACTGGGCAAGGCACGAACACTAGGGGGAGCGAGAACACTAGGGGGAGCGAGAACACCGGGGGGGCGAGCGAGAACACTACCGGGGGGGAGCGAGAACACTAGGGGGGAGCGAGAAGCGAGAACACTAGGGGGGGGAGCGAGAACACTAGGGGGGAGCTAGGGGGAGAGAACACTAGGGGGAGCGAGAACACTAGGGGGGGGCAAGGCACGAACCCCTGGGGGAGCGAGAACACCGGGGGAGCGAGAACACTAGGGGAGCGAGAACACCAAGGGGCGAGCAGGAGAAGAACACCGGGGGAGCGAGAACACCGGGGGGAGCGAGAACACCGGGGGAGCGAGAACACCGGGGGGAGCGAGAACACCTGGGGGGGGGGAGCGAGAACACCGGGGGGAGCGAGAACACCGGGGGGAGCGAGAACACCGGGGGGAGCGAGAACACCGGGGGGAGCGAGAACACCGGGGGGAGCGAGAACACCGGGGGGAGCGAGAACACCGGGGGAGCGAGAACACCGGGGGAGCGAGAACACCGGGGGGGAGCGTAGGGGGAGCGAGAACACCGGGGGGAGCGAGAACACCGGGGAGCGAGGGGCCGTCGAACACCGGGGGGAGCGAGAACACCGGGGGAGCGAGAACACCGGGGGGAGCGAGAACACCGGGGGGAGCGAGAACACCGGGGGAGCGAGAACAACCGGGGGGAGCGAGAACACCGGGGGGAGCGAGAACACCGGGGGAGCGAGAACACCGGGGGGAGCGAGCGGGGGGAGCGAGAACACCGGGGGGAGCGAGAACACGGGGGAGCGAGAACACCGGAGGACACAAGGAACACCAGGGCACAGGGCAAGGCAGGGCAGGAGCACTGGGCAGCTTCGGAGGCCTCTCCAGGGCGCAGGGAGAAGCAGAAGGCTTCTCCAGGGCGCGGGGCAACCAGGAGGCGGGGCTGGGGGCGGAGCAGGCAGCGAAGGCCCCTCCGGGGCTGGGGGCGGAGCAGGCAGCGAAGGCCCCTCCGGGGCTGGGGGCGGAGCAGGCAGCGAAGGCCCCTCCGGGGCTGGGGGCGGAGCAGGCAGCGAAGGCCCCTCCGGGGCTGGGGGCGGAGCAGGCAGCGAAGGCCCCTCCGGGGCTGGGGGCGGAGCAGGCAGCGAAGGCCCCTCCGGGGCTGGGGGCGGAGCAGGCAGCGAAGGCCCCTCCGGGGCTTGGGGCGGAGCAGGCAGCGAAGGCCCCTCCGGGACTGGGGCGGAGCAGGCAGCGAAGGCCCCTCCGGGACTTGGGGCGGAGCAGGCAGCGAAGGCCCCTCCGGGACTTGGGGCGGAGCAGGCAGCGAAGGCCCCTCCGGGACTTGGGGCGGAGCAGGCAGCGAAGGCCCCTCCGGGACTTGGGGCGGAGCAGGCAGCGAAGGCCCCTCCGGGACTTGGGGCGGAGCAGGCAGCGAAGGCCCCTCCGGGACTTGGGGCGGAGCAGGCAGCGAAGGCCCCTCCGGGGCTGGGGGCGGAGCAGGCAGCGAAGGCCCCTCCGGGACTTGGGGCGGAGCAGGCAGCGAAGGCCCTCCGGGACTTGGGGCGGAGCAGGCAGCGAAGGCCCCTCCGGGACTTGGGGCGGAGCAGGCAGCGAAGGCCCCTCCGGGACTTGGGGCGGAGCAGGCAGCGAAGGCCCCTCCGGGACTTGGGGCGGAGCAGGCAGCGAAGGCCCCTCCGGGACTTGGGGCGGAGCAGGCAGCGAAGGCCCCTCCGGGACTTGGGGCGGAGCAGGCAGCGAAGGCCCCTCCGGGACTTGGGGCGGAGCAGGGGCTCTCTCCATACACGCCTGGAGATAAGCCTCCACCGCCAGGGCCGCCTCCATGAGGGCTTCCAAGTCCAAGGATTGGACCACCCCAAAAGAGATCAGCCAACGGTCAAGGGGTATCCTCAGGCCAGCCCGGAAATACACGCACAGGCCCTCCTGGCTGAATCCACATAGTGGGGCGAGAGCGCGAAACTCGGTCACGTACTCCGCCAGAATACGCGACCCCTGGCGTAGGCGCACCAGCTTTACCCCGGCCTCCAACTCGGCGGCGGGGATCTCGTCCACTACAGGGCCAACCCCTGAGGCCCCCCCAGTGACCACCGGCTTGCTCCAGACGGGTGGCATGATAACTAAAAAAAAAACAACCTTCAAACGGGAAGAGGAGGGAAGAAAAAGAAAAACACTCCGCTGGGTCCAGTACTGGCTGGATCCTTCTGTTAACGTGTGTAGTGGAGGGTTAGGACCCAAATGCGGAGTGCAGGGAAAAAACTAAAAACTCCAACAGGTATGAAAGAAACAAAGACTTTACTTACAAACAAGGGAACAAAGGGAACGAAAAGCCTCGCAGGGCAACCTTCACAAAACACATAGAAAAACTCCAAAACCAGGAACCAGAAAATCCAAAAGTTCAAAACGCACATTGGAACCAGAACATGGGCAGAAACATGAACGAGACACACGACCAACAGCAAACAACCGACAAGGATCCAGCACCTGAGTCCAGGGGAAGGGAAACTTAAATACAGACACTGACGAGACACAGGAGGGCACAATGAACAATCAGGCCACAGAGAGGGAAGGGAGAATGAGACAGCCAATGGAATAATTGAAACCAATAATACAATTAAACAGGGGGGAGCAGGACACAAAACAGAAGTGCCGCCATCTGGCGGCCCAACAAGGGAAAGACAGACAAACAGGAACACAGGACCATGACAGCAGTATCCCAGCAAGTTAGGTTCCATTGGGTCCTAGGGGGCAAGGGGCAGCGCAGTATTAATTATAGTCCGATACTGTTTTTGTTTCCTGTTTATAACGTCTTTCCTTTGAGAGCACGCTAGAGATCACGCTCTGAGACCTGCTGGCTGGTCTGAGGGGTGTTTTTTGCACAATGCTGGAGGTGCAGCTCTCTCTGTAGTTTGGTCGGACTCTCTGGCCACTGACTCAAAACAACACCTCTGTGCTCTGCCTTTGTGGTTTCCTGCATGCACTCCTTTCATATGTCACCTAGTACCTCCCCCGCCACCCCCCTCACGCTCACCCCTTTCATATGTCACCTAGTACCCCCCCCCCCCCCCCTCTCTCTCTCTCTCACCCCTTTCATATGTCACCTAGTAAGCCCCAATCTCTCTCTCTCTCTCTCTCACCCCTTTCATATGTCACCAAGTAAGCCCCTCCCTCTCTCTTTCTCTCTCTCTCTCAGAGGGATCTGAACCATCTGTGCTCCCTTCATATAATCAGTGATTATATGTATTAGCACAAAAACTGAAAAACTACTGAGAAACTTAAAAAAAAATACAGAATGAGTAAACTGGAACCAACAATCGTGCAGAGGCAAAAAGTCAAAAGACACCCTCAAACACAACCTTTCACAACAAAAGAATAAGAATCCTTACAACTGTGAGCAAGGCCCTTTTATAAGGCCCAGTGAATAGGCGATGGGGAGCAGTTGGTCTAATTAAAAAGAGCCACACCTGCCCCCCTGCCTGTGAGAAGGGCCTGTGCAGTCCATGGTCCTGCAGCTCTCCCATGTTGCTGGAATACCTGGGTGCTGGAGGGACAGCACACCATCACCCTTCCTGGCACCACAACCAGCACAGCTTAGATTTTAAACAAAAGTGCTGGTTGCAGTTATGCAAAAAGATAAAAGGCACACATATTGAAAAAAGTTTCATTGCTGCTCATGCATGTCATGTATTTTGAGAGCCTAATTTATGTTGTTTTAAAATGTATTTATATTTAAAAAACTTATATACTCTAAGTATAAACGCAACTAGGTGTATTGAACTGGCGCTTCATTGAAACAAGGCCAGGAGAGATAACAGAGGTAGTCCCCTTAATGAGGCCATGGTGATGTCATCCAGTGACAGAACCTCAGGCCTCTGATATTGACACCCTGGATATAGACAATCTACGTTATGAAGTTATTGCAGGTACATTCCTCATTCTATTATGACAAAATGTTTCAGTTATGAATTATGAGTTGTGCAATTACAAATCATGAAATAATATATTTAAAGACAACTCACCCTGGTTTTGGTGCAGTGCAAAATCACAATATAAGATCAGGTGTGACATCACAGTATGAACATTCCAGTGAGCTGCCTAATGTTCTGAATTCATTAGCATAATCAGCCTTTCTAACATATTTTGACCACTTTTTTCATGTTTTCAGATGAAAGAAGGTGAAAAATTTCAAAAAATGCATATGAATGCAGACACCCAGCCCTGTGCAGCTACGGGCAGCACTGACTCCTACTGTCCCATCCCAGAGAGAGCAGAGAAATTCAGCACCATGGACAATGCACACAGACACACACACACACACACGCAAACACACACACACACACAGACACACACACACACACACAAACACACAACCATACGCACCCACACATAAACACACACACACACACACACACACACAAAACAACACACACATATACAAACGCAAACACACACACACACACACACAACACGACACGCACACACATACACACACACAGACATACACACACACACACAACCATACACACCCACACATATACACACAAACTCACACACACAAACACACAAAACGACACACACACGCACACACACACACACATATACACACACACAGATGCACACACACCCACACACACACACAACCACAGATACACAAACACACACACGCACACACACATACACAGGGAACCATTTACATATACACACACAGGAGCACACGCACACAACCATGCACACAAACACAAACACATACACCTCCATGCACACACATATACACACACACACACACGCACAAACACTACACACAGACACACACACAGACACATACACCTCCATGTACACGCATATACGTTCACGCGCACACACGCATACACACTCATGCACACACACATACACACACATATATTAAACCGTAGCATGAATTAAGGTGCCATTTTCAATCTAAAGTTATTCTTATAGTAACCTATTTTAGACTATGTGAGGACTTCCACATTATTGCACTGTAAATAACAACTGAATTATTATTATTATTTGACCTTTATTAAGCAGGATGGAAATAATGACAACATTGTTCTTTTTTTGCACTGAGGGTGTTTATCAGCGTATGCTTGCACCACTCTTGTGCACCCAATAATTTGCCTCATTAAACAGCCAATCAAATCTGCCCCTGACATGTGCCCTCCTACTGTTCAGTGAATGACGAGAAATTATTATCTCAAGTCCTCCTCTTATCTGTACAGTTTGAGTTTTACAGCGCAGAGGACAAACAGGGTCTCAGGCAGAGGAGAGTCTCCAGAAGAGGACAGTTCAGATACAGTGATGCCACCACTCTGTGCTGTTCTTGTGCTTTTCAGCAAAGTCTGTAAGTGTATAATTATTATTGACTTGTCAGACAAAATAACTTTATATTGGGACTGTATAGAGCTATTTATACAGAGATTGTTGTGGTTTTTAATTGCGTATTTCACACTGCCATTTGCATTGAAATATTGCTTTCTGTCGTGCTACAGATGGTCTGCTTGGGAATATAGTTCAGCCTGACACGCTGGTGCGAGCTCAGATCGGAGACACTGTGACTCTCCCATGCTTCTACTCTGAAAAACCTAATGATATCGGTTGGTATAAGCAGCCTCTTGGACAGAAGATTCAGCACATAGCAAGGTATCTTTACGTGGATAAAAAAGTTGACTGGTTCAATGAGTTTAAAGACAATAGACGTATTACTTTTAAAGTTTCAAACGGGGGCTTTAACCTGACTGTGTCACAAGTAGAGCCGTCGGATTCAGCCACATACCACTGCGCTCTTACGCCCTTGAGAGAGACCATCTTTGGAAATGGAACCACTTTAATGGTGATGGGTAAATATGAACCTAAAATGATGCTTTACACTAGTTACAGGATTGCAACAAAATACTTTCCTCACTCACACAATACCAGTGAATTATTACAGAAAAGTGTTATTTTTGGTGAATTGATACTCACCTGATCGATATGTTATCATATATAAACATCTGGAATTTGCTTTTTAAAAAAGTGAATTTAAATTATCCTTGAAAAGCTTTCTTTTAGGGTAGGGTTAGCCAAACTCTGTTTTGTGTGTTCGTGTATTGGTTCAGTGTTATGTTAAGATATATTAAGGTATGTTGCTGTTTAAGACACTGTTTACTGTTTAGCCAAGCACTGTAAATTTGCATTATGATTTTTTAAGTCTTTAATGCAACATCACAAATAGACAAATAGGCAGTTCCGCACACATTGGTCACTAATCCAGATTGAGAAGTTCATCCACGGCCTATATTCAAATCTGTGGTAATAATGGTAATAATAGAAGCAAACCACTTAACTAATGATTGATTCCAAGCACATATCCTGTTATGTTATTCATTGTTAAAATTCTTTAGGTTCAGAGTCACACAACAGGTCAGTAGTACTGCAGCAGCCCGAGTCTGAGTCAGTGCAGCCAGGAGACTCTGTGACTCTGCAGTGTTCAGTACACACTGAGACCTGTGCAGGAGAACACAGTGTGTACTGGTTCAGACAGGGCTCAGGAGAGTCCCCTCCAGGAATCATTTACACCCATGGAACCAGGAGTGATGAGTGCCAGAGGAGCTCTGGAGCTGTGTCTCCCACACAGAGCTGTGTCTACAACTTCCCCAAGAGGAACCTCAGCCTCTCTGATGCTGGGACTTACTACTGTGCTGTGGACATCTGTGGGGAGATCCTGTTTGGGAACGGGACCAAGCTGGACTTTGAGGGTAAGCTCATTTAAATGCATGTACGGCATAATAGCACATTTAGTATTGATTCACAATTGTCATGTAAAACTATAATTAACTAGGAAAATATATTGATTTTTACATAATTTTTTTTTGTAGTAACAATAAAAAAATCTCAATGTCATTCACAAAAAGGAAACAAATCAATCACATAGCAAGAGCATTGTCTCAGAACATCCTTCATCTGACATCATTGGATTATTGTTCATTTTCATTCTCATGCTGATCCGTTCATTGCACAAGTGTTCCTATCAATGTCTTTACATGCTCTTATTAATATTTTTCATGCACAGTGTTTACTAACTTTTGCTTTTAAAGTGTCAGAAAATGAAGCCCTTGCTCTTTATTGCTTGGCGGGAGCTTTGACGTTGAGCGTGATCCTAAATATTTTCCTCACTCTGAGGAGGAGAAAAGGCTGTGTGAATTGCAAAGGTAAGAGACAAAGATATCAATGTGCGGTATACGATATGATTATATTTTACAACATATTTGCAGTTAAGTTTCTGTTAAATAAAATCAGGCTAGCATGAAACATGCAAGATCGTAAATATACTCAATATATTAAAGGGCGCAGAGTCAAGAAAATAATGTCAACTGTGAAAATGTGCAAAGTGTTTGCTGCAAAGTCGTTGGCTTTCAAAATTTGACAACAATTATTGACATGTTATTCACATGTAAGGCCATTTCGTAAATAAAAACCAAATTATAGACAATATAGCTATAATATGACCCTAAGCTTATTTAATAAAATTCTTGAGCAGAAGGCAATAAGATTGAATGTGGAGTAAGCAGAATTAACTGGCATCCAAACAAATTAAAATACTTTTCAAGTGATATGTAATCTTCATTGAAGCCTATCCTGATTCCCTGGTGATTATATAATCAATACACTCCTCAGATATTCTCCTCCTGGGAGCAGCAACTTACGGTCCTACTGTGGTGAATATTATTGACTATATGAAATACTACTACCAGAACTGCTACGACTGCACTGAATATTATTGTTAATAGTAATAATAATAGCAATAATATGATTCAAAATCTAAAATGCCGAACACCCTCATAACTGGGCAATCAGCCGCTCGTTGTCACGTTGTACGTTGAGGGAAGTCTTATTCCTCGGAGTTCATTTATTTTTATTTTTATTCATGAAGCCAAATCAATGCATTTTCTTCAAACTAATGATTTATTTTGCAAGTTTTTGAATGAAGGAGTTGAAACAATGGATATTCTCCATTATAAGTATATGATGATAGACATTACACAAGAAGCGATTACGGTATATATTGCTTCAGATTATGTTTTGCAAAGCAAAAAAAAAAAAAAAGAGAATTAATTAATAATAACAGCAACAACAACAACAAATGTATTATTATTATTATTATTATTATTATTATTATTATTATTATTATTATTATAACAAGAAGATAAATAACGCAATTCAATGCAGTTTCATTTCTGTAGTGATTTTTACAGAGAACTGTCACAAAGACACTTTACAGAGTAACTAGGAAAGAGACAGAGCAAAAAGAACAAAAAAAAGAACAAGAACAAGAAGTACAACAAGAACAGCTTTCTTATTTTATTGTACACCATTAAAAATCAGAGCATAAACTGACTAATTGATTTCTTACACACACCAGTGGCTTATGTGCATTTTCCTTTTACTGACACAGGAGCTGCATCAAACAACCAAGTGAGCGGCGAAGACTTGGAGAGCAAACAGGTAAAAATATTAACTAACTAACTTACTAACTAGCTAGCTAACTAACTAACTAACTAACTAAAATAAGTCACTAAATAAATAAATAAATAAATAAATAAATAAAGTCAATATCTGAGATGAATATCCGTGATAAATTATTATCAGAATGTGGCGTAATCATATGTGGTGTGTCGTGTTTTTCTTTTTAGAGTCAAGAGGCAGCAATGAATTACGCTGCTTTGACTTTCACCACCGAGAAACCCAAAGTGAGGAGGAACAAGAGGGAAGTGGAGAAAGAAACGGTTTACTCCGATATGAGATTTAGAGACCTCGAGTGAAGCTTTTCGTAAAAATGTATCTTTGTCATAAGAATGATCAAACTGTTCCCTCACTAGAGTTAGTGAACATTATGCCATGTGACTGCAAATGATGTCACATTTACTGGATTTGGCAAAAGCTGTGCTTGTTCTTATATTTTTGCAGTTTTTCAAATACACAAAGAAAAACTTGTACAGAATACTCCCTGACAGTGTCTGATAAATGGTCCTCAATGTGTTGAGTCGGTTTGGGGCAGTAGTGTAGTACATTGGTTAGGGAACAGGACGTGTTACCTGGTTCTCAGGTGATGCACTGTCCTCATACCTGTTCCACTGAGCAAGGTTGTTAACCCCAATGTATAAACCTCAAATGTGTGCACAGGTTAAATTATGTAAGTGTCTGCTAAATGATATCACACAGAGATGGGAGAGTGAAACATTAGGACTTCAAGGTCAGACTGTTAATGTGTCAGCAGTGATTCACTGATAGACGGAATCATTTTATTTTGCAATGTACAGTTTTTGTGTTTCAAGGGCAGTCAGTGATAAAAGTAAATTGTAGATCCATTATTTTCAGGGTTCATGAACATAGATTCTGCTGGGGAAAGTGGGGTTATTTCCCCAACTGTTCATGAATGACCAAATTCTGTCCCGACCACTTTTCATACAATACTCATCATTCTGTATATAGTAGTGTGCAGACGTTTGGCCAGCGCTGGTCAAATTGCATGTGTTGATGATTTTATGAATGAAAAGAAGCACCATTCTGTCTGAACTATCCCTGCTGAGAATGGGCTGCCCCTCTGTGGCCCTGTTCCTCCTGAGACTTCTTCCCATCGGAAAGATTTGTCTTGCCTCTATTTGAGTGTTTTTCTTCTCTTTGGGGAATTGTTTTTTTATTATTCTGCTGTTTTTTTTAACCTCAAATGTCTCTCTTTTTGGAGGATCAGGCCTGATTTTTGCCCAGTGTTCTTTTCTGTATCAACTGTAAAGTGCTTTTGTAACAGTGTTTTGGTAAATAAAGCTCAATACAGTTAGCATGAAATCTCCTGGGTACAAACTCAAACATAACATGTTTTTTTAAAAACTGTAATCCACAATTGCTTTACATTTTCTGAATTTAACAGATTGAAATGTAACATGCGCACAAATTTGGGTATCTTGTCACTTAGCGATTAGTAACAACTCATTTGGCAGAAATCACACCTTCTAAATGCCTCTTTTAGCAAGCTAATAGTCATTCTGTTTTTGCCTAAGAATTTTACCACACCACCCCAATGCAAAATAGATCCACTCCCATGCTCTCTAAATCTTCTCTCTAAATGTATCTTTGGTTGTAGTGGCCGAAGAGCTCTCATTTTATCTGTCCAAAGCATGTTGTGCCAAAATACCTCTGGCACATCTAACTGTTGTGTCCGTAGCTCCTTTGCAGTGGTATGTAAGTTTTGCTTTGCATACATAACCAGTCTACAGGCAGTGCTATTGGAGTTATTAGGCTAACACTGGCGACGAAATGACTCCATATATCAGACAATCATGGTCGACAAATGAGACACATTTCTATCACAATGCATCTTACTGTATGAATACTGTCATTTAAAATTTTATGGAGACATTTTCTCCACATAGATATGTTTGGACATCCATACCAGGGCTGGATCTGGCACATCTACTGATATGTGTGCCACTGCTTAGCCAGAGAAAACCTTGTTGTGGATTGTCTGCATGCTTTTGTAAGGAATTAGATTTAGTTGCAGGGAGGAAAACATCTTTATCTGACTCCATTAACTTCAAATCCTGTAAAGTGAAGATGTATGTGAATACAGGTTCACGTATACGTGCATTGGCTTTTCTGAAAAAGGGAAAAACTGTTCATTATGACACAATATGACGGTTGGCAATAACCGAAGATAGGCAGTTTCAGTGATAGAAAAGGTGAACACTTTATTTTACAAAGCAAGACAAAAGACTGCTATGAATAGAAAAGACATACAAACTAACAGACTAGGACAAAGAAAAGGAACATAAAATGAGTATTGATGAATGCCCAAATATTCTGTACAGCAAAGACTATGGTACCAGGAGAACTGTTAAGCAGATTCTCCCCGAATGTTTCTTTGGACTTCCCTTAAATCCAATCCTGAGAAAGCCTTCCACACCCTACAGCTCCCTGGGTTTGCCCAAATAAGGTCTGGACACGAATAGGCCGGTAACATCTGCCCCACCAAGAAACCCCCCTACTCCTCCAGAAAGAGAGATACTGCACTTCCCCCCTACTCTGTAGACAAAGGAGAAGTATCAAAATCCAATGACAGTAATAAGATACTTCGTACAATGGCACGTGATCCTATGACTTTACCTATCAATTCTCCAAATACTTCTCTATGGGAGTCCATGGTGGTGACCCATCTGTGACCCAGACACTTATGTAGGCATACCTATGTATAAATATACTACGCTTTACATACTTGTGATTATAACCCCACATACCATGTCATACCCGTTCAGTGTCCTTGTCTATGTATGATATTATTCACAGTCCTCCACATTTATCATATCATCCTTAGTTATCTGCATGCAAATACATATGATGCATTTTTTCAGTCCATGGTAGTAGTTTTGTCTGACCCAGGAGAGCCTGGGCCATTGTCCATGGATTGCAGAGCAGCAGTTTATGGCCCCCAATTGAAGTTCTTCTTGACCCTCCACCTGTTATGGCCATAGCTCCAAGAAGGTAATATCCTGTCATCTGAATTCTCCAACTCTTCCAGGAGGATAAGTCATTTGAAGATTGAAAAAGACAGTCCCATGCAGCTTTCAGCTGCTGTCCCCATCCTGCTGTCCCCCACAGCTCCACTCATGTATGGCAGTGGAATTTTTACAACTCCACCTGTGTGCACGCCATGGAAGAATATGTCCCGTTGTGAAGGGACAACAGAGTTGATTTCGAAATTTGATTTTGGAAGTTTTACCTTACACTTTAGAACCACAGGACATGCTTTCTGAAGGCTAAGGCCTCTTGCTAGCAGAGCCCTCCCTGTACCTTCAGTAACAAAAACACTTCCTGTATGCACAGCGACAGCTCTCTTGTGTTCTCAGATACTGATGCTGTGCTGTACATTTTAGAACAACTGGGCACATGTTCTGACAGAATGACTCAGTGGCAGATTCCTTCCTGTGTACAGGGACAGAG
Source organism: Anguilla japonica (assembly GCA_025169545.1). NCBI lineage: Eukaryota > Metazoa > Chordata > Actinopteri > Anguilliformes > Anguillidae > Anguilla > Anguilla japonica. The sequence continues at coordinate 10,753,803 of CM045885.1, read as the reverse complement.
CATGAACAGACTCCCACATGTTCATGCACTTCCTGCTGAGATGCCTATCAGGTGTTCACAGGGGCCGATAATCTAGAGAATAAGGAGAGAGTAATGCCCTTACCCAGAATGGACTTGCATCTATAAAGTATTTAGTTTTGACAGCATAATATTAAACAATGACCCTAAAATAACAAAAGGGAGGCCTTAAAGGTCACATGGACAAATACCTTCGGCTGATATGCTTCCTGCTGTGAGGCCACTGCGCTGCTTATTGTTTCTGAAAGCTTTTGCACACGGCTTTCTTTTTCACAACCAGAAAAATTTGTTTGTCTGTTTCAGACTGCTCTGTTGTGGTGACAGGGGAGGTCCAGTTATTTTCCACTCACAGCCTTATACATTCAGCTCTACACAGACCAGAGCTGCACAGGAAGACTAACCGGCAGCTCCTCCCTCTCTCAGCACTGAAACCACACTGACGCTCTGATCAAATTTATTCACTTGACACCTCTGGCCACCTTTCCATTGCAACAGACCAGTCAAATGTACAATTTATAGTACATATGGGACAAAAGGTCCGTATTGCTCTCTATAATTAGTTCATGTAATTTTATATTTTACATGCATTATCATTTGCAGGTTTTATGCTGTTTATTCTTAGTTGCATTATGATGTACAGCAAGGTCATCATAACCTTCTTTTACAATGTGTGTAGTCCAGTGTTTTACCAGTATGGAGGAGCACAACATAGTCACTACATTATTTACAAACCTGACATTATGATGATGATGATAATTTATGAAACTACTATCTGAAACTGTTGTGCGTCACACCGTATTGGTCTGATTATGTTGTTTTGGACATGTTTTTCAGCTTGTGTACACCATTCAAATAGTTGGTGTACTGCTTGCAGTATTGGATATCATTATACATAAAATACTCAGTGAAGTGCACATCATTAAAAGATTTAAATAAACACTCAATATGTCATATAAAAATACTGAAATAAAGTTTTTTTCAGCACAAACATCATGAAATGCATCATGAAATCCACAACATTGTGATTATTCCCCTCCTTGTCCTGCCCTGATGGTACATTCCATGGTCATGTGACCAGCTGACTCATTCAGGACATGCAGCATTCTTCATAAATGTATGTGCTGAGTAAGGTGTGGAGCAGAATGGACTCACATGAAACTATCCTTGTATCATGGGGGGGTTTGACTAACAGGATGTGAGTGCATGGGTGAGGGGGAAGAGAGAGTGTGTGCCTGTATGTGTGTGTGTGTGTGACCAAATAGAGTAGAATCCCTGCAAGTTAATTTCCATTAGGCACTGTCGGTTGGGGGCAGGGCATTGTCAGTATGAACTATAGTTCACTGTTTATAACCTCTTTCCCTTTGAGAGCGTGCTTAAGATCACACTCTAAGACATGCTTTCCTGGTCTGAGGGGGGCTTTTGCACAATGCTGGAGGTGCAGATCTTTCTGTGGTTTGGTCTGACTCTCTGGCCACTGGCTCAAAACAAAACCTCCGAGCTCCGCCTTTGTGGTTTCCTCTGCATGCACCCCTGTCATACATTACTTGGTACCACCCTATCTATCTCTCTCTCTTTCTTCCGTTCACTCTCTCTCCCTCCCCCCCTCTATATCTCTCTCTCTCTCTCTCTTTTTCTCTCTCTCCCTGCCCCCCTCTCTTTCCCTCCCCCGATCTCTCTCTCTCTCTCTCTCTCTCTCTCTACATTTCCCAGCACTTAGATCATAGGGCTGTCAGAAATCTTTCGCTTGCAGTTTGAAAGCTTTTTTAATCATGGTGTGTCTGTAGCAATTTCATTAACTTTCACTGAGCTCAAAACGCCATTTGGCATGTTATAGGTGTTTTAACACTGTACAAATATAAACATATTTATTTAATCTCTAAAAAAGTTTAGTATCCAAGGAGTCTTCTTAATAATACCTTTAGCCTTATAGCCCTTCTGATGCAGTGCTGGGGGTGGCCACTGTATAACACGGTGGAAAAAAATAAGTAAAAAATATACTTGGCCTTATATTAGTCCAGGAACTGAAAAACAACAGAAAACATTTAATTAATAAAAAGATTCCGCAGAGGCCAAAAGTCCATAACAAATAAAACTTCAAACACAACAGCAACCATTCAGACAAAAGACTACTTACACCTGAAAGCAAGGCCCTTTCATAATGATTAAGCAATGAGGAGCAGCTGGCCTAATTATAATGAGCCACACCTGCCCCCCTGCCTGTGAGAAGGGCCAGTGCTGTCCATGTTCTTGTTTTAAACGAAACGTGCTGTTTGCAGTTGTGCAAAAAGATTAAAGGAACCCGTTTTGAAAAAAAAGTTTCATTGCTGCTCATGCATGTCATGTATTTTGAGAGCCTAATTTATGATGTTTAAAAATGAATTTATTCTTAAAAAACTTATATACTCTAAGTTTAAATTCAACTAGGTGCGTTGAACTGGCACTTCATTGAGACAAGGCCAGGAGAGATAACAGAGGTAGTCCCCTTAATGAGGCCATTGTGATGTCATCCAGTGACAGAACCTCAGGCCTCTGACATTGACACCCTGGATATGGACAATCTATGTTATGTATGTCATTGCTGGTACATTCCTCATTCTATTATGAGAAAATGTTTCAGTTATGAATTTTGAGTTGTGGAATTAGAAATCATTTAATTACATATTAAAAGATACCATGCCCTGGTTTCAGTGCAGTGCAAAATCACAATTTAAGATCAGATGTGACATCACAGTATGAACATTCCGGTGTGCAGCCCAATGTTCTGAAGTAATTAGCATAAATAGACGTTCTAACATTTTTTGACAACTTTTTTAATGTTTTCAGATGAAAGAAGTTGAAATATTGCAAAAATGAATGTGAATGCAGATTCCCAGCCCTGTGCAGAAACGGGCAGCACTGACTCCTACTGTCCCATCCCAGAGAGAGCAGAGAAATTCAGCACCATGGACAATGCACACATAAACACACACGCAAACACACACACTCACACACACAGACACACAACAATACGAACCCATACATATACACACGCACACACAGACACACACACACACAACCATACGCACCCACACATTTACATACATGCACACACACACACAGCCACACAGACACACACCCACACATACAGCCATACACACACACACACACACACACACACAGACAGACACACACACACACAACCATACGCACCCACACATACACACACACAGACACACAACAATACACACACACCCAGACACATAAACACACACACACACAACCATACGCACCCAAACATATACACACGCACACACACACACACACACACACACAACAGTACACACATACACACAATCATACACGCCCACACATATACACACACACACACACACACACACAAATGGACTGCATTTATATATATGCACACACACACACACAAACACACACACAAAACGACACGTACACACAAGCAGACATACGGACACACACACACACACACACACAAACACACCTACACACACACAGATGCACACACACACACAAACACACACAATCACAGATACACAAACACACACACACACACACAAACACATACACACGCAACCATTTACACATACACACACACAAGCACACACACACACACGCATACAACCAAACACACAAACAGAAACACATACACCTTCATGCACACACATATTCACACACACACGTACACACACAACACACAGACACACACACACACACACAGACACATACACCTCCATGTACACGCATATACGCGCAAGCACACACACACACACACTCACGCACACAAACACATAAACACCCACGCACACACACATACACACACATATATTAAACCGTAATACGAATTAAGGTGACATTTTCAATCTAAAGTTATTCTTAAAGTAACCTATTTAAAACTATGTGAGGACTTCCACATTATTGCACTGTAAATAACAACTGAATTATTATTATTATTTGACCTTTATTAAGCAGGATGGAAATAATGACAACATTGTTCTTTTTTTGCACGGAGGGTGTTTATCAGCATATGCTTGCACCACTCTTGTGCACCCAATAATTTGCCTCATTAAACAGCCAATCAAATCTGCCCCTGACATGTGCCCTCCTACTGTTCAGTAAATGGCGAGAAATTATTATCTCAAGTCCTCCTCTTATCTGTACAGTTTGAGTTTTACAGCGCAGAGGACAAACAGGGTCTCAGGCAGAGGAGAGTCTCCAGAAGAGGAGAGTTCAGATACAGTGATGGCACCACTCTGTGCTGTTCTTGTGCTTTTCAGCAAAGTCTGTAAGTCTATAATTATTATTGACTTGTCAGACAAAATAACTTTACATTGGGACTGTATAGAGCTATCTATACAGAGATTGTTGTAGTTTTTTATTGCGTATTTCACACTGCCATTTGCATTGAAATATTGCTTTCTGTCGTCCTACAGATGGTCTGCTTGGGAATATAATTCAGCCTGACACGCTGGTGCGAGTTCAGATCGGAGACGCTGTGACTCTCCCATGCTTCTTCTCTGTACAATCGTTTAATGTTATCAGTTGGTATAAGCAGCCTCTTGGACAGAAGATTCAGCACATAGCAATGCAAAATTATTTTGAAACAGATCTTGAATTTTTCAATGAGTTTAGAAACAGCACACGCCTCAGTGCTAAAGCAGCAAAGGGGAGCTTTAACCTGACTGTGTCACAAGTAGAGCCGTCGGATTCAGCCATATACCACTGCGCTTATACGCCCTTCAGAGAGACCAGCTTTGGAAATGGAACCACTTTAATGGTGATGGGTAAATATTAACCTACAATGATGCTTTACACTAGTTGCAGGCTTGCAACAAAATGCTTTGCTGACTGGCACAATACCAGTGAAATATTGCAGAAAAGTGTTATTTTTGGTGAATTTATCCTCACCTGATCAATATTTATTAATAAATAAACATCTGGAATTTGCTTTTTAACTGTGAATTTAAATTGCCCTAGAAATATATATCTTTTTTTAGGGCAGGGTTAGTCTTTTTTCTTGTGTTTATGTATTGGATCATTGTTGCGTTATGATATATTATGGTATGTTGTTGTTTAAGACACTGCATGTTTAGCCAAGCACTGTAAATTTGCATTATGATTTTCTAAAGTCTTTAATGATACATCACAAATAGACAAATAGGCAGTTTCGCGCGCATTGGTCACTAATCTAGATTGGGAAGTTCAGCCACGCCCGAGATTCAATACTGTGGCAATCTTGGTAATAATTGAAGCAAAACACTTATCTAATGATTGAGTCCAAGCACATATCTTGTTATGTTATTAATTGTTAAAATTCTTTAGGTTCAGAGTCACACAACAGGACAGTAGCTCTGCAGCAGCCCGAGTCTGAGTCAGTGCAGCCAGGAGACTCTGCGACTCTGCAGTGTACAGTACACACTGAGACCTGTGCAGGAGAACACAGTGTGTACTGGTTCAGACAGGGCTCAGGAGAGTCCCCTCCAGGAATCATTTCCACCCATGGAACCAGGAGTGATGAGTGCCAGAGGAGCTCTGGGGCTGTGTCTCCCACACAGAGCTGTGTCTACAACTTCCCCAAAAGGAACCTCAGCCCCTATGATGCTGGGACTTACTACTGTGCTGTGGACATCTGTGGGGAGATCCTGTTTGGGAACGGAACCAAGCTGAATGTTGAGGGTAAGCTTCTTTAAATGTATGTACGGCATGATAGTACATTTAGCATTAATTCATAATTGTCATGTAAAACTATAATTAAATCGGAACTTCATTCACAAAACCCTAAACAAATATTTATATTTCAGGAGGTGAATTATACACGCTTGTCTGGCTCTCGATCATACGGACTGGAGTTCTCTGCTGCATCTTGCCCATTTTTGTCCTCATCTATTGCAAAAAGGTGTAAATAATTATACTAGTATGGGATTCATATCATTAAATTGTCCAGCGAATCATATTCATGTTAATACCTCCTTCTGCGTATTCTTTTTCTCCTTCTTCTTCTTATAATGACTTTTTTCCAGAACACAATCCCTGTTTACAAATTACCCCCGTGTATGAATCCTAATTTTGGCATAATAGCATATGACAGCTGATGTTACTCAAACAATGTTATGCAATTAAAATGAATTTCAATCTTTTGAAATGGTTTTGATTATGTTCCTGATACTCAGAACTATTTGAACACAGACAATCATAACAGAAGGACTTTGTCAACTTTAGTCAACTGTAAATACAAGAAGCATTTATTTCAGTCTACGATAGCTGCTGAATCATTGTGAAGGAATCTTATTGTGGCCTGTTTGAGGGATCAAATGCATTTTTAGAGAAATCACATATAATAATGACTTAATGATACAAATGAAAATATATTTCAGTACAGAAAGTCCATGAACAGAACTTTGGTACTGAGAGCTAATGGTTTTCAAACAGCAGCATCAAACCGGGCGGGCAGGGTGGCATAGTGGTTGGCACTGTTGCCTCGCAAGAAGGTTAGGCGCACTCCTGCAGTTGCCCTTGACCAAGGCACTGGCCTCAGAACTGGAGTTGGTCCCCGGGCGCTGCACTGTGGCTGGCCACTGCTCCTAAGTAACTAGGATGGGTCAGAAGCAGAGGTCATATTACCCCACAGGGTTCAATGAAAGTTTCTATGTAAACATACAGGTGAGACAGAGAACGTTTGAAATGCCTGTAATGTAACAGTATCTTAAGACTGTTATCTCCATTCCTCTTTTTACAACAGAAATATGTGATAGTGTGGTCCAGCCAATATTTTCGGTGTTGTAAATAAAATCTGTATAGATCAGTAATGGCAAATGCTCATGCTTAACCTCCTATCACATATTCATGCTAAGTGTGTCTCATTGATGGTTATTCATTTCCACTAAGGGCTAATGCTACATGTATAGCAGGCTGTGCCTTTAAAATAGGCCTGACGAGGGCCTGGTCACCATTCAGTCTGAGGTCTGTCTGTTCTGCCCAGTATTGTGACCAGGTGGCATAGATACATTTGCGCCTCACAGAAAAATCTGTCAGTTTCACACTATTTTAGGATTTTATTATTAGTTATTAAATGTGCAATCATTCATCTAAGTATCACGTTGTACATGGAAAGGTCCCAGCGTTAAATGATTTATCAGTTTTCAAGTTGCTTTTTGTCGAGCCTCAACTCAAAGTTAAGACATGCCGTAATATTTGGAATGCTAACACTAGTTGCTTGTAGCTAATTTAAGCTGCGTTAGCTTCATAGTGCTCATTAATCTTGGAAGGTAGATTTTGCACTGAACATCCAGGCATTTGAGTGACAAGTGTAATGCGTACAAGAAAAAAAAAACAACTAGCATAATGTGGGCATGATGCACTTTTCTCTTGGGTGGGTTCATGGGTCTATATCAAGTTTGGTTGTGAGAGTGGACTGCCCTGCGAACAGTGCCAGTGCTATGTCAGTTTCTAAAGAGCTGCAAGGAGCTTTCAGGGAAAGTAAGAACCTGTGTAAGGGAGTAATATAGCCCCGCCCCTCCCACGATTACATAAATTCACAAATATCATGATCACTTTTCTAGTCAGGATCATCTTCCACAGTGTTAACATCATCATCATCATCATCATCATCGTCATCCTCATTATCATCGTTATCATCACCATCATCATCATCATCATTGTCATAATTTTTTGCCTCATTTCAGACAATAAACAATTTGACTAAATTATTTAAGTTTAATAATTTGATGAGTGTTTAATAATTATTCTGTGGTAAATAGGCATTCTCAACTGCATGCAGGCAGTCTATCTCTAAAGGATGTTTAGAGATAGTCATCAGAATGACACCCTGGTCAGTCACTAGGTACAGTACCATGAAGTTTTAATCCTGACATGTATATCTACAAAACAAGCAATTATGAATCCATTTGTATAATTTAATACTCATTAAAATAATAAAAACAAAAACAGAGTTACTGGTGTTGCATCCAGTGAACGTAAACCAAACAGATCTATATATGGTATGTACAGTACAGACACACAAGCAATTAACAGCATTTGCAATGGAATTCCACACAGGTCTGATTATAGATCCCTCAAGAATGGAAGTTTTGTGACTTGATGTTCATGCTCTCACCCGCCCCCTGGTGTCAGTAGCTGGGAATGCACCCTTTCTCTGAGGAAGAGTGGTGAACATGTACTCAGCTGCTGTGTAGCATTCATCACACTGGACCAATTCTTTTGCATTTCACAGAGATGCCTGTGTTTTGTGACCATGATTCACATTATAATGTTATTTGTCAAAAAGTTAAACAACAGAAAGGACTGCAGGTAGTATGGCGGTGGGGTTGGTATGGTCCCAGTTATTCTGCTTGTTTAGGGGAGGAACTCTCAAAACATTTCCATAAAATATACACATTTTTATGGCTTTTAAAATGCTCTTGGGACAGAGCTATTCTAGTTGAGGAGTACAATAATAAAAGGAAGGCATTAACCCCCTGGGTTTGAGAGATTAAATGAACTTTCGTTTCTATTTGGATGATTAACTTCACGAGATGTTGACAGAAACCTTAGAATCGCGACTTTCCAATGCGCCCATTGACAAATAATATGAATTGTTTTAAAAGTTCTAAATTTGATTAATTAAACCATGTATGCTTCGTTAATCCTTACTCATTACTATGTGAATTTCGCTCAGCAGGAAGTCCGCACAAATCGTATTCACATGTTAACGACATTATAACTACCCTCCATAGGAGGTGAGTAGGGGAGGGGCGATGAGAGATCCATGTGAGAAATGCCAAGCCTGCGAAAGCAGGATAGAATGTCAAAGTGTAGCCTAATTCACTTCTTTTGAGGTAAACATTTCATTTAATTTTGGAAAATGGTCCGTCCGGAAGCCGACATTGATGAAGAGCGGTGTCATTTCGAACAGCGAACTGATCCAGCTGAGGATCAACTTCATGAGTAAGTATATTTCTTATGATCATATTGGTAAATATGTGTACTGTATTGCAACGCATCTCTGTGTTTGTAGGAATATCCAGCAATATGCGCGTTTGTAAATTCCCACACTACGAACGATTCAAACTATTGCGTCTCAGAATTATAGGCTATAGGCTCTCTGCGTCTGGTTGTATGTTAGAAGTAACAGGTAGACTGTATTTGTTTCGATCATATTGGTAATAAATAGCCCATGCCTGGCGTGTAATGGCGTGGCTAGGATTCTAAAACTGATGTTCTCGCACAATATTAGCATACTGTAAGTAAATTCGGGAAATAGCAATATAATAACCACTTAGCTAAACAGACCTAGCCTACTTCAGATTGAGGCATTGTTATTGATGAGTTGCGTGTAGTTGAGCTGGAATATCAATGTTTATTTAGTTTAGCTAATGTTGTTTCGTTGATAGCTTGCATTATTTGTAAATGTGCGCTGTATTACATTCTCTGTGTGTTTGTAGGAATATTCACTAATATGCGCGCTTGTAAATTCCCACACTACGAACGATTCTAACCATTGCTTCTGAAAATTATAGGCTACCTCTCTGCGTCTGGTTGTGTTTGTTTGGTTCTTTGTTTGTATATGATGTAACCATGTCACATTTCCTAAGTTTTGTTTTCATTAGTTAGTGGTTTGCCCCTTTTTTGTAAAGCACATTTAATTTTCACCTGTTGAAGGAAATGTGCTATATAAATAAAGTTTGATTTGATGTCACATTTCCTAACAATTTTGTTTTTATCATATTTACAGAGATGCTGATCAGGAAACACGGCTTAGTTCACCACTAGCTAAGAGGCCACGCAAGTGTTGCAAGAGTACACCAGTCTCGTCTCATCTTCCATGCGTATAGTTTGCTTCAATAAATGTTCTGAAAATCAAAAGATGTCTTTGTTTCTGTCTTCTAAATGGCTCACTGAGTCTTTGTCTTAGTGGTGGGGAGGCATGCGGCCAGGTGCAATCCACATTTGCAATCCACATATGATTATGACCTACTTACTGCTGCCATATTATTGTAGCTGAGTTTGTGCTGAAAACAGAGATATGAAACACTTTGGAATCACTGCATATAAAGTTGATGAAATTTACACAAATGTCAAAGCATGGCACAATCACCAGTGTGCCTCATTTTACCCTCAGACCCCAGAGGGTTAAAGGTCACATGGGCAGACACTTTGGCTGATATA